>OU015490.1:223877053-224477053 GCA_907164885.2 Dolomedes plantarius | reverse complement strand
CGTATGAAAGCTACGAGATCGCATTTTTGCTTTATTAAAGTCCTTCTTACTATTTTACAGAAACCTATAACAAATGATTTACAGCCTAGCTGCATCTAACGATGTTCTATCGTATACCATTTGACACACCTCTTGCATCTTTCAATCGAGTTTCATTTAAAAATAAAAATAGCGGCAAAAGAACTAGTTGTAGTTTTAAGTTTTTAAATTTCATTGGCACCGGTATAACGACCTTTCATACATATTCGCAATAAATTTTGAGCTGTTCTACATTTCATTTTCTCCTTTATTGCTCAAAATAGCAACATGTGCATTGATAGTAAGTTACTCCTTTACAAACCTGCTGTGTACTAACCCTATTGGATTCGCTCACCTCAATGTTAACCTATGGAGAAAATGTGTCGCCTATTTACAGCTACATATATGCTAATAACCCAATAAAAATGGTATTTTCAAATTGCCTCAGATTATCTCTTTTAGGAATTTACAGCAGTTCAAAATATCAACCTTAATCAAATCACTAACTGGTACTTTAGAAATGACGATATTTATAGGAAACTTGGAGCTTATTTTCAAAAATATTGAAAATCATATTCTTATTAATCGTGACTGATAAACTGGAAGGATAAAGTGGCCTCGGCCTATACTTCCTCGCAATATTTAAGGCTGCTGTGTACTAACCCTATTGAATTCGCTCACCTCAATGTTAACCTATGGAGAAAATGTGTCGACTCTTTACAGCTACATATATGCCGATAACCCAATAAAAATGGTTTTTTCAGATAGCCCGAGCTTTTCTGCACCTTGCAACAGGATTAATTTCATAAATTTCGCCAAGCGAAGGATTTTATGAGCGTTTAAAACACACTATAGCGTTTAAAACACACTAGATTTTTCTCCCGAATAACTTAAATTTTAAAATGCTATTTGCAATTCTTTTTAAAAACTAAAAATTCCCTAAGGTGTAAAATTTTTTTCTCTATTACGGATTACAATTTTTTTTAAAAAATCTTTAAATTTGGACAAATTTTCTCCAAAGGCTAACATTTAGGTGAGCGAATCCGATAGGAATAGTACACAGCAGCTATAATGCCTGAGTTGTCCCATATAAAATTTTATGATTGATACATAGCTTTCCATCTCAAAACACAATTTAAAATATTTCTGATATTTTCAGAGAATAAAAAACGCTTTGTATTCAACTTTCATTTAGTTTGTTGTCCCTAATATTTTGACTCGAAAATCTTCAAGTTTTTTTCAAAACTAGCCGCTGTGCGACCAGCATGGTCGCTCTTAGTTTTATACTTTCTTTTGCAAAACAACTCAACTGAAAGAAACATATATAAGGAATGTTACCATTACCTGTCATCATAAATATGCGTTGTTAAGGGGTAGTGGGATCTCAGCCAAAAAATTTACGATTATTACAAAATTCTCTATAAGGCTGATTCTAAATCATCGTGATTAAAAAATGTGAATTTCCATTACTTCAGAACATAGTTAAAGATAAGACTGAGATACCGAACACCAATGATTTTAAAAATGACATCCCTCTCTCTATGTACTACTTTTCAAAATTAAGATGTCTACACTTTATCATTACATCGAATAAGAAATTATCGGAGAAAAATTTTTTCACTTAAAAACAGGAGTAAAAATTTAGCAAGTACTAAAATAGAGTGTGGATTACACCACCCTCTGTATGTATTATTGTTCACAATTCAAATATCTACACTCAATCATATCAAGTAATAAATTGTTGGGAAAATTTCTTCACCAATAAAATGCAGTAAAAATTCAGCAAGTACTAAAAAAAGTGTAGAAAATTTACTCTTACTTACTATTAAGGTATTATAATGCAATTAATAATATTTTACTATGATATTACTAAAATTTCTTGATATAGTACCCAGTTGAGTATTTCAGAAGTAGGAGATACTACAGTGACAGAATCAAAAGAACGGACTCAAATAAACTTACATACAACTGTCCATAACTAAACGCCGGATTTGATAGGTTTAAACATATTTTGTCAAAAGTTTGTCCTCTGACATACATTTAGAAAAACCGATGGAACAAATGAATCAATTAAAATGATCTCGTGAATAAATTAAAATTATTCACGAGTAAAATGCAGCAATTGAATTGTACCAAACTACATGCTATCGTCGAGCCGCTACACACACGTAGTTGACCGCTAATGTTTACATCTGGTAGTTGCAGCCGTTGCCATTCGGAGTGTAGAAATATCGTCGATTTTTGTGCCGCATACCTAGGCGTTTTATATATATAGATTATCAAGCTACTTGTCCAATTTCTATTATCATTCTATCTGCTCTTATCATTCTATCCCATCTACTTTCATTGGTTCACGTTGGAGGACCCTTTACCGCCAGCGATTTATCGAACCTGCAAAACAGGTTCCTACAGTCAGTGAAAAAAAGTTATAAGTGAAAGAGAAAACAAAAATATTTTTAAATGATCCATTTGATTATTTAAATTTTTCCCTTCTTGTAATGTATATACTTTACAAAAAGACATAACATAAAGTATCAATAAATATCCAACTGCGATCTTGTAGGTCGATTTCGCCGGGCGTAAAATAGAAGGGACTTCAGGGATGCAATTTGTATTGTTCGAAGTTTTATTTTACTTGTAAAAAACATAAGGATTAAGTTTTCTCAGAGTTTCGACAATTTTTGGAACAATTGTGATATAAAAAGGGGTAAAAAGTCTGAATGAAGTTAATTTATTTGCCCCCAATTTTCAAAACATCGTTTGCTTTCTTCGGACACTAACTTCAAGCAACGCTCACAAACCTGACTGGTTATTGAACTTGACTCTGAATTGAAACAAGTTTTTTGACATTACCGAGATCGATGAACTTGGAAGAGCGTTTCTTATTAGAATTGTATTTATGCTTCATTCAACACCTGAAGAAATCTAAACACTCTGACATGGTCTGTTACTTTAAACTAGTTATAGTATTCTGTGTTGCAAAGAAAAACGTAGATAGGTTTTTATAAGATTTCTATGTTCATTTTAGATTCGGTCTGTCTGTTAAGGATGCTGTGTACTAACCCTATTGGATTCGCTCACCTCAATGTTAACCTATGGAGAAAATATGTCCAAGGATTGCCGACTTGAATTTAAAGATTTTTTCAAAAATTGTACTCCATAATAGAGAAAGAAATTTTGAACTTTGGGGCATTTTTTGTTTTAAAAAAATGCAAATAATATTTTAAAATTTAAATTATTCGGGGGGGGGAGAAATCCGGTATAGTGTGTTTTAAACGCTCATCAATTCCTTTGGTGGATGAAATTTATAAAATGAATCCTGTTGCAAGGTGCAGAAAAATTCAGGATGTCTGAAATTACTATTTTTATTGGATTATCAGCATTTATGTAGCTGTAAATAGTAGACGCATTTTCTACATAGGGTAACATTGAGGTGAGTGAATCCGATAGAGTTAGTACACTAAACTAAACTAAACTAAACTCATGGCGCAACAGTTCGCTGTGAACCAAGGCCGGCGGTACCCATCTCCACTTTCTAGACCGTGCACTTGGGGTGCCAAACAGCATATGTCTCAGTCAGGTGGTCAACCTGACTTGGGACTCCAGAGTTTTGTTCCCAAGCATGCTTGGTCCTCATTTTATAGACCCACTCAAGGGATGAAAGGCTGATTCGACCTTGCCCAGTCGCAGGATCGAACCCTGGACCCGTGGTGTGGCACCTTGACGCTTTTAACCTCTTCGCCACCAGGCGTCAGAGTTAGTACACAGCAGCCTTAAATAACTAAGTCTAACACTTTGATCTGATAGTTTAATAACCTTATTGTTACCAATTTCTCTGTACATATTCTCCTTAGTTCTAAATTAAACTAATTAAAATATTCTTTGATCTAAAACGTTTCATTACTAGTGCTTTAGAGTGATTTTTTCATCTTTTGTGCACAATTTTAAGTTTAGTGATCTGCTTCAAGAGATATAGCCTGTTATGGATCTAACATTCCATTTTTAGATTCAATTTGATTACATTAAATTTCATGAAATGCATGTCTTTGAAACTGGCTAGCAGAAAAAGAAAAAAACATATAACTTATTAAAGGTACGGTCATCGTTAAGATCTGCTATTTATCTGATGACTAATGGGTAGATATCATGTAATGAAATTGAGTGGCAGAATTTGAATCCTGATACCCTAGAAATTTAAACTGTGTATTTTATTGAGATTGTAAGTTTTATTTCCAAATGCCCCTCATTATAATTAGAAAATTATTTTATTCCCATTATATTATTGACAAATCTATTTATTAATATTACAGATATCGAAGGAGTTGACTTCTATACCGTTGCTGCTCATGAGATCGGACATAGCTTGGGTTTAGCCCATTCAACAGTTCCAGGATCCATCATGTTCCCATACTACAAAGGATACGATCCTAACATGCGACTGGACTATGATGACGTTGTGGCAATGTATTCTATGTATGGTAAGTGGACTTTACCAATTAGAATTCCTATAGGGTGTACGAGAAAGCTGCATTTCTTAACATATTATTCTCTACGATTTTCTCACATCAAGTTCAATGTAATATAAAAACAATGGGAAATACACATTCGTTATTTCAAGAATACGCAAGAATAACATCCGACGGACCATAGCTGTCTTTTCTGTTTTTCTTTTTTTAATTTATTTAAAACGACGATACACATACTATATACAATATTCAAAGACAGCTAATCATTAATGATTTGTGGTAATTATGGGTGTCAAGATTAGTTATTAATTACCCACTTTGAGTGATTGCTATTACCTTCACAGCGTATAGCAGTCAACTGATGTCAAGAGCAGTCGGCTCGAGTATTGAGCATACGTGAACATTTCGCCTCACTTCAGTGGTGCAAATGCGGCAACTGGAAAAACAGACTGGAATGTATTCGACGGCAACTGGAACGTACCAGAAAAACCCAGATTAAGAGATATTTTTGAAAAAATAAAACCATACATATATATATATATATATATATATATATATTATATAATGTATATTTATATAATATATATTATATATACACTCTTAGACCAAAAAAAAACAACGCACCAAGAAGGAGTTATCCGAATGGGACGAAAATCGGTAGATGTATTGCACATGTACAGAAAAACAATTACAAATTGAGAGAAATCCGACGATTTATTTAAGAGAAAGAGCTTTACAAAGTGAAAAAATCAATAACGCGTTGGTCCACCTCTGGACCTTAGGCAAGCAGTTATTCGGCTGGGCATTGATTGAGAGAGGTGGCGGATGTCCTCCTGCGGGATATCGTGCTAAATTCTGTCCAATTGGCGCGTTAGATCGTCAAAATCTGGAACTCGTTGAAGGGCCCTGCCCATAATGTTCCAAACGTGGTCAATTGGGGACAGATCCGGCGACCTTGCTGGCCAAGGTAGCGTTGGGCAAGCACGAAGAAACAAGCAGTAGAAACTCTCGCCGTATGCGGGCGAGCATTATCTTGCTGAAATGTAAGCCCAGGATGGCGTGATATGAAGGGAAACACAACGGGGCATAGAATATCGTCGACGTACCGCTGTGCTGTAAGGGTGCCGCGGATGACAACCAAAGGGGTCCTGCTATGAAATGAAATGGCACCCCAGATCATCACTCCTGGTTGTCGGCCTGTATGGCGGAAGACAGTCAGGTTGGTATCCCACCGCTGTCCGGGGTGTCTCCAGACGCGTAATCGCTGGTCATCGGGGCTCATTTCGAAGCGGGACTCATCGCTGAAGACAATTCTACTCCAGTCAGTGACATTCCAGGTCGAATGTGCCCGACACCACTATAAACGGGCTTGTCGGTGTACAGAGGTCAATGGTAGTCGGCGCAAGGGGCGCCGTGAGCTCAGCCCCCTTTCTCTGAGCCGCCTATGAATGGTCCTTGCGGTTCCTAAAGCACCAGTTGCACATACGATCGATGATAATGATGAATCTGGAGCTGTGGGTGCCGCTCTGACGATTGCTCGGTCCTCACGTTCTGTCGTTTCTCTAGGCCGACCGCTTCCTTCTTGACGCTGTGTTCGGTCATGGTTCACCCATTCCTGCCAACATCGTCTAATAGTGGTATCGCTCCTATCCAAATGTCGAGCGATTCGCCGATTAGACCATCCGGCTTCTTTGAGCCCAACTACACGTTCCCTTTTAAATGCTGACATCTGCGCATATTGTTCGCGTACCTGTATGCGAGGCATAGTTACTGTCTACCTGAGTACACGGAATAAAATTCGCAAAGAATTTATGACCTGGAATCGAAATTTCTCCTCTTTAATATCCTGCCAGTTGCGCAGTTAAGATGCGCTGCAGCGTCACATGTTCATTCATTGGCCGCCAAACTTTAAAATTTTGCATTTTCCGTCGAAAACTGTATGCATATCAATTTGTGTCCAATTTGCATTAACCCTTCTTGGTGCGTAGTTTTTTCCATATTTTTATTAACTCGCTTTCTTGTTTGTTTGTGTGTTTGTCCAGTACAAATCTTGCAATAGATTTTTAACTAACTTCCCGACTAGCTAGACATTTGAAACGTTTAGAATAGCTCAGAACACGATGACACGATGCATTCTTTTGATACTTTTAGCCATCTTTAAGCAGAATTGAATTCATTTTCAGTTAGTTTTGTTTTGTAGACTGGTGCAGCCATCTATCAGCCGGGACGGGAACTAAAAAAGTTAAGCGCAAGTTAACTTCACATTAACTTCATTTTCTTTCAAGTTGATGGGATAATTCATCAAAAAAAATTTTAAAAAGTATTTATTAATACATAGAATTGTCAAGTTTATATGACTCAACAGAAAATTTAAAAACATGGTATATAAAAAGTTCTTTTTATCTTGTAATTATTTTTGTCTAAGAGTTTATATATATATATATATATATATATATATATAAATATGTATATATATAAGTTTTTTTTTAGATTTGTTCATTGAAAGAAAGGTATACACATTTATGTAATATAAGATTTTCATAACAGCATTAAAATTTCACTTACTTAAATATTGTATTTTATTAATTCCTAATTTTGTTTCATTTAGTGTTAGATGCCAACTTTGACGACGAATCTACTTTCCCACCTTTACCACCTGAAGAACCTCGTACGGATGGTGGTAAACATGAGCCGACAGACGATGATGTTATCCATGATGATAACGACATTTTGCCTTCGGATGATGATACGACTAATGGAGGTGGCAAAACAACCACGGATAACTACGGATACGATTATGAGTATTACGGCATTACGGAAAAGATTTACACGGAACCAGACATAGATCCTAAAGGTATTGTAAAGAAAAAATTGATTATCAGGAATATTAATTAGTTTTAAGCGATTTTAACACATTTCAAGGTATCTAACCATGTACCCAATACCCAATTTTTGATATCAAAAGAAAACTGATTTACTTTACTGACTCTCAATATAGATTTGTGAATAAAAAGGCAATGAGTTGAAAAATTAACTATTTTGGTTATAACTTGTTTATAGATTTCAAATTTTTTGAGGAAAATTAGATAATATACAGGGTGATTTTTATTAAACTGACACTTCTCAAAGCCATCTCTAGCGCGATCTATCAGTCGGAATTCCCCCAAAATTGATAGAGGGACTAATATAAGGGCAACACGGGAAAGTGTTTCCGTGAAAAAAAAGAAAAGTTCCAAAAGTCGCCGATAGGGGAAGATGAAGATATGGCGCTGTTGTTGTAGGCACACCCGAGAATTTGCATAAAAGGCAAGTAAAATGTGACGGGGAAATTGTCACCAATACTTTCACTGTCACATAAAACATCAAAATGAAAATTCATGACTTCATAGTCGACAGCTACTCCAGTATTTTGGGCTATAAAGATCGGTGCAGAATCTGTTGCGCCATCGCTTTATAGAAGAAAGGGTCATCAGTCGCTTTTTTTCACTTGCATGGCCACCTCGCTCCCTGGACCTAACCCATGTGACATCTTTCTGTGGGGTTATTTAAAATCTAAGGTGTATCTTGGTGGAGTCTCCAACTTGGCGTTCCTAAAGCACAACATATCCCGGATTGTGATGAACATTCCTGGTGACATGTTACGCTCGGCCGTTGAGAACGTAGTGTCCAGGATGCAATGTGTCGTCCACAAGGATAGTGGTCACATTGAAGGAGGGAGAAGAGAATTTGTTGTATAAAACGGTGTTGCAGTGAAATTTCTTTGTTATTCATTTGTATGCTTATTACAACTTTTTCGGTATTCATCCCTTATCTTTATAGCTCGAAATACTGGCGTTGCTGTCGATTACATAGTCATGAATTTGCATTTTGATGCTTTACTTACGTTTTGTGCAAATTCTCGGGTGCACCGGCAACAACAGCGCCATATCTTCCCCTATGGGCGACTTTTAGAACTATTTTTTTTCCACAGAAACTCTTTCCTGTATCGTCCTTAGTCCCTCTATCAATTTTGGTGGAATTCCGGTTGATGATCACGCTACAGATAGCTCTGAGTAGTGTCAGTTTAATAAAAATCCCCCTGTACTTCGATTTTTGCCAAAAGCACCTGCACAATGAAACCAATGATTTATTACTATTTTTTGCGTTCTCACCTTAAAGAACTAAAAATATCACATTGGGGTGTACCCATTTAAAATACCATTTTAGCAATTTGTAGAATAAAGCAAAAAGTTTACCCAGAACCTAAAGGTATTGAATACAACAATATTGAAAACTTTTTTTTCTATACGATTTAATACCTTTTAAGGAACCTGATTATACACTCAATATCCATTTTTGAAACAAAACAAAAATTTATATACGTTTTAACGATTTCCAGTATAGATGAGTATATAAAAATTTTGAAAGGAAAAAAAAGATTTATTTTGGGAAGAATTTGTTTTCCGAATTCAGCTTTTTAAGTAAATTAATAAAAAATTAGACAATATTTAATTTTTACAAAAAGGCCTCTTGTGACGAAATTATTAGTAAATTACTAGATCTTTTTTAATGCATTCTCACATTAGAATACAAAAATGTAACGAACATAAAGCTAAAACGTAAAATTAGACAGGTTTAGGTTTGGTTTGGAGAACTGCGTTCAACTTTTTGCTACACGAGGGCTAATTAGACCGGGACCTACAGTTTAAAACTGATTCCGAACGGCTACAAACATCCATGCCAACAGTGGAACTCGAACCCACAGGATCTGAACCGAATGCCAGAAAAATTAGGCAGAGATATCCCCATTTAAACGGCCATTTTAATGAACTTTAGAGTATTTCAATTAACATAAGTAGACGTAACTTTTCAAAGAAAAAAAAATGCAGTACAGTGCATTTCAGTTTCAGTGTAGTACATTTTAGACCCAAAGGTGTGAGTGTAATCAAAAAATTAATGCTAAACATATATATATATATATATATATATATATATATATATATATATATATATATATATATATATATATATATATATATATATATATATATATATATATATATATATGTATATATTATTTTTTTTAAGTATCAAATGATGTATTTTTCCCCCCAAACGAAAGTTTTTGAATGGAAAAGGTGCTAGACCAAAACAAATCCTTTTGAACTCCTCTGCTTTCTTATGATCTGAATGCAATGCAATCGAACGTATTAATTGGTTGTCTCTTAATGTCATTAGCTTTATTACGTATCCTCTCAAAATAATTGTTGTTGTTCCGAATGCCCCCTGGCCGGTAGTTCCATACCAGGTCCATATAGGCTTCGGGCTGAATAGCGCGGCTCAGGTTCATAATAGCACCACAAGGGTTGGAGTCCGATTTGACTAGATGCCACCACAATTGTGACCGAGCAGCCCCAGGGACGACATCAGGGGGGATCTTACCTTCCCCACCCACTGACCTCATTGAAGGACTTTCCGGTGTACGGATTTAACGTGCCCATATCCGGCCTAGACACAAAGGTATTTAACGGCACTTGTAGGGATTCAATCCGAGCACCCTCAGGACCGAAAGCCGACGCGCTACCCATACCGTCTCACAATAGTGTATTAGTGTATCGTAATATGTTAAGCTACATTTTGTATAAGGAGGGAACTACAATGGATTTGACCTCTAACACTACTTTTTTGGAGATCTGCTCAAGAGTTAAATTTGCCATCGCCCTTTCATGGCAATCTCTTCCAGCACATGACTGGTATTGTGGCAGACAGCCGGGAGGAGCTATAGCTTTTGTGGGCAATCGTGCTCAGCAGACTGCTTTGTCAAGACTCCTAAGTGGTCACCTGAAGTGCCTTAAATTTGATCGAGGCAATCAGATCTTCCCCATTTGTGGAAAATGTAACATCCACAAATGGGGAACCCCTGACCATCTTCTTTCTCTCTTGGGGCTTGAAAAGGAGAATTTGACACAGAGTCCCCTCCCTGTCTTTGATTTTTAAATGTTTACGGTCTCATGGATCTGGTCTAGCCTATCAGCTAGAACAGATAGGATTAGTAACAACAACAACAACAACAACAACACATTTTGTATTGGTAGTTTTTAAATTTCGCATATTACTGTAACATAAATTTAACAACAGGAAAACAAGCGAGAAAACAAAAATATGTTTTATAAGTCACTCTGCTACATATATCCTTCAAACAATTTAGGCTTCTACATCCAGATTATTTTCAGGTACCTAACGAGTACATATTGTAGGATGTATACTAACATAATTCCAAACCTTTCCTATTCTATAACTTTTAATTGCCCTATTTGGAATCAGTTGCAAAAGATCATAATAGTCACAAAAACCAAAAGTTACTTATAAAAAATACCGTACACAAACTTACTTTTGCTCTAGCTTAATTTTTTTATTTATAGTTAGAGAAAAAGAATATACTTTTAAATGTTTTTATTAGACTTATGAAAATTTAAAATGTCTCTTTGCGTACATACATATCTGAGGCGTTATGGCAGAGGTTGATATGTCCGAAAAATTCAATTTTATGTTTTAAGTTGATATGTCACACTTAAAATTGGTTCTTTAATGTGGCAAAAGCTGATATGTGGAATTATGAAAAAATACTAAGTCATTCGTATTGGCAAATGCTGTTATGTATAAAAGAAGTAATACTTGGTCCCTGGTTTCCCTAAGTGAATATTTTAGTCCCTAATTAAAAATTTCATTGAAAACGAGCCATATGCTTGAGGTTGAATATGAGTATTAACTAAAGATTATTTGGATTGAAAAACTTAATTGAGCGATTTTATATTTCACAACAAAAGTTACTTTTTTAATTTACCGAAAAAAGGAAAAAAATGACTTATCAACATCTGCCATAATGCCACAGATAAATTAAATACGCATTTAATATTAAAAGAATGTGTAAAGATATCTGTATTTTCTTACCTTGTGATTGACATTCGTTATTTCCATGCAAAAACGCATTTGCAAACATACAAAATCATTTCCAGGCGAAAAAAAAAGATGTAAAATAATCATCAGAATGTTACATAGTATCAGTTATTACTTCCGTAAAATGGATAAACCGGATGCTAAATTTATTCATCCAAATCGTATCATAATATGCTGAAGGGTTTAGAATAACTGCTTAATTCCAACCTTTTTCCTGGCGTAAATTAATACCAGAAATAAAAAAGTTGAAACCCAAAATAAATTAGATATTGCTATTTTATTTGTGTCGCATTTTTCATTCCTAAAGGAAAAAAACTATTATTTAAAACTTTTTTTTTTATTTCCAATGCAGCAGGCGATACAGACATTATCCTAACGCCGTACAGAGATCAATACACAAAAGGCAAATATGCATATAAAGTATAATGTTATACAAAAACTCAAATACAAGAACCAAATAAACAGTAAAACATGAAACACACACAGAAAGAATTAAGAAGAAAAATTGTTCAAAAAGTCTCTGGCTTCCCAGTATCGGGAAAAGATGCAGTTCTTTGTGAGGGCTGAACAAACGAGGAGATGATCAGCATTCATCGCCGCACCACTGCAGCAGAGGGTACAGGCAGGGCTATCCACTATCTCAAGTTGGTAAAGATGAGCATATAAGCAATCATGCTTAGTCGTAAGACGAAAGACAGCTACTGCACTGCTTATTGGACAATCGGGGATATTCTGAATGGAGATTCTCCACGATTTTTTTTCGTACGTTCTTTTAGTAATGACATGTGCTTTGTCTTAAGTACTTGATTGATCAATGCCGAGACGGACTTATAGCTAACCAGGTTACATGGGGCTTGAATAACATAACAACCTTTTTTGGCCAGCTCATACGCTTTTTCGTTGCCGGGAATACCACAGTGAGATGGGATCCATTGTAAAACAATCTTTTTATGTTCTTCGTGCATCTCTCTGATTATGGATTTACATTGCATTACTGTCATAGAGCTAGGGGCTTGGGAGAAGTTGGCAATGGCCAGAATCGCAGCTTGTGAATCTGAGAAGATAACAGCCTGGTCGAAAAGATAAGGACAAGCATTCAGATGAGTCAGAGCTACTCTAATTGCCTCAACTTCGCCATCAAATGCGGTCCTGGCCGTTCCTAACGAAAGATAGTGGGAGAAAAGTTCACAATAAATACCAGTTCCGGCCACACCATCCATCTCAAGCTTTGACCCATCAGTATATATGTGCAACCATGCTTCAGGGGGAAACCGATTGTAAATAGTCTCCATCCCCACGCTGAACAAAACTGCAGTACAATCCCGGGATTTTGAAACAGGACTCAGAAGGTCCAGATGATAAAATATTCTACTAGCCACCAAATGATTTATGGGAGGCAGCAAAGGTTCAACTTGAGATGGTATACCAAGTCCGTCCATCACTTTTAGAACAGCTTGAAGAAAGCCATCCTGAGTCTTCAGCCTGCGAGGTCCATTTTTAACCCACATATTTTTAACCCATATATTTTTAACCCACATATTATATCACTGTGAGGTAAACGAATTAATTTCTGATAGAGCTTCAAAGCTGATTTCTTTATTTCATATTGCATAGGGGTTTCATTGGTACACAACAGCAGAGAGTCAATAGGTGTAGTTTTAACAGCACCAGTGATAAGACGAAGTGCATTATTTTGTAGCCGTTCAAATCGATTTATACCTCCCTCAGATAATGTAACAAGAGGAGCGCTACAATAGGTCATGACAGGTTTTATAAAAGTCCTATAAGTAGCAAGTAGAGTTGTGGTAGCACAGCCCCACCTGACTCCTGCAAGACGTTTAAGCAATAACATACGCCTCTCAGCCCGCTGGCTAATATCATCAATGTATAATTTCCAGGTAAGTTTGCGATCGAAAACCACTCCCAGATACTTGGTACATTCACTGCTAGGGAGGTCAATATTGTTATATGATATGTGAAGTTGTAATGGTTGTTGGCATAATGAGAAAGTCTAATAAGTTGTTTTCTCCGTGTTGACAGTCATATTGTGTTCTAAACACCAGAATTGAAGTCCGGACATGGCATTATTTAGGGAAATTTTAAGTCTCTCCTTTGCTCTGTTCTTAGGGCTAGATGTCCATATGACAAGATCGTCAGCATACATGAGTACACAGATATTTTTATCAATCAAGGAGTGTATTAAATCATCAACATAAATATCTAACAACAAACAGCTCGACACAGTTTCCTGGGGAAGACCAGTTTGTAAAGTCCTAAAACTAGACTGTGCGGCTCCATAACGGATATTTATAAGGCGTTGGTCAAGAAAGTCACTAAACCACCGCAGTATATTATCTGATATATGTTTAGTAGCTAGTTTATAAATGAGCCTATTTTTCCAAACTGTATTATATGCTCCTTTAAAATCCACAAAAACAGCACCTACGATGTTACCCTTATCAAGATTGTCCTTAATACTCTGAGAAAACATGGTGACAAGTTCCTCAGTGGAGCGGTTTTTCCTAAAGCCACCCTACGCATGATGCAGGAGTCCCTTAGTTTCAAGATGTCATTTTAATCTATTAATGACAAGTCTCTCCATTAATTTTGCCAAAATGCTAGTCAAAGAGATCGGCCGATAACTATTAAAGTCAGAAGGTGGTTTATCTTTCTTTAACAGAGGGATGATTGTGGCCTTTTTCCACAGGGATGGAACCGCATCAATTCCATTCCAGATTTTATTAAAAAGCCTCAGAAGCGTCTTTCTTGCTTTTTCTCCAGTATGATGAATGAACTCAGCAAACACAAGGTCAGGGCCAGGAGACTTACCCAGCTTCAGCTGGGAGATAGCCAATTCAAGCTCAAACTCGGTAAAAATATTATTACATAAATCCTCCGCAGAATCATCTACAGATCAGGCCAGAACACTATATCTTTTAGCAAGTTTGTCTCTCTGCTTCATGTAGCCTAATTTCTTTTGTTTTGAGGCGAAAAGTTTTACAAAGGCATTTGAGTTCTGGTCATCAATACATAAAAATTTAATGTTTAATTTCATTGGCTCCCTAATCTTCTTATGATTTTTTTAGCAAAGTCTATTCATGAATTTATAAGTTTTCAGTGCTTCTGTTTTATAGTTTTTTTTTGGAAATAAATTCACCAAAGGCAGCTCGCTTTGCCCCATTGATCTCTCTCTTCAGGGTTGCATTGCTCCTTCTACAATCAGTCACAACCTGGGTGTCTTGCGTCTCCTGGGCTTTATCTCTAAGCTCATCTCGTACCTTTTTGAGCTTTATAAGATCATCATTATAGAAGCAGCTAAAAGCCTTCTGCCTACCAAGAGGGATGAACTTCTTGGCAGCACCAATAAAAATGTTGTTGACACCAGTAACAATGTTGTCGGGATGTTGATTAAAGTCTATTTTTGATTCATCCAGGTTATTCTCTAAGAAATCTTTAAAAGCTGGCCAATAAGCTTTGCGAAAATTCCAGGACACTTTGTTGCAGGGGCGCAATGCCCTGTTCATTGGAAGATCAATATTAGCCAAAACTATGCGGTGACCACTGCCGTAGTCTTTCATCACAGTTCTGTGAGTAGTGTCAATAATGTCGGATGAGACCATCAACAGATCTGGATTGCTGGACATACCATTATAGTGTAAAAAAGTCGGTTTATCTTGATTGTCATAAACAAGCTCCAAATTATTGGAACACAAAAAGTTCTCGACAGCATCCCCTGCCAAATTTCTATCTTTATAACCCCAATTTTGGGAATGAGCTTTGAAATCACCAATTACAATAGTCCTTCTGTTGACATCGATTAAATCGAGGTTGGGTTTGTTATTGGGTGGATTATATACAGAAACAAATTTATAATGGCAGCTATTAATCCAACAATTTAATAAAGCTATTTCTATCTTATCATTTGTCTCACCCATAGGTTTTATAGTTTCGAAGCTCAAGGTGATGGTATTCTTAACTCCAACCAAAATACCGCTGGCTATTTTCCTTCCTTTCTCCAACAGAAAAACATTATAGCCAGGGAAGGCAAATCTCTCCATATCCTTTTTTACCCTGTTTGCCTCCTGAATTGTGAATATATCTACTTTCTTGTCATACAGGATTTTCAAAAGTTCAGACCTTTTAGTTTGGGTAAGCCCACCTGCATTCCACTGCAGAACGTGCAACGAATCCTGCCTATGTCTCATATCAATTAGAACCAAAGCGAAAAGCGAAAAAAGAAGAAAAAAGACGAAGAAAAAGGAAGATCTCGGCTGTGGAAAACTGTTACTCATTTAACACCACCCGGGAGGCACGTGTAGCTTGAGGAATGCTACGGACGCGAGTAACGTTGCCCCCCCCCCCCATTATTTGAAACTTGATTTCAGGCTTCTAGCTCTTAAAAAAATTACAACAGAAATTTAATAAAGTTTTGAAAAAATCTGATATCCCTGCGTAATTTTTCCTATGGTAAGAAAAAAATACACGAGAAAATTTCAGCGATAATAGAAGCTCTTCCTGTGATTTCAATACTAGTTTCCATAAGATGGAAAAGTGTACTACCCTTCAAAGCATGCTTTGCAACCCCACATATTCATTAGTCTCTGCTGTCGGATGTTCATTTTTAGTATATATATATATATATATATATATATTAAATTTCAAAAGAAAGGCATGTGGAAACTTTTCATGAATTTTAGTGCTAATAGTATTTTGCGATGTGCTTTTTCAGCTTTCATTCTTTGAAAAAAGACTTTTTTAAATTTCTTGTATGGTTTCTAAATGACCATGAAAACGTCCTGTAGTTAACAAGCGGGAATCACAAGAGAAAGCAAATTCGAGGCTGGTAGAAATCCCATTATTTTATTTTTAATTCCATGAAAGACAGAATTTTCTTTAAAATCCGGTACTAATATTATATCCCATTCTCAGCAAGATAACAAGGATTTACGCTGAAATGTTATTTTTTTCTACTTTTAGCAGATAAAAAAAGCTTTAATTTCCTTCATTACTTCTGGTGTTCTTGGTGGTTTAAGGTTTTTTTTTCTTTGTGTGACAAATAGAACAGTTCTAGTTTTCTGTTTGTAGTTTATTTGAGATTATGATTGCTTTATCAACCATTATTTTTGTTTAGTTATTTGAAGAATTCTGCGTTATGTATGTTCCGATATTGCTTTAATATTTTTGTTATTTCTTTTGTAAAAGAAAAAAAATTTTGTGGGTTTTACTCGCACTAGAAGAAAAACCTTAATTTTCTTCATATTTTTTTAATTAGCGATAACTAACGGTATTTGCTTTTTGAAATTGGATCACTCTTTTTGCTAATAGACAAGATTTGTTATATTTTTTAATTTCACTGTACTCCTAATTTCAAATTTAGTTAGAATAAAATCTTCCTCGTTTAAATATTGTACTATCACTACCAATTATAATATACTTCTATTAAAGTATATATTATCGTATCTTTCCTCGGAAAGAGAAGTTACTTTATAGTTTTGGTGCTTGATGGTAAATTGAGGCTGAAATATCAACTTTTTGTCGATCATATTGGTCTCCAAAAATTGTTACTGCATTACAGTAAGAAGCAACTGAAACTTTTGAATACCTTACAGGTATTCAAGAGAGACATTTAAAAAAACTCCCAACGCTGCATCAAGATGTAAGAATATTTGAAATATTCACATCATTACTGTACTTACTTATAACTTAATAATTCTTCATATGTTCTATCGATTAATGCACAATAATGGTGTGAGGATTTGCAAAATAATTTTGGATTACTCTTTCTTGAACTTGAAACAACTAGGAGTCAAGTCCAAGCCACAAGCGACATTTGGGGTTACCATTTGTAGTCCAAACTACAAACGATATGATATCGTCTTTCATAATCATATCAAAAGGTCATGCCAGGGTATGGAGAACTTAACTCACAATCACAAATATTTACTGCATTACGACCTGTTCACGCTAAATCCGGAGCGTTACGTAGCGTAAGAGGGATAATTTTTAACCAATCCCAGAGCTCAATTCATTGACCATGTGACATGTCAAACCAATCACTAGTCATGTCAATAATTTGGAGCCAACGGAGTAACGCAACGCAACGCTCCAGATGCATTGTGAACAGCGCCTTATTGCTGTTTATCAAGAATTATACTTGACGGACTTTCCTTTTGCTTACTTTTTGATAAAAATTTGAAAATTAAAACAATTTAAACATGTTTTTGCAGTTGAAACAACATCTATTGTGTATCCGGATGTGCCCAAAACTACGGAAACTAGTCCTCTTGCACCATCACCATCACCGCGTTCAAAAAGACCAGATCTATGTGATGGATCCATCGATGCAGCTTCTCTTATAAGAGGAGAGCTTTTTGTTTTTAAAGGCTTGGTGAGTTACCCATTATATTTTATGTTATTAATAGACGGTTTTACTGATATTAAATTAAACATATATATAGGGTAAACCGGGGCATGTTGGCCATAGAGGCACGTTGGCCCATTCGACCTGCGATATTTTTCAAACTAACTGGTAGATTGCGTTAGTAGCTAAGCGACGTGTGTCTTAGCACGTTTTCTTTCACCCATAACAGCGTCAGCAACAAAGAAGCAATCAAACGAAAGCCACTTCAAATTTTCACTTCTGATTTGTTTCTAAATTAAAGTTTGACTTAGGTGAATAGCAATCTAAAATATCGTTGTTCAGAGCTAATTTTCTACCTACTGATTTGAAAAAATATTAACAGAATATTTGATAGAACGATCATATAGAAACCATTAATAAATATTTTTCATATTTTCTCATACGTGGTTATGCTTTAAGATGTGCTGATTGTACAAACTAAAAAAAATTAAAAATTTTTATAAATTAGCTTTTTTTTCAAATATTGAAGAAAAATGGGCCAACAAGCCCCGGTCTACCCTATATAGCTTATTTCTTCAACTTCTACGTTATCCACAAACAACTTTTGATTACAAAGAGGAACGTATATAAAGCTAAAAATATTTCACTGAAACACTTCCAATGAAGCCTGATGTGTATACACAGCAGGCTTTATTAGATTTAAACATTTTTTTAAAAATTTCTTTACGTTCTATAGGATTAAAATGTTTCATACGCATTCGAAAAAACCCAATAAAATCTAAATATTGTGCCCCTAAAAACTCTTTCTATTTCTGCCCGTTTTTTCTTTTTCAAAAAGTAAAAACAGGCATCAGTTTTCTTGTATGAAATAGTAAATCTCAAAACTGTTTTATAATTTCTTTTTTCCGACGTGCAAGTACTGTAGGAAATTTTCCATCATGTTTATGAAAACGATTTTTTCTTAACGGAAAAGCATATTTTATTCTAATATATTTTATTATCTTCTAATAGTGCTACGGCATTTGAAAGTGAATGCTTGAAAATTAATGGACATACCTTTTGTTTATTATTATTATGCTTTCATGTTTACTTCTATAAGCCATTTTTATCGAGGTAAATGACATCCCTTCTATTTTATCATCAGTATTTCAAATATTCACTATCACTCACACAAGAAAAAGTTTAAACGTCCCTCTAAATTAAGCATTTTAGCTATAGAGAGTAACAAATTATGTTAATCTAAAAAATATATTAACATGTAAGTAAAATACAGTAAGAATTAAGATACAGTAACTTTCGTACAATTAGATTAGCGAGGGCGTTGTATTATTATATTTTAAAAGTTTCGCTTTATATAAACGTGATTACATTTTTTTTTATTATTGCAGAGAATTTTGTCGTTGCTGTTTAATATCGATTGTAAAATAATAGTAATTTTGTTTTAATCATGATTGGTAGTCCATTCACATTTGTTATCTCCCTCTGTAATCCCATTTTCGATATAATTTCCTTAATCCTTCGTGATTTTAAAATACAATTTTACATTTCAGTATATGTGGCGTCTACAAGATCGCAATGAACTTCTCCCTGGCTATCCCGTTTATTTCCACGATTTTTTCATGGGATTACCATGGTCAATACGTTCTATTGACGCTGTCTACCAGCGGCCCAATGACTACCACATCATCTTTTTCACGGGTAAGAAATCACTTCGCTATTCTTTAGCACGATATATTACTTTACCCGAAGGCGATATCTGGGGCACCCGAAGGCGATATCTGGGGACTCGTACCTTCTCCCACCCTCTCTGACCATATAATAGGACTTAGCGATCTATGAATTTAACGTGCCATATATCCGGCCTAGACACGAAGATATTTAATGGCGTCATCGGAATTCGAACCGAGCACCTTCAATTCCAAGACTAACGCGCTACCACTAGGCTACCTCTGGCCTCTATAAGCTGAAGGTAATTTATGCTATACTTTTAACAATTTTGGCCATGAAACAATGTTTATGTGCCCTGAGTACTCAGAAAACTAGGGTCTAAATCCCAGCAGTCCATTTGGGCGGTCGGTTTATATGTTGGCACCGCCATAGTCTTCTGCAAGCCTCTCATGGGCTATAAAGTTTCTATCACAGACGAACATTTGTTGCTATTGTTAAACATAGACGCTTCCTGATGCTCAAAGAAGTATTCGTAGCTCATTTTGGAATTTTCCACAATATCTTCCTTCTACATAGCAGAGAAAAAGATTTTTTTTTTTAAATACAGAGTTTTTGGACGTAGCTCTGGCGACGACGGTTGCATTAAATATAAGTCAGAGCTTCGATATATAAATAAGGGATGACAGGTATAGAATTTTCAATTAGTGAACCCCGCCAAAAGTTTCAGATTTTGAAGCATTTCTGGCACTGGATTTTCTAAAAAAGGATGCCCAACCTGCATTATTAAACGTTGTTGTTGTTGGCAAATGCTGAGCAATTGGCTTACATAACATTTTAGCTCACGAGCTCTCCAGTACTTTTTCACAATGTCGTTAAAATCCCCGAGTGCACTGCACTTGTCCAGGTGATCAGGGTCTAAAACTAGTCTAGCATGACATTAATGAGATAAAGAGGAATTAATTAAATTAAAACGATGAAAGTGGGCAGGCAAACTACCACGTCCCGAAGAAAATCTAAAATTGGCTACCAGAGCAGATCTTGAAAAGACCGGAACAAGGGTTTCCCTATGTTGAGACCCATCTCTTGCCCTCAGCAGCGCGGGAAAGTCATATTTTCTGGAAGATTTAAACCTTTCCTTAATAAAAATCGTAGTCGAGGGAAATGTCATTGGTTTAATAGGTTTTTGAATGACAGCAGTCCACCCCCACTTTTTTTTTTTTCGCGCAAAGAGGTCTCATTACCAGTAAGAGGAAACCTACTGGGAGGTCAACAACATCGACAAGATCTTTTAAAATACAAGGTGTCCGGGTTAAAGATATCGACCGGGTTAAAGGAAAGGTAAGTCATGACTTATTTTTACGGAACTACCCATTAGAATTTAAAAAAATATATTTAAATAGAAAGAACATCTCACCAAGTTTTAATATCAATCATAGACTTCGACCATAGTATCATATCACCAGATTCATAGATTCATCAGATTCATAGATTTATAGATTCATCATTCATAGATTCATCAGATTCATAGATTCATCATTCATAGATTCATAGATTCATCATTCATAGATTCATCAGATTCGATCATAGTATCAGATTTCGATGTGTGCACCTTTTGTAGCACGACAAACGTCTAAATTGTAATTCAGTTCTCTCCAAGTGTTTCGTAGCATATCAGGAGTTATTACACGAATTGCTTGAATGATACGCTTCTTCAACTCATCCGCAGTTTCAATTTTTTGTTTTATACACAACGGATTTAATGAATCCCCAAGCAAAAATGTCTAATAACGCCTGATATGCTACGAAACACTTGGAGAGTACTGGATTACCATTTAGACGTTAGTCGCGCTGCAAAAGGTGCACACATCAAAATCTATGATACTATAATAGAAATCTATGATTGAAATTTAAACTTGGTGAGATGTTCTTTCTATTTAATTTTTTTTTAATTCTAATGAGTAGTTCCGTAAAAATAAGCCATAACTTTTGGATAATTTTAGCCCGGAAACCCTGTATTTCTGCAATCAAGAAAGCAGAAGCCTGTTAGCAGACTTATTATTGGATAAGGATTGGAGAGCAGACCTAGAGTATTGCAGCTCTCAGAAATGCAATTTCCCGAATCTGTAACTGTTGTAGGGTGATAAAAATAGTTTCTATCTCCCTATCAAAATGAGAAAGGTGAGCACTGACCGGAATATAGGAAGAAAAAAGTGTGTGTGTGCGTGTGTAGGGGGGGGGGGGGTTGCGAAAAACAAAGTTAAAAGCATAAATAATAAAAGGTTATGGAAAGCATATAAATTGTTTAAAAAATTTAATTAAAACAAAAAAAGTTAAAACAAAAAAAAAAATTAGAACAAAAAAAATTAAAATAAAACAAAACCATAGGAATTATGAAAGTTAATATACCATATAAATACTATCCATATATGATAATGACTATCTTTACCAAAACGAAGTGATTATAAAGGAATCCTTTATAATGACTTCGCTTAAACCTCATTTATTGCAGCTTGGAAATTCTGACAACAGTTTTCCTGATGTGACCTGGTGAAACATAAACGATCTTTTTTTTTTTTTTACTTGTCAGGTCGCGTTTATTGGGAATTCGATGGCAACAGATTCACCCCCGACACTCCTCGCCATCTCACAGATTTAGGATTGCCTGGGGACCTAGAGAAGTTGGATGCGGCCATGGTATGGGCCAAAAATAAGAAAACGTACTTCTTCAGCGGAGATTTGTACTGGCGATATGACGAAAATAATAAGAGCATGGATAAAGGTTATCCGCAAAGAATGATGAGGTGGAGAGGTGTACCGCAATTGGACACTGCTTTCACGTGGAAAGATGGTAAGATTTATTGCAAACAGTTATTGACTGCAGTGAAAAAATGCTATGTTATAAGCTGATACACACGCACACACACACACACACACATATGTGTGTGTGTGTGTGTGTGTGTGTGCGCGTGCTTGCGTGCGTTACGTTACGTTACGTTAAAACACAAAACTTAATCTTTCTTAAAATTTAATGCATGAGGTTTACAACTTCATTGTATATTGCAGTAGTCATAGCCAGGGTGGCATTTCTTCAAGAAAGAAACATGGTTTAACATATAAACATTTATTGCACTATTATTCAACCCTCGTTCGCCTTTTCTAGAAGCCAGAGCACAAAGGTATTGTCTACAGGCTGTCCACGTGTCTGCTAAAGAAAGTACATGAGACTACGCAATTATACATTGTTTTTCACTCTAACATTCTAAAAGTGGACCCTTCCTGCAATAAGAATTGCCAGTAGGTCAGCAGTAATTATATTTCTTTCCCTTGCATTCTCACATCATATATTTACACAGTGAAAAAAAGTCAGTCACTCGCTGGAATAAGCGGTTTGTAGAACCCGCGTCCCTGTGTTATTGTGAGGGGAGGGTTAAGCAACTCACTATCCATGTTTATGAAGGCCATTGTAAGTGGGTTAAAATACTATTGAGTTATTGCAACTGAGATATCAAAACTGTGTGTTAAATACCTTATGTTATGTGAGTTTACTGAACTTGAAAAACTAATCTTAAGTATTAGAACGTAAATGTCATGTAACTTGAAAGGCTAAAATGCAGTTCACTTGGAATGTAGTGTTTGGAATGAAAATTTTTGGATGTACTTAAAAATTTATCCATTATTTTTTATAAGGTAGGAATTTATTTTTTGGATTACAATGTCTACTTTTATAGACGAGATTAAAAAAAATCTTTTCTTTTATTCCAAATCAATTTTTTGTTTATAATTAATTTTTACCTAATGGCTACTGTGTTCAAGTAATAAATGTACAAAACAACTACAAGTTTCAGATAAATTTTGAAACAAAATTTACATTCTTTTTCAAAAAGAAGCTGAAGATTTTATGCGTATGTTGTTAATGTTTTACGTCTTCATCTGCAAGGTAGACACTTAGAAGATGATAACCGGCTGGGATTCGCAGGTTTGCGTTTTCATAATTTGCTCCTTCATTTTTGAATGGTCAGCTTAATAGTTTACTTACGATTCGGACGCGTCATAAGGAATACTTGTAACAATATTAAAAGAAGTCATTATTATGGGACATCGCTGATTAAAAATCATGTAAAATTTATCGGTATAGAATAAATCTCCATCGCACAGCTACCAAAAAGTTATGTTTGCGGATTTAGAGCGCGCTCTAAATCCGCAAGCTGCCTGTTTTAACATGTCCCTGTAAATATGAGCACACGTATATTCATCCATTTATTTTGTTTTTCATCCATTTATTTTGTTTGATTTCAGATAAAACTTATTTCTTCAAGGACAAAAATTTCTGGAGGTATAACAACAAAAATATCAGTGTGGATGTTGGCTTCCCTCTTCAGACAGGACCATATTGGTTTAATTGTGAATCGTGATTAGGAAAGGTCAATCTAATTTCCAGCTCATTATGTAGCAAGAAAAGTCTATAGAAATGCTTTGCGGTAGTTTTCAGTACTCTCAAGAACCGAATTTGAAGATTTTAGCTATACTCACGAGTGAATGCATTCTTTGTTGTATGAAGATTTAGCAAACATTTCTCATTCCTGAAAGTAAGATATTGTCGCCTCGCAGGTCACAGTTGAAAATGCATACTTCTTGACTCTAGTGCTGTTATATTGACAAATGGAATGAATTTTTCCTATTATCATATCCTCATTCTGGCACTTACTGCTTGTAAGAGAGAGTGTTAACAAGAGAAGAGGAAGTTTTAAACAGAGAGAAGGTAGCTACGAAAGTATCAAGGATTTGGCCTTTAAATTTCAGCCACACTTTCCTAATTCTACTTTTGGTTTTGATTTTTATGTCGGTAAATGAGTTTTAAACTTAAGATGATATATTTGACACGTTTTCTCTCTCTCGCTCACACATATTTAAGACATAATAAATTTATATATATATATATATATATATATATATATATATATATATATGAGAATTTGTAATGCCTTAAATATCTTCAGCTAGATTACCAAAGTATCCTAAATTTATTTCAAAGCCTTCATACCTCAACTTAATTGTGCAATAAACTGTTCAACATTTGTTAGACGGACCTTTGAACTTTTAGCTCCACGACTAATATATTTTCCTTTCATGTCAATTAGCTATAAAACAAAAACGAAACAGCGGCCTAAATTTTTGCCGTCTTCTGTCAAATTCCAAATAAAAAGAAGATTTATGACGATATCAGTGCTCTTCTCTGTGTTTTCACTGTTCTGTTAACATGTTACACTTCTGTGCAAATTCTGTGTGCTTTATGTTATCCATTTTGTAATAAATGTCTGTTTTTACGTCCGTCACTAATGAATTGATTCCTCTGCTACATGTTGTATATACATACATACATAGACACAAATATGCAAGCACATATATACACATATATGCAAACATACACACCCACATACACATATATGGGTGGGCATAAGTATATCTCTATGTATAATGAATGAATAATTTAAAGTGAAAAATAAATTATACATAAAGTTACGAAGTTGGAACAATTATTACAACATTTCGCTGGACAATAGAGACATTTCGCTGTTTATAGGAAAAAATCATAGCGTAAACATATATTATAAAAGGAATTGGGGTTTCACTTCTGATGACATTGATTTCTATGGAAAATAAATAAAAGAACGAATTAATAATAAAATAAACCGTTGTTGCCCCAAAAGTAAAACCCAACAAAATCCATAGAAGTATCGCCTAGTCTAGTAGATGACTTGATAAATATGTTTGATATTACTTTGCATGAAATGTAAACCCAATTAGACTTCATATTCCAGATAAATCTCTCATGGTGCGTGTTAATCTTTAGAGTTGCAAAAATGGTGCTTGCATAGTTAAATAAGAATGATTAGTTTTGACTTGAAAAAAGAAATCCGCACTTTTTAGACTCATTCTACTCCATATTACCTACGTCCTGTTACTTGCGTCAATAACAACATTGAAAAAATAATCAACTGTTCATAGAGCTGTTCAACATGGAAAGCAAAGTGTCCAATAGAAGAAACATACTACGATCATAACATCTTGCGGTCGGAGGTAAAGCGGGGGCCTTCGACCCCCCCCCCCCCCCCAGGTACTCTGTCAACATGACTTTGACTTGATCACAGACCTCGATGCAATGATATCATCCTTAACGAAGCTGATGAGCTCTGTTATTAAACAATTTTCAAAACTGTTCACGAACACTGTTATGTGAACAGCCACTTATATTTATAACTAGACGATATGAAGAATCAAGAAAAATGCATTCGATTTATATCAATGAGATGCTCAAAGTATAACAACCGAAGCCAATCTGAAACAACTTACAACAGGATCGAAATTTGAACCCGAATTTCCTCACCTCGAGGAGAGAGCTTTAATAACCAAGCGACCCCCCCCCCCCCATCCTACATTGATCAAAGCATCTCACTTACAGGATGTAAACTATTGAAACTGTTTCGTAGATTGCTTTACCTGCAATGATGTTACGCTAAAATACAGTAATTTACTGAAATAAGGTATACATTTGAAGTATCGGCTGTAAAACAAGCGTATGTGGTCTTCATTATTTACCAAGCTTTAACTCCAGAGATATAAATTGCCTCGAGGAAAATTTGGCTTTCTGCTGCTTGGAAGAGGTTTTGCTATCATGTATATCAGTTTGATGAGGTAGATCACACAATTAATAACAGATGTTGGCAACCATTTTTACTCAAGTTTCAGCAAAGAATTAGCGACGAGTCGTAGCAATTCGTGCTTTTTACTCAAAACATTTAAACAATATTAACTACCCGTATGAGATTAATAATATTAACGATTTATCCTCTGACCATTTACATGTTAAATTAAAAGTTAACTACAACCCCCTGCTCCCGTCTATCATTCCCCCTTTCCATACTAACTGACAGTCCTTCACTAAATTTGTAAACAACTCCCCCACCCACCCTTTAATGATATTAACAGTCCTGATGACATAGCTGTTGCTGTTATCTCTCACTAATACCATTCAAAGTGCGTTGGAATCTGCTAAGGTCCACTCTCCCCAACACTTTTATCACAAACTACCCCATTACATTATTGATCTAATTAAATACAAGAATCATTTCAGGAAAATTTAGCAGCAAACTCGGGACCCAGTATAATTGATAAAGTCTATGATATCCTCCAAAACTTTCAGTCCAGAAATCATAGTAGCGAGATAAAAAAAAAAACCACTCTAAAGCTAAGTGTCCACTTGAGAGAAAATCTCGAGAGAAAGTCTCGAGATTAATCTCAGGGGGTTGTCCATTTGAGATCACTCACGCTCTCGAGACAGGTTCGTGAGACTCGATGGTCACTGCAGTCTCGAGAGCGGAAACATTTCGTGTCGACTTGAGAGTGAACTCGCAGTCAGTTCTGTGATTTGATCGCAGTTTGTTTGTTTTTCTTCTTTCAAAATGGATTCGCGTCAGGCCCTTGCTTTTGTAATTGCCTATAAAATTGCGAAAAAGCGGAAAGTGAAAAAAAAGGAGTGTTGGGTGAGAAAATGGGTGGATAGAAGAAATGAATTAGGAGCTTGTTCTACACTAGTAAATGAGTTGCGGTTGGAAGACGCACAGCAGTTCAAAAATTTTATTCAGATGTCTGCAGTGCAATTTGAACTGCTGCTAAATTTGGTAAAACACCAGATTGTGAAGCAAGACACAAAATTACGCGATGCAATTCCTGTACATGACAGATTGATGGTAACCCTTCGTTTTCTTGCTTCAAGTAAGCATATTCAAGCGAATATTCAAGTACAGTAGATTCCCGCTACATATTTTAGCTATTTTTTTTATGAATACTTTTTTTATGAATTTTTTTCTTTTTTTATAAATACATCTTTTCCTTCAGCTTAATTTTATTATCAATACTACAAACTGCATACGTAGATGCAAGTTTTTGTAGATTAAATTTTTAATTTACTAAATTTTATTTATAGTAGGGGAGCATATGTCGAAAAAATGAGCTCCGTGGCGGTATTAATGATGGGAACATGGGTGGATATTTTTTTCATCAGAAACTACCTGTAGATGAATAATTTCCATGGTGTCACTCTTTGGTGTGTGGCGTATAGTAGTAATGACGTCATCAAGATAGCCGCCATGGAATTAAAAAATCCACTTTATTTCGGTTATTTATCGGCCGATTTTCTTTTGTAATACCTCATATTGAAGATAAATAAAATGTCTAGATGACAGATGCAGAATCAAGGACAACGGAGTCATCACAGAGCACAAAAGGGAGAGAGCGCGTCCTGTGAAGAAGATGGTTGGCTCGCGGTTGGGACCTGTGTGTGATTCTTAGAAAAGAGAGGATGAGCCCCCCAAAATGTGCAAATAAAAATGCGCCTCAATAAATGTGCCAATAGCACGTAATAAGGCCATACATATGTGTAACTCTCCAGGTCGTAGCACAAAGCGATCTCGAAGATTCTGTTGAGCCATGATAAGTTGCTGCACAGGACGGTAAAGACCCAAATCTAATGGAGCAACACATTTTGAATCTACTCCACACACATATATAGTCAATTTTTCAAAGTACGTCTAGAAAGTCAATTGTATGGAACGATCTGTTGGAGTAGCTGGTGTGATTGGTAGAGCACATATGTGAGTGATTGGTTTTTGGTCTTTTAACAGCTTTGCATTAAAGACAGTCCAAGTTGGATCAGATGCTTGATTATAACTACTTTCATGATTAGAACTTGAAGGTCGATTTCCGGAACTATCGGATATTTCTTCTGTATCACGTATTATTTTGTTTTTGCACAGACACCACGCTAAATCTTCTACATTATGTAGTTTTAAACGCTGAATTATATATAAGAATAAGATGAAAGAGAAAACCAGTAATAGCTCTAAAGCTACTTGCAGCGAGGAACAAACAAGTATATAAAAGTATGAATAAGGTTTTTGACAGCATTTCTTTATCAGCGGTGTCAATACTGTCTAAAAACCAATGGATTGTTTCTTATGAGTATGATCGATTAAATAAACACACTCAGACACCGTACAATCCATTATTAACAGAAGAATTGATTAATAAATGAATCAAGTTTGATTAAAAGTACTTAACCAAAGAACACCAAGCCTGGTGCTAGTCAGAGTGGAAGTTAAGAACTTGTAACCGCAAGATGACTGACGTCATAAAACTTGCAACCATTGAGGTAGTGGATTCCCAGTAACAGACTTACTTGGGTTACTGTATTTTAAGACTAATATCCTTTAATTATTATTTGGTTTTTATTATTTTTACTACTATGAGGTATTTTTTTTATTATTTTATATATATATATATATATATATATATATATATATATATATATATATATATATATATATATAATTCAGCGTTTAAATTTCAGCATCAGACAGGGTTATAGATTGCAATTCACCTTCGTTATATTCTTGATAAGAAGTCATCACAGTTGCGTGAAGGGTTCCTAGTCCATCAGGCGTGTCTCCAAGGAAGTCTAAATGATCTGCTGTACAAAAGATAAATCTCCCTTTCACAATATCGGGTGGGACATACAATGCGTCATTGTCTTCCATATGGTTCAGAACTTCATTGGCTATAGCAGTCTCAAGAAAACTTTATTATAATCAATCGAGTAACCCGAACCATGCATGAGCTGAACCAAGAATTTTCTGCGAGTTTTACTATGTATCGTTAGGCCAACAGCAACTTGTAGAGGAAGGTCCCGTGAGTGTCTGCGTTTAACTAACGCCGTGCTACTATAAACGGTTTGTCTTTCAGTTTGGCACTCATACATAAGAGTTTGTGATAATGCAGCACCCCTTTGATTCAAATGTTTGTTATCAATCTGCAAACTTTCCCTTTTTTTTGTTCCCTCCAATATACCATTTGAAAAAGTATAGAATTTCTTTCGGTATGATATTTATGATTTTTTTCTTCGTTATAGAACTTGTAAACTTCCATTTCTCCTCTGTCAGTATGGTTTTACGTAATAATTTAGCTGCTTGATACAGAACTTCCATACTCGCGTTCATATCAGAATTGGATTCCACCCGCGACAACAAAACATCATTGACAAATTTCAAAGAAATACGCTGTGATTGATTTTTGGAGATAGGGTCGTTAAATACTACATTCATGTAAAATAATTCATGCTCAATAAGTATTTTAAGAGATTTTCTTGACAACATGTCTTGCCGTTTAACACCATTCCAGTGACAGATATCTCTATAGTGTCTCTCAGGATCTGCCATCGTGACAACATTACCTTCCAAAAAAGAATCTAGCAAACGATCTATGGATTCGACTTGACTAATACATTCTGGCAAGTTAGGTGTTGTTTCAACTTCATCAGTACTTCGCAATGACGTTTTTTGTGCAACATTCTTTGTGGTATGCTACATCATATGCATGTACATCTTCTGGATTAATGAATCCACTCAGTTTTAACTTCCAATTGCTATTTTCACTTCGCTAGACAGCATCAGATCCTCTGAACTACCTTTTTGATGGAAGCGGTATATAATGGATGTCTCCTAGCTTCAAGTCTATCGAAAAAGAAGCAGGCATTTTTATGTAGTTTCGTGCCAAGATTTTGGCCTCTTGTACACGGGTGGACCTTATTGCACACCGAGCCTGGGGAAGCTATTTCAATTTCCGCTTGTTGCTTTTTATACCTGGCCTGTAGTCTATGAATGTTACCTTTGTACGTGCATTTCTTGTAGCAAGTTAAATGCCACCGGGCATTTAGCTGGGTTATTCCTTCCACTGTAAATTTTCGAGCGTATTCTTCGAGGTGCTGATAATCACTGTCTTTACACTTGTTTCGAACTCTCACTGCATCAAACAGTTTGTGCTGAGTACTTGAGGTTTTAACCAAATCCTCATTCAATAGATGTTGGCACAATATACACAATTCAAAGTCTATGTCCTTCACTCGCTTTCGCTTAGACGGTCGGTCGAATTTAATTACACCATCCATATTTTAAGTTAAAATTTACCACTTGAAACCAAAAAAAAATATAGGCAATCTTGAACCGAACACAAGTTGTACTGTCTTTCGTTCAACAACAACTGTTGTAAATGCACTTATGTATTATGTATAGATCACAATTCATGCATTTATAACTCATGCCTTTATAAATTTATATTGGTGAAATTTTTATATTTTTTCTTATTTTTGTATATCTCACCTGCCATTTTGTGAAGTGTATAAATCATTAACTTGTCCTTTTTGCAAACAAAATCATCATGTAATTTTACTATACTGTGTAACATTTTTGAATAACATGGTGTTGCATATTTCTATGATTCGTTAAGTTTTTTTTAATGCTCTAGGGCAGGGGTGAGCAGACTTTTCCAAGGTACGGGCTACTTCTAATTTTGTCAAGGTGTTGCGGTCCACCCAGTGACGTAGGTGTGGTGAGCTAAAAAAAAGGTCTACAATATTTATTATAACTTAATAATAAATGCGGAATATGTACTTACCTACATAACTACAAGAAAAAAAAACTTACTCTTTTAAAACCACGTTTAAAGAAAATCGCGTCGGTGTTCCAAAAATATGTTTCTTTTAGTATGCGCGTCTTAGGTCTTAGTAAAGGTGGTCACCCCCAAAATGTCTTGGTGGTCCACCGGTCGGTCGCGATCGACTAAATGCCCATCCCTGTTCTAGCGTATGTACTCATCTTAACATGTGTATCCCAATGTAATTTTTGCACTTGTTTTTTTAAGTTTGTAAGCACATTTCCTTTTTACTTTTTGTGCTAGGCATGGTACAGTGTTATACACTGTTTTGAGGGTTATGTTTTTCATGCAGACGTGTCTTGTAACCTTCCTTATATAGTAATGACACTTATTTTACTATGCAACCATGCTCTTTGTCACAAGGTTGACTCTTATAGTGCATTCATTTATGTATGACACCAATTTAAGTTGTTTTGTAATTATTTTGTTACCATTTTTCCATGTGTTTTGAATGCACTTTCTATGTATAATTTACAGGGGTGTTTTTTTTCTTTGATTTTTCAATGGCTGGCCAGCCGACATGAAGTGTTTTGTCTTTATGTATAATGTTAATTTAATTACAAGCACAAAAGTTTTTTATCCTTCATGGAGGGTCTCCAATGTAACTTTGACCTAGCATAACACAGGTTCCAACCGCGAGTCAACCATCTTCTTCAGAGGACGCTCTTTCTCCCTTTTGTGCTCTATGACGACTCCGTCTCCAATGATTCTGCATCTGTCATCTAGACATTTTAATTATCTTCAATATGAGGTATTACAAAAGAAAATCGGCCGATAAATAACCGAAATAAAGTGGATTTTTTTTTAATTCCATGGCGGCCATCTTGATGACGTCATTACTGCTATACGCCACACACCAAAGAGTGACACCATGGAAATTATTCATCTACAGGTAGTTTCTGATGAAAAAAATATCCACCCATGTTCCCATCATTAATACCGCCACGGGACGTCAGACATGATCCCCTACTATTAGTATTTTTTTTAAATCCCGTTCGGATTAACCGGATGTCCGGACCATCGGGGTTCCGATTACCGGGACTCTATTGTACTCACCTCTTGAATATTGGATTTTTTGAATAGTGAGTATACATAACTATGAATTTTCAGGAGATGCTAATTGTATTCTGCAGTACCTTTTCCGCCTTCCACCTTGTACAATTGGAAGAATAGTTCCTGAAGTATGTCAAGCTATTTATGATAATTTAAAGGAAGAATATTTGAAGGTATGTGTAAAATTATTAGTGAGCAAATTATAAATTAAAAAGTTACTTTATTTTTATTATGAAACTACAAAACAGAAACATAAATATTTACACTTTATAATAAACTAGCACAAAATGAATTGAAAAATTCTTGGATTGTTTGAGTCTCAGCACTTGATGGAGGAAGGTTCTTGTCAACAGCGATAGTTGGTGATGCAATTAGGGAAGGTGTAGTACTTGAATTTGAAGAGGATGGCACATTGGACCAGTTTTTTTTTTCGGAGGATGAAGCATTTGCATTTGAAGAGGATGATACGGTGGATCAGTAGCTTCTTTCATCCATATCAGAAATAAGTGCTATCGATTTACGAATAACACTTTTTAATTGCCCTCTGTAATAATCTGATTTTAAATTTTTAAATTCCAAAGCTACGTATTCTCCAAAGCGATCAAAATCGTCTTTCGGCTTTTTCATAATTTCTATTGCTTCCTTTAGAATGTCATTCTCATCTTGAGTTTGTGATTTTTTTTTTGCAAGGGATTTTTCGTTTGATTTTTCTTGGCTCACTTTCTACTTGATCATCCTCAAAAATTTCCGAGTTGTCCAGGGTGTTATTCTGAAAAATTAGGAACACAATATAGCAGGTGTGAACAATAAAATCTTTATTTTGATTCGAAAATAAATAATTTATTTTGTTTTTGTACCAGAAAAATGAGAAATATTTTTTCTCCAATTTTTATCCGTAAAAATTGGAGAAAAAAATATTTCTCATTTTCTGGTAGAAAAACAAAATAATTTGTTTTCAAATCAAAATAATTAATGTAGAAGATCAAACAAAAACTCAAAGTCTCAAAATTAGTTTAAAATAATTAATGTTTCTAGCAATAATAAGGTAATCATATCTAAATAAAATCGTTTAATTTTTTTTCAGCCACCTTCAACTGCTGAAGAATTGAAGGAATACGCAGATCAATTTGCATTAAAATGGCAATTTCCACATTGCTTCGGAGCTATTGATGGGAAGCATATTACAATGGTTGCACCTGCGAACTGTGGAAGCCTTTACTACAACCATAAGCAGACACACAGCATTGTTTTGATGGGAGTCGCAGATGCCAATTATAAATTAATTTATGTTGATGTTGGTTGCAACGGTAGAATTTCTGATGGAGGTGTCTTTACTAACTGCTCCCTACACGATGCTTTGGAAAGCAAGCAGTTACCGCTTCCTGAACCAGAAGCATTACCCCAAAGATGTTTGCCAGTTCCGTACATAATGGTAGCTGACGATGCCTTTGCGATGACATCATACATGTTAAAGCCCTATGGGTACCGAAATCAACCTGCACCAAACAGAATTTTTAATTACCGACTAAGCAGGGCTCGTCGTATTATAGAAAATGTATTTGGCATTATGTCTAGTAAATTCAGAGTTATCCGAAAACCAATAAATTTAGCACCTAATAAAGTAAAAGATGTTACTCTGGCAATATGTGCATTGCATAACTTTTTGATTTCCACTACGAAATATTATTTGTACCCTGGTTCAGTTGATTTTGAAGATCCTGGTGCACATGAAATTGTAAATGGCGAATGGCGGAATGAACCTCCACCAGAAGGATCATTGTTTCCAATACAAAGGGTCTATCAGCGAAATTATTCAGTCTCTCAAAAAGATGTGAGAGACGAATTTAGAGAATATTTTATGACAACTGCTGGTGAAGTTCGCTGGCAATATCGATTAATCGCTTGAATAATAATAATTATTTTTTAATATATAATTTTTATTATTCAATTTTTTTATTTTTATTATTCATATATAATTTTTGTTATAATTTTATGGTAAATAAAATAATTAATTAAATAATTGAATAATTCTGTTTATTTAACAAAACATTACATTACAATACAATACAAAATTTGTAATAATACTTACGGCATATTTATCATGAGAAAGATTAATTTTTTCTCGACTTTTTTTTCACTTCAACAGTTATGAATTTTAAAGAATCGTTTTAAAGAAGAAATTGAGATCTACAAAATAAAAAAAATCCCATCTCAATACGACCAGTATTACCGAAGTTATAGCGTATTGAACAATCTTTCGTAAAGCTTATTAAATAATTTTTTGGTCGATTCCATAGGTTGATTATTTAGGAAATATTAAACCAATTCATTAAGAGTGAAAAACATTGAATTAAATTAATAAATATACTCACAACGTTTGACGTAGATTTTGTTGGTGTGAAGCTAGGCACAATGAACTTTAATGCAGAGAAAAACTTCCATTTACTATCGTATCTGTCATTTGCACCATCACCAATCTTCAGTCTTTTCATTTTTTGCATTTCGTGTGATACCTAAAAAGTTAAGAGTGACAGTAAATTTAATTAATCAGTTAAGTGGCATTCGAATTTGGGTTAGTTCAATTTGATAAATATACATACCTGGTTACGTAAGTTATGAATCTTCCGCTGTACTTCATTCCCATCACAATTTTTAAATTTTCTTGCAAATTCTTCGAACACGCTCACTTTTTTTTCCCGATTCCTGTAAAATTTATGTGTAACATTCCATAAAAACTCCTCTTCCTCATACAGATGCATTAACTCAAACACTTCATCGTCTGTCCACTCTCTTTTATCGGTAAAACCTTCTTTTCACTCATTTTTAAAGAACGTGTAAAGAATAATATTATTTGCCGATTTATTGCGAAATAAAAAATGAATAAATAAAAGCACGGGAAATCAAGGGCCTGTTCACATAGGAGTCCGATAGCGGAAGCGTTAAAGTATTGAAATATATTTGACCAATGACAAACCTCCAAACGATTAGCAACGAAATTTATAACGCCTCCCATAGTCTCAGCTCTGACAAAAATCTTCAAACAACGACAGAAGACTGGAGACTAAGTCTCGAGAGCAGAAATGAGCATGTCCACTTGTGACAGCTGCAATCTCTGATACTTGCACCTGCTTTTCGCCGAGACTGCTCTCAGGCCCCTATCCATTTGTGAGTCTAGTGTCGAGACTACTCTCGAGACTGTTTTGTCACAAGTGCACACTTAGCTTAACTTGACGAAAGCCTTGACGAAAATGAACGAAAAGGGGAAAACAATTATCCTCTTCGAGTTCGCTATTTTATAGTTTGTGTTTGCTTCAAGAGAAAAGATCGAATCAATAGATTAGGCACAGTTTAAGGAGTGTCCGGTTTTGTCTCGTGACACGTACCATGGCCTGACCATTACACATCTCATATAAGCTTTCCCATAGCTGGTCGTATTCTTGTCTTGTATGTGCATTCTTCCTTAGCAAAAGGAAAAAATGCCACGGTCAATCACTGCAAACCACTTCACTCCCGAACGATTGGAGGGCACCTGCCCTCTAGGCTGCAGATATTTCATAATAAACAATAACAAACGAGAGTGGTGACATTCCTTCTCCCTTTTCCTCTGACTACTCATACCGTCTGATTATTCGGGCAGGTAGTCCTGTCGTCAATTATCTCGCAAGTGGTCGCTGTACATATGTTCTAAGAAATCTGTATAGATATTTTTCGTAAAAATGGATAGATTTTTGATGAAAAAAAACGATAATACAAGTACTAATAAAAATCATCCATCGACATGTGACATGCATGGATAGAAGTGGAAATGCTGTAAAATACGAAGACAGCTACTTGGATTTTAGCTTCATTTCCATAGACGTCAAGGATGAAGAGAGACCGCAGTATGTGATCTGTTCTAAAGTTCTATCATCTGAGAGCATGAACCCAAGTAAATTGAGACGACAGCTTGAAAAATGCATCCGAACATGGTCGACAAACCACGTGAATATTTTAGCAGAAAAATGAGAGATTTGCACCAACAAAAAAATGTTTTCACTAAGCAAGCGTCAGTGCCAAAAATTACCTTGGAGTCTTTCAAGGTGGCATATAGAGTAGCGAAGTGCAAAAAGGCCCACACTATTGCTGAGGAATTAATTCTACCGACTGCTGTGGACATGAATAATATAATGATAGAAGAAAATGCGGAGAAACTTCTGGCGAATATTCCTTTGTCGAACAACACTATCAATTGAAAATCCAGCACATGGCTCAGGATCTCAACGATCAATTGATAAGAAAATAAAAGGAAATGAGTTTGGATAGTGACTAGATGAGGCCACAGACAGCTATAAGAATGCACACCTCAACAGATATGTACGTATCATTGATGGTTGTACTATTGTTGAAGACCTGTTTTGTAAAAGCATTACTGGAAGTACAACGGCTGAAGATATGTTCGATATCCTTGACATATTTATGACGGAAAAGGATTTGGACTGGACAAAGTGCATCGCTGTGTGCATTGATGGTGCTCGATCAATGTCTGGTCATTACGGAGGCCTACAGGCACTGATTCGTCGCAAAGCCCCGGATTGTTTGTGGACCCATTGCATCATTCACAGATAGCACTTGCATCGAAATCGTTGAGTCATCCACTGAATCTCGTTCTAGGATGTGTAATAAAGATGGAAAACTATATAAAAACTAGGCCACTTAAAGCCAGATTTTTCAAAAATCTATTCGAGGATTTGGGGGGCTGAGCACACGACCCTTATATACTACAGCAGCTCACGTTGTATCTCACGTGACAATGTACTCAGCCATAATCTTCCCATTCATAAACCTGGTGAGGATCCATCCATTCCTAAAAACTACAGGCCCATAAGTCTTTTATCTTCCCTTTCTAAAGTGGCTAAAGTTGTTGAACTTTAGTTTGGAAGAAATTTCAGCGATAGATTTTAACAACCTTTCAATTTCTCGAATCTTAGATATGTAAGTATCAATTTCACTTAAGTTAGGAAAACTATTAGCTGTTTCTATGGGAATAGGATTTGATTTTCGGTTTTTGAAGAGATCGCTAAACTTTTTACTGAAGATATCTGAGTTTTCATCGGTGGCTACCGGATTTCCTAAGTTGGGTTCCTCTATTTCGCTATCAATTTGACCAAGTCGGCTGGTTTCTCTAGCTTTTTGGCTACTAATTGTTTTTTGATAAAGGTGGAATAGCTTACACAGCCCTTATAATTAGCCGGATGATCTCCACAGTTAGCACACGTTGCCTTTTCTGTCTTTGGCATCTCGCAGTTCCTGGTATGGTGGCTGCTTGCGCACTTAGGACGTTTAGTATCCATTTTACAAGTGTCACTACTGTGGTGGAAATTTTAACAATTATTGCACTGCTTTACACCTCCTTTGAATTTATAGCTCTTAACTTTAACAAAAAAATCCAAGGAAATTAGAGATATAATAAACAATTTTAGTTTTTTCTTTTGTGGTACAGATTACAGAGAAATATTGGTACTTTCGTTTTATCTTTAAATTTTTTGAGCTGAGACAGGGATGGCGAACCTGTTACCCACAGGTTACATAGTGACACGAGAAGCAATTTTAGACGACACGCGAGACGATCAAATTGTTTTAATATCAATTTAATTTAACTTTTCATATTTTGATTTTTATTCGTCGGATTGAGAGGTCCATAACCTAATTTATACTAGAAACAATTTTTTTAAATAATTATTGTTTGAAATTTATTTTTTCCTCTTTTTGCCAAATTTCAATTCTTTAAGCCGAAGCACTTCCTTATAAACACGTGAGATTTTCGCTAGATGGCACTACCATACCATAAGACCATAGGAACGTGATTAACTGTGTTACCTAGGCCATCGCCTTCTAACACAGATATTTCATGAAATTGACAACGGAGAGCGAAAGTTCCACCGAAATGAGAAAAGGAATGCCCGCAGTTATCTTCTTCTGTACCGTAAAAGTGCAACACAAAAGTGAACTAGAGTTTTTGGTCAGAGCATTGGAGGGTGAAATGAAGAGTTCTCATTGGACGTCTCCAGGACCTTCGTGATACTTCACTGATGAGGGTGGAGTTAATGGCTGTCTGCAAGCTGGATTACAATTGGCAAGTAGAGAGAGGAGGAAGAAAAGTGATTGGACAGAGAGATAAGGTTTAGAATCCGTGTTTTCTAATACTAGGAAAATAAGCAAATCCGAAAGGATTTACTCAGAGACAAATAAAAAAACGCGAGAAGGAAGTTTAAGGATAGTAAATAAGATTTTATTTCATTTTATAAATTTTTTAAATGTTTTTTGCCTTGGCAAAGCCAAATATTGTTTTTTATATTTTTTATATTTTTATTTAAATGACGAGGACAAACAAAAACTTTAAGACGAAAGACTCAGGATAGCACGCGGCCTTTTCCTGTTAGTGGGGTCTGCGTGGTCATAATCTGCAAGATTTTTTAAAAGATCATTTGTCAATTGAGTTATGAAAGTTAATAGCTTGATTTTTGAGATAATTTCGAATAGTAGGGATTCCAAACTCCCTGTAGATACAAGTATTTCTGAAATACCAATCCGCGTTAATGATTTGCCTAATGGTGCTGCTCTGAGCAGATGCTAGTTTTTTAATATGGGAATTCGCACTGTATGACCACGCTGACCCTTCATAAGTTAAGATAGGACAAAGATAGGAGTTGTAAATGAGCATTTTATTGGCTATGCTTAATTTGCTGTTCCGAGCAATTAATGGGTAAATTAATCTTCTGGCTGCTCGGAACTTCTCCTTGACATGGAGGATATGATATTTCCAAGTGACCATTTTTGTCTAAAACGACTCCAAGGTATTTAACGGTATCAGACCAGTGATTTTTTGTGTTTCCTATTTGAATTTGGTGACTGTTGTATGTCTTTTTACGTTTAGTGGTAAACATAAGAGCAACGCATTTTTCAGAATTAATATTAATTTTCCATTTGTCGAGCCAATTTTGAATGGAGGACATGTGGGTATTGATGTATTTAACTGCATATTTAAATTTTTTACTGGTGGCGTAGAGGGCTGTGTCATCAGCGAAAATTGCAAGATTAGTGTTGGTAATTTGGGGGGACATCGTTTATAAATATGTTAAACAAAATTGGGGAGATAACGCTGCCTTGAGGGACTCCAGAGAGTATATTAAATTTGCCAGAAAGTTGGCAGTTAATTTTTACTTGAAAGGTGCTGTTTTTAAGGTAAGAGATTAGGAGGTGAATAATTTGGGATGGAAAGTTGAAATTAATAAGTTTATGAATAAGACCGTCTATTCAAAGTTTATCAAAGGCTAGGGAAATATGAAGGAAAAGAGCTGCAGTGGAGGATTTATTTTTCTTAGCACTACCGAGGTTTTCAGCAAGGCAATAAACTTGATGGGGGGGCTGAAAGAGATTTTCTGAAGCCAAATTGGTATGGAATAATGATTAGATTATCATCAAGGTGCTCATTTATTTTTCTGGATATAAATTTTTCGGTAATTTTACTAAGTGAATTTAGAAGGTTGATAGGGCGATAGCTGGAAGGAGAGGATTGGGGTTTGTTAGGTTTTAAGATTAGAACAATTATGGAGTTTTCCAGCTGTGGGGAAAATATTCGAATTTAAATGTTGAGATGATTAAAATAGTAATTTTGAAGATGTACTTATAAGGGAGATTTTTAAGCATTGTATTGTTGATGTTATCTTCCCCAGGGGATTTTCTTTTTGAGAGATTTTTAATGATTGCTTTGACGTCGGGAGGGACAATATAAGGAGTGGGACTTTCGTGAGGGGTATTTAAGAAGAGGTTTATATTGTTTTTGACTATGTTTTCAGTACTTGGGTTGGAAATTTGATTTGAGGTGAAATTTTTAACGAAATTTTTGCAAATAACTTGGCATTTTTCCTCCTCCGTGAGAACGTTAGTGTTATTATCGGGGTTTTTTAAAGGAGAAATGGTCCGGTATTGATTTTTAAAACGCCTGGCGGCTCTCCAAATGGAATTGTCAGTTGTGTCTATTGAGTCTGAGTAATTATTCCAATTAATGTTCGATTGATCACGAAGGTAAAATCTAAGATCTTCCTGAGTTTTATTCATTATTGTTTTGTTAGCAGTAGTTCTGTTATGCTGCCATGCTTTAGGTGTTCTGTTTTTGTTGTTTATTAGAATTTTAAGGTGTTGGTCGTTGTGTGTTTTAACACGAGGGGGTATTAGTTTAGTGCTTTTATTTAAGCTATCATTAATATCTGTGGTGATGCTTTTGACTAGATTTGCCAGGTCATTAATATTGTTGACAATGGGGGGGAATGTAGTTAATGTTATTAAGTTCATTTTTGAAGGTGTCCCAGTTGATTTTGTTTGGTATGAGTAATGATTTAGGGATTTGTGTCAAGCGGGATACGGATTTCAACTGGGTTGTGGTCGGACGTGAGTTCACAGTGGGTATTAATAGAAAGATCATGAGGGAAACCTTTAACTAGGGCGAAGTCAATTATACTATCAGTATTAGTAGAGAAGTGGGGGCGATAATATCAAAGTTAGTTTTACTATTAAAATTACAGATTATGTTACCATAGTAGTTATTAGTTTTACAATTCCAGAGTTTATGTTGGGCATTAAGGTTGCCGAAAATTAAAGTATGTAAATTAAGAGAGTTTAAAGCATTTAGGTTTGAATTAATTTCGTTAGATTTTTGCATTGGCGGGATACAGATAGCGATGATTGTATAGAGAGGAATGTTGTTTAATTTAATGTTGATAGCGGTTGTGTTAATGCACTTAAGAGGGGGGAGAATGATTTTATGGTGTGGGAGAGTATTTTTAACTAAGATAGCAGTGCCTCTAATGGGATGAGTAGAATTTGTGTAGTCGTTTCTATAGGTGGTGTAGTTGTAGACTGAGTTTATCCACTGGTCTGAGGTGGGTTTCCTGAATTAAAATTAGATCGGGGTTGTGTTCATTAACAAACTCCTTGAACTCACAGATTTTAGTATTTATACCGTTTGTGTTGCATGCAAAAACAGACAGCGAAAGGGGGTCCATTATCCAGCAGTTTGGACACATTTAAAGAGCGCGTGGAAGAAGCTAAATAGCTTTTCCTCCGCGGTCTCGTTTATTTTAATATTTTCTCTTGCGATTTTTAAATTATTTAGAATAGCTGAGAACGTCTGTGATTGATAGATATTTCTCATGTTTTTTTTATGTGGGTGCTGATATGTAGAAGACTCTGAAACGAAAGTATGGAAGCGAAGCGAGTGGAAGTGAAAGATCGTATCACAAGGAGTGGTTTCCCAAATTTGGGGTCATAGAAAAAGAAGAAAAAGTGTTATATGTTAATTGTAACTAAACTGTTATTTCACGTAGCTTCAAAGTAAAGCGCCACTTTGAAACAAATCACAAAAATTCATCATCGCAATACCAGGTACAGATTTCTATTTTCAAATCTACATTTTATCCTAAAAATAATATTGCAGCGGCGAGTTTTCATTTGTCATACTGTATTGCGAAACATGGGAAACCGCTGTCAGATGGCGACGTTTTGAAAGAATCTTTCCTAGTGTGCTCGGACAGCCTATTTGACGATTTTGAAAATATGGACTCGATAATTAAACGTATCCGAGAATTGCCGTTAAGTAGGAATACGGTAAAAGATAGAATCTTGTCACTGAACAAAGATGTTTTCGAACAACTTTCATCCGATTTTTAAAAATGCAGAAATGTATTCTATATCTTTGGACGAGAGCACAGATGCTTGGATTTGCCCGACATGCAGTTATTGTCAGATCACTTCTGGAAATATGATGATGGAGGAATTGATTAAATTGATGGCATTAAGAGGAAAAACTATTGGCATTGATATTATGAATAAAGTTAAGAAAGAGTTCACCGAATTGAATGTTGGCCTAAAGAAGATCGTATCCGTAAAGTCTGATAGAGTTCCAAGCATGATAGGAAAGCATTTTGGTTTCGTTAAACTTCTATCAAAACAAATAGGACACTCTTTGGACGAATTTCACTGGATTGTGCACCAAGAAGCACTTTGGGCTAAAGATATTTTAAATTGTTTTGAAAATGTGCTTTCAGTTGTAACGAAAGTCGTTAATTTTATTGCAGAACATGCTCTTGTTAAACAACAATTTTCAAATTTATTGGAGGAAGTGGATGCTCAATATTCCGGTTTGGTTATGTACAATAACATTCAATGGTTAAGTCGAGGTCAAGTTTTGAAACGTTTCGTTAGTTTGTTAAATGAAATTAGGTTATTTTTAGATGAAAAGGGTAAAGGTTTTCCAGAACTCACAAATTTGAATTTGTTGAATGATCTCATGTTCTTTTGTGACTTATCAGGGCACTTTAATGAGCTAAATTCGAAACTTCAAGGCCGTGGTCAAATCGCCTTAACAATGTACGAAATTCTCAAAGCATTTGTAACAAAGCTAGACATATATTCAAATGACCTGGTTCCTGGAAAACTGAAGTATTTTCCACCATTAAAAGAGCATATTCTAATATCATCCTATTTTGCCAGCAATGTCGAAAACACAACAGAAGTCTTAAAACACTATTCTTCAGTATTAGCGAATGCAAAAGAAATATTTGACGAAAGATTCTCCCAATTTCGTGAAATAGAGAAATTTTACAGTTTTTCATTTTACCACACAAACTTAAATTTGAAGATCTCAAATTATTTTCTTTCGATTGGCTTCAAATTGATAATTTAGAAAAGGAAATGGTTGAATTTCAAAACAGTCTTGTTTGGACGAATAAATTTGCAGAACTAAACGTAAACTTAGAAAAAAATTACAGGATTTGGAAAATTGTGACGAATATATTTCAACAACAAGCACTGAAAATATTATTTTAACTGAATTGAACTCGTTGCCTAATTCGCTAATGTCGATGAAAAAGTTAGCAAGAGCTCTTTTGACAATGTTTGGATCAACCTGCGTTTGCGAACAGTTGTTTTCGACAATAAATTTTAGTAAAAGAAAGAATAGAAATCGCCTCGGCATCGACTTGACCGCTGCGTGCGTACGATTAAAAGTTTCAAATACCGAATCACGTCTAAATAAATTATCGTCCGAAAGACAAGAACAAGTGTCACATTAAATTCGATAATTATGTACTAATTTTCTTCCTGATATTGATAGGTTTAAATAAATCATAATAAAAAGTTAAATTTGTTTTTGTTTTAAATACATATTTTGTTTGTTTTGTTTTAAATACATATAATGTTTTGAATATCCGAAGGTCTTCCAAAAGCCGGAAAAAATTTTTAAGTGACACGCGGTGTTAATTTCTACGGTTTCAAGACATTTTTTGACACGCGTTAGAAAAAAGTTCGCCATCCCTGAGCTGAGAGACTCTTTGCAAGGAGAGGCCTAATTAATTCGTCCCCTAACCTCTTCATTTGGGATATCCGAAGGAACTCCTTTGATAACAATTTTAAGCGGTCTCTCACCCCACGAATTTATAGTGAAGAATTTAATGTTGTTTTCGTTTAGAGTATTTTGAATAATTCTAAAGTGTTCGGTGGTTTCGGGGAAGATATTTTATGCATTTTCCAGCATCCTGAAGGGGTAGCTTACAGCCTAACAAGTTGTTAATATTTTCTACAATTTCTTTAAACATGGAGTTCTGTATTTTTAGGATCCAAAACGGATCAGTTTTAGCCTGCTTTTTAAGCGAGTTTGAGTTAGAGTTTAAATTATCATTAGGATTGTCCTCCTCGATATTTTCGGGATTTTCTACAGTACCCTCACTTTCATCTCTGAGTTGAGCAAATCTATAATTTAATTCCACTGGTTTCTCTGTCGCTTCCGCAATGGTAGGTTTCTTGGCTAATTTCTTGGTTCTGGGAACCTTTTTAACACTTTTAGCATCATCGCTTTCGTGAGATTCGGACTCACTATCATTTAATATCCTAAATCTTGTTTCTTTTGCCAATCAGAATGCAGTATTCAATAAGCTCTCGACCAATAGTTCAGCTCGCTCACTTCCAACCTCCGTCACTCAATTTCGCCATCTTGCCTCCTCTTTCAGCCTGCTATCAATGCAAGGATAGCTTGATAGCTCATTCCCATCCTAGGTTTGATCCCAGCATTTGTCACTGCTCGCGAACCTCTGCGGCTCGTCTTTGACTTTTGAGAGTTTTAATTTTAATTAGACTATACTTATCTAATTTTAAGAATTCCATTTTATTTTTTTAACTTTGCTGTTTAATTAATTACTTAATTATAAATTTATTAACTTAACTTTATTTTTTTTCACAAATAAAATCATATCTTTGGACCATGCGTGAAAAGCAACAGTTATTTCCCATACTCATACCGAAGGTAAAGGGCCTTTCAGGCCCTCGTTGGAACCTCATGAAAAGTTACTGTCTATAAATATTTTTCCCTTCGTTTCGCAAGAGTTGCGCTGTGATATGCAGCGTGCAGCTGCCTCATAGAAAATAAATAAATATGCATTGCTAGGAATATAGGTAAGAAAGTGATATAAGCATAAATTTTACCTCCTTGGCAAGCATTTTAAATGAGATTTAAGTCATAATATCCAAATGTAAAATTTTTAGGTAACTTTATAAGCCTTAAGTACGTTTTGCTTGTTGTACACTATTATAAGCTTACGTGAGCACGTTATTCAAATAGGAGATTCTTCCTCCATTTTGCTTCAAAATTGCGGAGAATTCATACGCTTTTCAGGTTAGTTCTTTTCTACTGTTTATTTATTTATATTTTTTTAAGTCTAATCTTACGTTGGTAAAACTATAGACTACAGAACATATATAACTCCGAGTTAGATTTCAGACTTAAGTTCCACCTTTCATACTGTAAAACATCGATTGTGAAACTATTACAATCATTAATTATAAATAACGAAACAAAGATGAAGTTTCCTAAATCCCCTACTTTATTTGAACTTATGATTTTTAAAAATGTTAATATATGAATCCTTAATTTTATCACCGAATTAGAGTTATGTTTTCTGATGTGTTTTTCGTTTTTTATGTTATTTATAAAAACTTTCCATTCTTTACCATGATATTAATGAATTTTTAAAAGTCGTCTTCGATTAAGTTAATTCGTTAGCTTTCCTCTGTGATTGTCGTCCCATTTAATGAGCTTGGTAAATAAAGAACGAGATACGGTTTCCTGCCAAGCCATTTTTATGTCAAAGGTTTCTCGCATTTGAGTTTATGGGTTTACTAGAAAGAGCACTGTTAATTTTCATCCCATGATTTTAATCATGGGATGTTAATTTCCATCAATGTTAATTTTTCATCCCATGTTAATTTTCATCCCACATTGGCGTCTTATCACAACAGGTAGCGACCGTATCATGTTCTTCATATTAACCATGAGGGTATACAGCGCAATCAAATTGTTCGTTTCAAGCTGATTTTACTCCATAAGACTAGATCCTTTTTCTTAAAGGTGCACATTGTAGATTATACTGATGCGATTTTAAACTAAAGCACCGATCGTTTTATAACCTACTTTATATTGCGTAAGTCAATTGATCCTAAATTTATGGGAATAGATGTGTCAGACGCACCTCCCTTGGCGACAAGTTGGCGCCAAAAGTTTTTGTCACCAACTTGTCGCCAAGGGGGTTTCCGCAGACATGTTAGTTAAATGCGAATTGTAAACAAAATATAGAACAGATGAAGAAAATGTAATAAATTGGAAAACAAACTTACTGCTGGCTTTATTAAACTCGTAGGCGCACACGGGATCGAATTAAAAACACATAAATACAAAAAATAAAGGCTTAAAAATAATGAGAAATTTGTTAAGTGGAAGGGATGCCGCCCCCCCCCCCCCGCTAAAACAAGTCAGTATAATGCAACTAATAACTCATTTATACACTCATGGACAAAAAAATTAGCGCACCAAGAAATAATTGCGGGATCGTAACGAAACTTGCAATGAAGGTACATGTCGGGGAGATATGCAAATGATTAGAAATGCAGCGTGATTGCGCATTACGTATAGCCGGTAGAGGGCGTTGAACATCGTACTCTATGGAGTATAAAACAGGTAACCAAAGCTTGTTTGAGTGTGCAGAATCATTTACAAAGGAAGAGCTGAGATAGACATGCCATTACGCCGTGTTCGAAGACAATATAAGCAGTTGTCGCAGTTTGAGAGGGGGAGAATCGTCGGGATGATGGAAGCTGGGTGGTCAGCTAGGCGAGTAGCTCGTCAATTAGGCCACTCTGATTGTGTTGTGAGGAGGTGTTGGGACCAGTGGACTCGAGAGATGTCATGTACACGAAGACCAGGCTCAGGACGCCCTCGACAGACCAGTCGTCGAGAAGACCGCCACATCGTAAGAAATGCACGCGTACACCCAACTGCTTCATCGGCCGCCATCCAGGCACAGGTAGCACCTTCACTAGGGGCATCTGTGTCTTCTCGAACCATACGAAGGCGCCTGGCTGAAGGACAGTTGGTATCGCGGCGCCCATTACGTGTGCTGCCCTTGACGCCCACCCATCGACGCCTCCGTTTGGAGTTTGTCGCGCACAAGGAAACTGGACTGCAGAGGAATGGAACCAGGTCGTCTTTAGCGACGAATCCAGATTCAATCTCGGCAGTGATGACAATCGTGTTCGTGTGTGGTGAACGCTTCAATCCTGCCTTTGCTGTACAGCGACACATCGCTCCCACAGCTGGTGTGATGGTATGGGGTGCCATTGCCTACAATACACGGTCACCCCTAGTATTGTTCCGTGGCACCATGACAGCCCAGCGGTATGTTCATGAAATCCTGCAACCACATGTGTTGCCACTCATGCAACGGCTCCCAGGAGCCATTTTTCAACAAGACAATGCTCGGCCTCATACGGCAAGGGTGTCACAAGACTGTCTCCGCACTGTTAAAACCCTTTCTTGGCCTGCCCGATCCCCAGATTTGTCTCCAATCGAGCATATCTGGGATCATTTGGGACGACGAGTTGGGCATCCCACGAGTTTGAACGAACTAGAGGCAAGGTTACAGCAAATATGGAACGAAATGTCTCAAGACATCATACAGAATTTGTATGACTCAATGCCCGATCGTATCGCATCGTGCATTCGCGCTAGAGGGGGTCCAACGGAGTATTAACTCCTCCGTTCTTTTGCCGTTTTCTCTGAAATAAATTATCCTTTTTGTTTGATTTTCTTATCATTTACTTATATCAAAGTAGTCATTACGTATGTAAAATTTCGTTTCATTTTGACGACTCCTTCTTGGTGCGCTAATTTTTTTGTCCATGAGTGTATAAACATAAAATATACCTTGGTTAAATATATATTTCTTCATTAAACATAAATTACAGCACGACCATATTATTTCATGTAAACAAACGCACACGACTAGCCATTCAAACTGGGTTTCCACAAAATAACAAAATCTCGCCAAAATCGCATGGTTACCACGTCAAACACAAAATCGCCAAACTTGGCAGGGAAGTGCGTATAACACATCTGTACCAAAAGGGGAACTTGCGAAAATTTATATCTTATTTTTCGAAGGAATATAACACGAAAACTTGAAAATGATGAAAAAATAGACATTAACTATGCTAATTTTTGCAAAAATGAGGAAATTGGGTCGAAATTTAGCAAAATTTTTACAAAAACGGTTCTAGCACCAACCCAAAATAATAATAATAATAATAATAAAGCATATAACATTAACTTTTTTTTGTCATATGTACGTAAGTACCGTCTAAGGGTAATGACCTACAAGCTACTCGATATCTCAAAATCTAAACAAAATACAGGTCATTATATGCAATTACATGTAAAATTTTAGTAATTTTCCATGAGATTTTTTATGAATGTAGCTATAAATCAACGAATAATATACCTAGAACCAAATCTATAGTCCATTACATTCTTAGTACTATGGAAAACATACGTGAAAAATTTCATGGACATATCATGGTTAGATTTTGAGTTATCGCAAGCGTCGTTTACATTTTTGATGAAAAATGAGTTCTTTAGAAAACGCTATTAAAGTTTTCAACTTGTATTGAAATTCATTACTGCTGCTGATCTTTAAATCGCTCTAATTTCATTTCGAATGATCGTATCAAAAAAAAATAAAAGCAGATTTAGAAACATAAATTCCCCCAATCGGTACTTTTCCGTTAGCCGGGCGCAAGTGATAAATCGCCAAATATGGTAAGTCGCATTTTTAGCTGTTTTGTTTAATTAATTGTAACTCGCGTGATATTAACCGTTTATCGCGTGATAATTATTCATTAAGTTCCTATTTTTATCAGAAATCACGTGATTCATCGGGATCTACGCGTTAAACATATTCTTCCAGCAATTAAAAGACTGGCGTTTAAATTTTTCAATAGTTTTAACCTACAAAATCGTGCAGTTTATTACCGAGATTACAATCATGACGAAAATTTGGGACTTACCTGTAAGAAGAAGCTGTACGTTTATTCCAAGAAAAAGGTATTTTGCCTGAAAATAAGACGTGTGCTAGGAATCATGAAATGAAGTTATATTTTGGAAATGACATTCGATGACGGTAAAATGCTTCTACCTGCCACAGCAAAAAGTGCATTCGTCAAGAAACATGGTTCCAATGAACGCGCTTGAATTTTTTGACAGCTTTGAGAATTATTTACAGTTGGAGCGAAGAGTTAACTTCGGCAAAATGGTGCAAGAAACAATTGGAAATTAATCAATACATTTGTTGACTGGAGCAATTATATGCGAGAAGTCTGAGTTAATTATGTAGTGGAACGTGATCGAAAAAAAATAGGAGGGCCCGATTTGATAGTCGAAATAGATGAAAGTATGTTTTCAAGGCGAAAAAACAATGTGGAACGCGTTCTCCCGCAACAGTGGATATTATTTGGTAGTATCTGCTGGGAGACGAATGAATGTTTTCTGATTCCGGTACCAAATCGATCCCTTAGCGTACTTTTAGAAGCCATCAAGAAAAATAGCAAGGTAGGATCTACGATTTATTCCGATTCTTGGAAAAGCTACAGCACCACAAAACTTGAAGAGGAGGGTTTCCACCATTTTAAAGTGAACCACAAGTACAATTTTGTTGACCCAGACACGTTGATTTGTCATCTTCCAACGTTTTGTGTGTAACAGTGCTTCTTCAAAATTAAGTCCATCTATTACCTATTAAACTGTTTTCCTAGGGTTGTTATGTTGGAGACTTTTCATTCTCCCCAATGGCGATACTAAATAGGGCGAACGCCAAATGCACCCGGCTTACGGGGGAAAAAAAGGGGGGGGGGACAAAAAAATTTCGGAATTTTCATCAAAATCGATATTTTAAACGTTGTCGGATACCTGAAATCATATAAAGGGCTATTTATCTGGGTAAATCTAATTACAATATGCACAAAAATTATTAGGAGTTTATATGGAAATCAAACAGCCTTTTGTAACTCGAAACCTTTTCCACTCGATAATTTTATAGAGTTTGTCATTGAAAGTTATTATTTTTCTAGTTGGCTAATTCAAGATTAAGATCTGATGATCTAAATCGTAGATGAAGTAATGGTAGGGTCCAGAGTTCACATGACTTACACCAGAGTGTAGATTTCGGGAAAGGTATAATGCATGATAAACGTAGGTACTTATGTTTAAATTGCAAACGTTTAATTCTGCTCTTTCTGAAATTTAGGAGAAATATTTAAATCGAGAAATATTTAAAATCGAGAAATATTTAATCGCGTATCTAAGAGAAATATTTTACTCGTGTCGCAAGAGTCGTAGTTCTCTCAACTAATTAAACGGCTTAAGCTAAGTTGATAGCACGACTGCTTAACAATTCAAATTTACACATTTCTAAAGATATTTAATAATAAAAAAGTCCCCACGCTTTCATTGTGGTTTTTATTATCGTTGCTGGACTTTTGCCACAACCTTTTTACACCGTCTGTCCCCCTTTTGGGGTACAGGAGCTTCAAACTATCTTATTAAATGGATTTATCTTTAGTGACATGTAGATGCCAAGTGTTTATTACTGCCAGCCTAAAATTAACCTTCGACTGATGAGGGTTTTTTTTTTAAATGAATGCTTGTTTTCGTTTATTGTTATCCTATTCTTTAGCATCAATTACGAGGAAAGACTAGTATACGCAACGAACGCCAAGGGGCGATTTTTCGCCAAACCTGATGGTTGTCGAGGGAGGATCGGATATTTTTTGAATTTTTGTGCGATAAGCTTTGTTTTACTGACCGCTACAGCCAGCGGTACGTAGCGAAGCCACCGGGCTGGGGATTTTCTGTAGTGTTTTTGGACGGATGCGTAGCGGAGTGAAGCAAGGGTATCTGAGCAAAGCGAAGATCCCGTGTGCGCCTACGAGTTTCATAAAGCCAGCAGTAAGTTTGTTTTCCAATTTATTTGTTCTTTCTTGGTCGCCACATTTGTTTACATTTCACAGTTTAAGCCTAACAGGTCTCCGAACGGGATTTTGGCGCCAACTTTTCGATGGCACCGTGTATTGGGAACTAACCTCCGATAAAAACATGTTTTTTTTTTAAATTTCAAACTTAGTTGAAGAATTGGGGAAAAAAAACGTGTTTTTACGGATTGTCAAGATGCCCGCCAAACTTACCCCAGAGACACACGGGGATTTGGCGACAAAAAAAACGACTGTTGCGTATACTACATCTGTTCCGTTCTGCAGTCCATCTTATAAATAGGTAAAACAGCTATAACTTCTCTGCACTGATCGCCCACGTAAAAAGAGGTGTCCACTTCTTTATAAGAACCTTTTTCTGTAATAATTTCAACATCTTTCTACTTATGAACATCTCTGTGATAACCGTCGTCTTTTGTGCGATTTCGGCACAAATTTTGGCAAAAAACACTAGATTATGAAAAATCTACAAAGAAAATTGTTATTTAATTTATTTAAATCAACAGAATTTCGTTTCCTGGATGTATTTGTAGAACGATACATGATTGCCCAATTCAAGATTTCGCGCATGAATCTATTATCGGCTTAGGAAAAATTGGAAGATCCAGATTCAGTTGGACTGCCTTTAACAATAACAGTTTTAAACAAAACAACAAGAACAAACAAAGAAAAAAAAGCTGCTGCCTATGCAGATTAACATGAGACATTTACTTAGCTTTTAAACTAACAGATGATGCCTATCGAGTTAGATCTATGTTAGAATTACCTCGTCTACAGCAATGTGATGAGACTTCCTTTGCTAGCTTCTTTAAAAATAAGTCGCCCTAAATCGACAAGTTGCCGTCCCGGCCGACTGGATAATTCAGAAGTACCAGGAAAACATAGTTTTTTGTTTTTTTTAATCATATTTTCATAAAATCACTCATTCAGCGATTTATTATGAGGTATTCTTTCTATCATACTCTATTGTTAAGGCTGTTGTGTACTAACCCTATTGGATTCGCTCACCTCAACCTATGGAGAAAATTTTGTCTACTGTAATCCGATAAAAATGGCATTTTCAGATAGCCTGAACTTTTCAGAACACTGTAACAGGATTCATTTTATAAATATCGTCCACCAAAGGAATTTATGAACGTTTAAAACACACTATACCAGATTTTTCTCCGAATAATTTAAATTCTAAAACATTTGCATTTAAAAAAATACGAAAAATGCCCCAAGGTGTAAAATTTCTTCCTCTATTACGAAGTACGATTTTTAATTTTAAATCTTTAAATCCAAGTCGGCAATCCTTTTCTCCATGGGTTAACATTGAGGTAAGCGAATCCAATAGTACACAGCAGCGTTAACGTACTAAATCCTGCACTGCAGAACTATTTATCTAAAGCCGTTATATAAAAAATATGACGATTTCTCATATTTAATCCTCTAACGGTACGTTGGTTTGAAACGAAATAGAAGGTACGGTCGGGTCGGATCCGACCTGATGTCTTTTTTGATGAGGTTTTTGGTAGAAATAAGTACACAATAAGCATTTTTGTTGTATAATAACATTTATTGATAATATTTTACATGAAATAAAAACCTTTTTGTAGAAAAAAAGACCAACGAATTGTAATTTAGCTAAACAAAGAAAATATCTCTGGCATTTACAAAAAATGTTGTGTATATTAAGTCTAATATGCAATTTAGCCTTGTACTTAGTCTTAGAAGTTACTGAACCAAATTTCCGAGCACAAAAATGTAAAAAATAATATATACTGACATTTATGGCCTTCAAAATCGAAATTTAAAATAAATTTTTAAAAAAAGTAAATACCGTTTTCAACATGGATAACGTTTTTCAACAAAGACACTCATATTTACTGCAAACTTATAACTGCAAACGCTCCAACACTTTCAGCAAGACTGTCTGGTAGGGTTCCTTGTCAATTCGATCTCTTGCAATGAGAGGGGAGAGTACAGGAGGGGGAATACACACCCCTGGGTCGGATCTGACCCCCCATCATACCGTTAGAAGGTTAAAATACCCCCCCCCCTTAACGGTTACCTAATTATGAGCTTATGGTAAAATTACCAAAAGATCATAATTAGGTAACCGTTCTGTACATGTTAATTTGTATATATGAAAATTCCATTCGCTATTTGCTATTCTTGGAAGCTCAATGTAATAAAAACGGAGATATTTAATATCCCACCATGAAAGTTTCTTTAAGTAGTAAGTGTGAGTGGAAATGTTCATGAATACCCGATATGATGTTCTAAGCATAACTTTTGACTTCATTTTAGAATCTCTGATTGGTCAATAAAATATAGATATGAAGAATTAAGAAGATCACGAGTGATATGCGTCTATTAATACCACTCGTAATTTACATTTTTTTCACTCATCTGGGTGAGTAATAAAATTTTAAGAATTTGAAATTGATTTATGGCCTTACATTTTCAATATTTAAGTGTTAAGAAATTAAGTAAGTTTATTAATGGACTTAAAACTTATTTTCTCTGAACATAGGAACGGTCAACAAAAGATATTTAAAAAATCCTGGGTTCCTACAGATCAGGAGGAACCGGGAAATTTTAGAGAAATTAGAGCTTAGTTAATAAGTCAGGGAATAATCAATACACAAAAAATCAAAACGATTCTTCAAGTTGTCTAACTTAGATTATTACCTGATCTTCTTCAATTCTGATTCACCCTTTAACCTCGTAAAATGGCATAGTTTATATGCACAAAGCTGTCTGAAGCTTTTATATCAGTTAGATTAATATCGCACGTATGATCTCGAGGAATGCGAACGCAGTGAAGTATGATATTTATTCATACACAATTTTCGTTCTAATTTTAGACTGCACAAATACATTCGCATTGGATAATAAGTTTTGCAAAATAGACTGGAAAAAAGGGAGTGTTTTTATTTTCCAAATCATAATACATTTTTCCAATTTCTCAACATATATAATATACTCCCGTACTGTAGCTTTCTCAACCAAACTGGGAAAAAAAAAAGACTACAATCCTAATTCTAACATAGGTTGACTTCTCACCGTATCATCAAGTTTTAATAATAAATGCATCACCTGTATGAAACAATCTTTAAACATCACAGTAATCACTTAATTTCTGAAACCTTATCAAGAAAGTTGAAAATTCAAACTATAATCACTCATCAGATCAGTAAAAATAATATTTTGTATTCTTCAGGTGTTTCTTTGCATTATCATCCGCAATAAATGTGCATTGAATTACTATATAAACGAAAAACACAATGAAATGAATAGTTATATCAGCACTAAAATCCTGTATTTATTTCTGTTTTCAGGTGCATCAAGAGCCATTACTTTCTTCCACTTCCCCAGGAGTTTTCAACATCCAATTTTTCCGCCACTCAGCTCAGATGAAACGAATGATGATGATAATCAAATACCACCTTTTCCGCCCTTTTTCTCTGTATTCAGGCACAGAAATTTAAATCCCTTTCATAATTTCTGGGGAGACAATATTAGGACATCTACTCCGAGATCTACTGAAAAAGATGAATCGAAAGATAATGGCACGTTGCATTTCAATATCGACAACGTTACCGGTGAGATACATTTACGTTTTCTGTGGATTTATGTATTTTCTAACGAGGACAATCCTTAATGGACAAAGCTATCATCTCATAAGCCTCTAGGCTTTATTCTATCTAATGAATATATACATACTTGGGCATATTCCTCGACGGATCACTCCGACGGATGCGTACAAGTAGCTTGATTCTTCTGTTCTTGGGTTCGTTTTCTTCCTTCCATTTTTTGAAGGACTGTCCAACACTAAATTGTGTCTATCCTTAAGATCACAATTTTCAGAATCAATCCTTCCTATACCGATAATGTTAGTACTGTTGCTAATCAGTTACCGGTAAATTATTATTCTCAGATACATAAAGGCAAAAGTTTCTCACTGCAACATCTACAAAATTATGGGAACTTTTCTAGAAAATGTTAGACAACGCGGTAACCATATTCTTCCTCGGGAAACACCGAGCAAATAAAAGGACTGCTACCAAACGACTAAGTCGTCTACGGCACGCAGGGTAAAAAATTAATTAATTAAAATTGACGACATAGTATTGTTCACATTGCTTCCGCAGTGGAGAGTTAGCATTGAATTGGAGTTAATTTTACGGATGACATCATTGCGTTGAACTCTGTGATTGGCTAATTTTTTTTTTAACGCTGACGCTCCTGAAGCAGTAAGCAAGGGCTAAAGACTTGTTCACATAGAATCCGTCAGCGTCAAAGATTCTGTTGGCGCTGAGATGAGAACCTGTCAACGGAATCTTTAACGTTGACGCGGATGGATGCTATGTGAAAGGGCCATAAATTCCTCTACGTTAGCGAGCGAAGTTCCGTACAGCAATGGGTACACGAGTAAGTTCCTCTCGTCATTTATCAGCTGAAACCATTATCGAAGCGTTCTAAAAATGCACCCATTAGTAACTGTAGCGATACGTTTGGTACAAAACTGTATATGTTGAATTTTCATTCACAAGCAGTTCCATATAAACCAACTAAAAAATAAGTGTAACGTTTAGACAATACAGATCTTTGGAAAGGGACGCTTGACTAATGGAAGTAAATTTTATGGATTCCGCTTATCCAATCCGATGATTGCTGTTGGTATGGGAATGCCTGCTAAACGCTGTGATGCAGGATGAGTAACATATGTCTTTTGAAATTCGAAGGTGAAATTGATGGTTTGGAGCTACGTTTCGAGGCGTGGACAAGGACCTAAGGACACCAAAGCTGGTGGTCTGAATCTGAAACATACATCGATGTTCTAGAAAATCTTGCGTTAACAGCGTTACAGAAACACGGAGAGGGGCCATATACCATTCATATATCATCATGATACAGCGCCAATATTACTGCAAGGACTGTTCAGCAATGGTTTCATAACCCAGGCGTGTAGGAAATGCCCTGACCTGCTTAGAGTCCTTTTCCTTCATCGGTCTCTTTTAAATTTATCCGAACACTGATTGTGAGGTTTACGAACAAGCTTTTATTCCCCGTCGAAACCAACAATGTTGATAGATTAATTGCGCAAATACCAATCGCACATTCTCCAAAATTAAGTATATCCTAAAGAATGCAGAATGTAAACCAAAGATGGTCCGACATTTTGCTGAAATTTCCATACTAGTGGTAATTTAACAAAAATCCTAGAGTTCGGATCCTTTCTTCAAGTAGGGTTACACATATAAACATGTCATTCCACGTGTTCAGAGAAGTATAATTCACTTTCTCCCGAAATGTAAGGACCCTTTTGCATATTAAACATATTTAGTTTAGACTAATTCATGAAATCATGATTAATCTGCCATAACCTTTCTGCCAGCTTTTTGGGATTAATCATTTACACACAAAAGAAGGGAGGGGGAGAATAAAAGATAATTCTTCAATCTCTAAATTCTTTATACGTGTATTTCAATATTTTAAGTTTCTCTCTCAATATAGATCATATGAGCACGAAAGAAACATCCACTGTTACTCCAAAGCATCATATTTTCAAGAAAAGCATGGAAAATTCTACAAAATCTATGAGTTCAGAAACGTATCATCATCCATGGAGCAGGTTGTTTTCATTACGCAGTGCTGATTTTAAACCTTTCGTATACAGTTGGAGAAACAAAAAGGACACGCAAAGTTTGGCAGGAACGAATCAAAATGGAACTCAACCGAAGGATCGCTTGAGAGCGAATAGTTCTGATGATACTACAGGTAAAACATTTATCTACATTCATTTGATTATGAGATCAAAGAAAAGTCCGAAAGTTTATTATAACTGATAAGGACCGTTCTTGTGAAATTTCTACGATGACCAGTGTTTCTATAAAACTTTTCTGAATAATTCATTCATTCATAATTTATTCATTTTAGAAGTTAGAAAATTTTCGAAAATGCAATGCACACATTTCAGTTATTAAATTCCTTTATGCACGGCGGCATGCATGTATACTGGTGATCCGGGTTCATAGACTTATACTTTAATACAAGGTGCGGCCATTAATTTCCAGGACTGATCCAGGTGCTCGGCTCTGTAAGTTTCGGAAACAACTTTTAAAGTCCTCTTTCGGAATGCTCTTTAATGTGGACGTCACCGTTTACTTGATGGCTTCGACATTTTCAAATCTTGTTCCCTTCAGCAAATCTTTCCGTTTTGGAAACAAGAAAAAGTCTGCCGGTGCTAGGTTCGGAGAGTATGGAGGATGCTGCATCTCCACAACCTCATGCTGGGCCAATTTGCTGAAGGGAACAAGATTTGAGGATGTCGAAGCCAACAAGAAAACGGTGACGTCTACATTAAAGAGCATTCCGAATAAGGACTTTAAAAGTTGTTTCCGAAACTTATACAGCCGAGCACAGAAGTGCATTATGGCAGGTGGGAGTTACTTCGAAACTTATTAAATGGATATGTATTTCATGTAATATTTTCTGGAGTTAAGATCAGTCCTGGAAATTAATGGCCGCACTTTGTATTTCATATACACGCTAAACATTACGTAACACTCATAGTTTTACGACGAAATACTGAGAATTTTAACGGAGGAAATAAAGATAAAAATTAAAATTTACATATGCGAGCAACATAAAACGAATATAAATTACTAACTAGGCACACATCAAAATACAATTTTCATTGATTTCTGAATGTTCCACGGAAGTATATAAGAATGTATGCAATCAGCAACAAAACTGTACGGCCATCGCATATCTACAATGATATACGATGGAAATTATATAATTTATTCAAATACAATAGAAAGAAATAGAAAAAAAATCTTATAGATCAAAACATATTTATCACAAGATGGACAACTCGCTGAGTCAAAAAATTAAAAACTATCCCCAAGACATGTAAGCAAAAGTTTTAAGGCAAGGAACAAAAATAAACAAAGATCAACTCTACTTTTGATTGAACAACCATGGCTGATTGCTACGTTTAATAGACGACTTGACTGTGTCGTTCAGTCCATGATGAAAATTTCATTTTTTGTCATGTCTTTAGAATCTATGCTCTCAGGTCTCTTACGATATTACACTGCTCACTATTACACAAAGGTTTCGAACTAAAGAACCCCACAGATGAAGCTATGGAGAGGCCTCTCGGTAGAAAATTGAATATAACCAGTTCTTCAGCTTTGAATAGTTTTTTGTTGTTGTTGTTGAACGAAAGCGGTGACACCTGCATTCTCCAGTCAAAAAGATCGTTTCCACAACGGGAATTTGGAAGTATAAGCTTACCAAGCATGTTTTAATAGCCCATAGAATTCACACGAAAATTAACGTACGCAATATCCATTTGGCCGTTTCTTCCCATAATAACAGCCCATATAATTTAGGAGCTACCGCGGTACTTACTTTGGGACAAAATTTACTTTTCATTTCTCGAATCACGCCCGGAATGAACCCTTACTTGTTCTCTTGGGAAAGTAGTAGTTTATGTTCATCTTACTTGAAAAACACTGAATTACGTTGAAATCGGCATTGAACTGTTCAAATGTGGCAGCTAGATGGAATATCATATGACCATATGGTCTAAAGTAATTTCACGAGCGATTTTCAGACGGACTTTATCTTACGGAGATAATTACGGATAACCCGTCTACCTTTTCAAGAAGACGTTGATTTTCATATCCCAAACGAGTTTCAGCTACCTATTTTTGAAGACCCTTGAGGTATCATTTACAAATGTTTTTAATCTTCAAATACTTCTCACCATTTTCCTGCTATTCTAATCTATGCTAAACCTTTTGAGTTGATAATTGGACTACGTTTCAGTAATGTCAGTTAGTATTTTCAACCCTTTAAAAATATTTTTTTAACTCTGAACAGCTGTATTTATTCATTCTGGTACTTGTTGAAGAATGTTTACCTCTTTTTACACTTAAAAACACCATTTTTTTTATCACTTGTCCGTAAAGTTTTGTTGTACCGTTCAACGAGTTGATATAAAAATCAATAATTACAAGATAAAAAGAACTTTTTATATACCGCGTTTTTAAATTTTCTGTTGAATCATATAAACTTGACAATTCTCTCTTAATTGCACAAACCTTCACTTAATTATTCTTTTTCACTTTCTTTTATTTAATTTTAATCACTTTTTACTCGTTTCCACTATCCACAGACTTTATAAACTTTATTTTGTATAATTTTTTTTTAATTTTTGTAAACAAACTAAATTCACATGTATTCTGTTTTCAAAATCGTCAAATACCGTTACGCAAAAGTGCAAGCATTGAATTCGATCGAAGCGCCATCTTGCGGATTTTTTCGAAGAAAGAGAGTTAATAAAAACACCATGTTTTTAAATTTTCTGTTGAATGATATAAATTTGACAATTCTATGTATTAATAAATACTTTTTTAAAATTTTTTTGATGAATTATCCCATCAACTTGAAAGAAAATGAAGTTAATTGGAAGTTAACTTGCGCTTAACTTTTCGTTCCCGTCCCGGCCGATAGATGGCTGCACCAGCCTACAAAACAAAATTAACTGAAAATGGATTCAATTCTGCTTAAAGATGGCTAAAAGTATTAAAATAATGCATTGCCATCGTGTTCTGAGCTATTCTAAAAGTTTCAAATGTCTAGCTACTCGGGAAGTTAGTTAAAAATCGATTGCAAGATTCGTACCGGACAAACAAACACACACACACACACACAAACAAACAAGAAAGCGAGTTAATAAAAACATGGTAAAAATATGTATAAATGGAAAGTGCGGGGGCTACCGTGCATTTTCTTGAATGCAGCTCTTTTTGACTGTGACATCATAACTTGTTATACACACGACTTTCCCCTCCGCCCCCCCCCCCCCCCCAGCTTAGAAACTTTCAGATCAAAAGCATCATTAAGGTTACTATTGTTGCAGAGTATAAGAAGTCGCTAAAGTATATGTTGTACATTTGTTGTACAGTCTCGTTCCTGAATGATCCCTTTCAAAGTATGCCACTGGAATCAATTTATTTTCAGTTAACACGACCTAAGCTCTGCATGCTTCTAAAAAATCACGAAATTACTTTTAGGGGAATTAGTTTATTAATATTAATCCTACGAACATGAAATGGCATTTTGCGTCTAGGAAAGAAAAATGATTTTTAACGTAGGATTACGTTCCCCCATAACGGTCCTGCGGAAAGGAAAATTTCAGACGCAAAAACTGTCCGTCCATCCGCCCTCGCGAATTATAATGTTGACAGCGCGCCAAACCCAGTCTATCGCTTGGACAAGTTAAACAAAAGAGTACCAAGATGTGTCAAAATTTTGACATACATATATGTATATATATACATACCTACATATATATAGATACATATATACATACAAAAGAGGTAAGCAACGATAAGTAATCCTACGTTAATAACCCGCGGTAGTTTCGTTAGAAGAGACTATCTGAATTTTTTTTTAATTGTGTGTCTTTAACTAAATTAAAGCCAAGTAAATTTCGTAAATTCAATAAACAAAAAAATAAATAAATATTTTTAAAAAAACGGGGAAGGGAAGGAGAGATAGAGCATTCTTTTTTTCTCCCCAACAATTAATTTTCTCTGGACACACGAAGGACTCTTTTCCTTTTTATCCCAAAGTCAAATGTGCTTATTGCGCTTTGCTTTTACGATTGTGGAAAATTTTCCAATAACTTATATTGGTAGCAAACTATTGTTTATATATAGGTAGGTCCCACACTGCAGAGGCGCAACAGCGGGTTCTGAAGATTCAAGCTTCTTTCCTATACCTTCCAAGTATAGGAAAGAAAGAAGAAAAAAACATGAATTGCATAAAATAAGCGCTATATATTAATGATGCCCGCATTGCAGTTTTTTGAAAACTATGATATGAAAACTCGTGATATTGCACCTTCTGAAATTGCATCTCCTTTTTTATAAGCATGAAGTTTGAACGTATAACTTTCGGAAGAATATTTTTAACGTAGGATTACGTTCCTCCATAACGGTCCTCCGGAAAGCAAAATTTCAGACGCTAAAACCGTCCTTCGTCGCGTTATAATTTCAGCAACGCGCCCAAATCAGTCTGTATTGTTTGGGCAAGCAGTAAACAGTTAAACAGAAAAGTACCAAAATGCGTCAAAATTTTGACACACACACACACATATATATATATATATATATATATATATATATATATATATATATATATATATATATATATATATATAATTACGTACATATATACATAACACATACATATATACATACAAAACAGGTAAGCAACGATAAGTAATCCTACGTTAATAACCCGCGGTAGTTTCGTCAGAAGTGACTACCTGATTTTTTTTTTTACTTATTATTCACTAATTGAACTATGATTAAAAAAGAAATGTAGTATTAACAAGTCCAAAATAATTTTCACATCTGCTTCATTTAGGAACTGATGAAAAGGACCATTTTCCAATTCATGAAGAAAATTGCACACGAAGGCATTTCATTTCGCGATATTTTTTAATCTGGACAATCAACTGGACATCACTGGCAGTTTATCTTACATTGGTGCTACTATTTTGTATTTCCGTAGCAATCGCAATGATGTTTTGCCGGCCTTTCTGCTCTTTTGATCAACCTAAATCCCAGTTATACAAAATTAAACCGATGAATGTCTGAAGTTAGATCGTTTTGGCTCCTATAACGTCGGATTGAATGATTACTTTTTTTTAAATAATTTTTATTCGAAATTTTAAGATGTGTTAAACTGTTCGCTGTTGGATGTAGTAAAAATTATATTATGAAGAAATGGAATAAAATTTGTGTTATGCAACAAGCTATTATGTGCGTGTTCTTCAGTGTCGTACTAATATTTAAGGTCACAAAAACAGATCCTCCAATTATTTAACTAAATATGAAATAATGAACCCCCCAAAAAATAACTATTACTCACATTATGATTCAAGTTATTAAAAGAGGGGGGAGGAACACTTGAATTGAGATTGCCCGAAATTCAATAGGGAAAATGCAGTGTTCAATAATATAATATCCTATTGGTAGGAATTGTGGTACCTGTAGTATGAGTATTTATGCAAAATGAGCCAAAAATCATAAAGAGTCTGAAGTTTCAAAAACATTTTTTTTTAAAATTTCCATTTTAAATTTTAAAAAGACCTTGGAGATTAACTTTGAAAAATTCATGACCGAACAGCGAACACAAATTGTGAAATATCACTATCAAAAAAACACATTAACAATTCTGACCCAACGAGCATATCGTCCTCATTACGGCGCGATAGATTCTTCAAGCGAATCAACGATTAGACGTCTGACTGGTCGTTTCAAGGAACAGAATTCAATTAGTGACCTTCCAAGAAAAAAGGCAGACTGCGGTCGGGTAGGAACGAAGCCACAGATGAGTGTGAAAGGGAGAGTGTTGCAGATGGCCGGAGCTTACAGACTCGATGGCGGTCAGGTCAGGTCGGAGTCTCTCGGAAGTCAATTCGGCGTATTCTGAAAATCTTAAACCTGTTTCCGTAAAAATTCCAATTGGTGCAACAGCTGAAGCCACCAGATTATGCCCACGGATTGTAATATGCAGTCAGGTTTCAAGAGTTAGAAAGAGGAGATTCCGAATTTAGTCACAAACTGGTGATGTAGCAGATTTTCATTTGCAAGGCTTCATTAACAAACAAAATTGCAGAATCTGGGGTACGTAAAATCCTAGGGCAACTCGCCGAAGTGGGGTGACGTCGGCCTTACTTTTCAAAGACCAAGTGATCCTAACTCACTTTTTCGAAGACCACGTTGGGAACCCTGTCAATGTTAGAGATGAATAGCGGTCTATGATCGAGAATTTCTTATTCCCGGCAGTTAAAGATAAACATGGCATGTGAACCCAACAGGAAGGAGCGACAGCTCACACAACAAGAGACATAATCCGACTGCTCAAGCAATATTTTAAGGGAACATAAATTTTCCGCAGTTGCGACATAAGCTAGCCATTGCGTTCTCCCGATCTAACGACTCCTGATTTCTCCCTATGGGCTTATCTCAAAGAAAAAGTTAACGTTAATGAGCCTCAGAGACTCAGCTGAAGATAAAAAAATTCGGGCTGACAAGAGAACACTGGAACCTGAGGCATTGAGGAGAGTCATGGGAAATGCCCCGTTTGTGCAAAACAGAAAAAGGACACCAATTACGATACTTGATTTTTCACACCTAGTGTAAATTTATTACCTATATGTACTATATATGATGCTATGGTATACAAAATTTAAAACAAAAAATAAAGGAGTTATAAACTATTGAAATCACTTCGTCCTTTTTGGCCCACCCTGTAGAACTAAACAAATTTCGTTACAACCGGGAATTATATTTCATAGTATATTCATAATTACATTTAAACGAAGATAACTCGCTCATTTGAAATTGAAATGTTACAATCTGTTAATCAAAAGATCAAACGTAAACAAAAGGTAATTAAATTCCCGTTAAAAAACAAGGATTTTGTTAATTATAAGTCTTTATAAAATTATTTGGTACGAGATATTAAATACGTACCAAGATGTTATTGATTAAATTCATTATTTTTTCTTCCTCTATTAAACCTCGTTAAGACATTGCTATATTACTTCGAAATTATGGCGAATTATAGTTTGACTAGAAATTATGGCGAATTTGAAAGAGGCAGACACGCAACTCTGTCGGTGATAACAATAGCACCTTAATTTTAGTTTGCTTGTTTGGCGTTTTACATGGCGCAAGGTCCAGAGAGGACACTATGAGCAAGCACCAAAAAATATAAAAAGAAATAAAATTCAAAGGTTGCCGGACTTGGCGCATTTTAGTGCACCATCATTATGAGTGGAATTCGGGTTCGCGACCCCAAAAGGATACAATTGAATTATTTTTTGTGACTTTAGATCCTCTGCGGCAGATACTTAAAAATATCGTAAATATTTTTAAGCATTGGTCCGACCGTTTCAGCTTTTTAAGTATTTAATGGTTAAAATAGTATTCTGAAAAAACTACTTTTTATCAGTTTTCTTCGCCTTATTGCAAATAAGAAAAAGTCGAAGTTTACTTGGCTATTACAGGGGGGGTCCCAATTCAAAAGAAAGAAGAAAAATAAGGCTGGGGAAACAGGTTTGAATGGGTTCATCTAAAATTCTGTTCGTATTATCTATCAGCTAAAAGTGAAATATTTTGCTGACGCCTTGAACTTTTTTTTTTTCCGAAAAAAGAAACCAAAAAAAAATGTGGTTTGAACAAAATAAAAAGTAAATATAGAAATATCTTTGAGAGATCACAAAACAACCAATAATGTCAAAAAAAAAAAACATTCTGATAAGCTCTGGGAAGGAAAGACAAATTCCGATCTTGAATAGTTAATATCACAACTGCATTGAAATATTTAGATAAATTACCTCACGATAATACATATGATTGGTGTTCAAATCTCCCATTAAGAATTTTATGGCAGTAAAACAAAAGAAATCTTGCTTTTGAGACTTCAGCAGAGGTATATGTTATCCCACTGCACCGAAACTATGTGCCAATATTTAAGCTTTAAAATGTATATTACTAACATTTATGACTGTCAAATGCATCAAGAATACACTATGCTTTTCATGCAATGTCTCCCATGTATCTACCCTTTTATTTATCTCAAAGAAAATAGCTTTCTGACACCACTGCATGGGACAGAAGCTAATTTCTATAGCAAGAAACTGGGCACCAGCTTTTGAGTAGGGGTAAAATTACTATCACATTCTACAGAACAAAAACAAAGTACTTCTAAATTGACACATTCTTATTGCCTGCTCACATTGAATCTGAAGCGTAATGTAGCATAAGTGCTAAAAATTTTAACCGATCACAGAACTCAATTCATTGTCCATGTGATTTGTGACACCAATCACAAATCATGTTAACTATCTCAGTGCCAACAAAATAACGCAACACTAGGGATGCAGTGTGAACAGGGCTTTACATGCAAGAAAGTTACCAGACCTCAAAAGTAATATTAGAAAAGACATCAAATCACTCATTTTCACTTCACCTTTTATGTCAATAATTGAAAGAGGTATTTCATTGTGAACAAAAATAATTAGAAGAAAACACTGCAAATCAGAATTTTACTAACAATTTTTAGATCTGGTTCTAGGTTTTAACTCCAGAATCCATAGGTGAATGAAAATATTTAATTTTAATGTTCATTATTTTTTTTAATTAAGTGTGATTTTTTAAAAATCTATGATCTGTTTTCAGCAATTCAGGTGTCTTGGCAAAGCCAAGAATGCTTTGCCAAGACACCTGACCCAAACCCTTAATTTCACTAGCAGGGAAAAGTAGGTTAGAAAAATGAAATGAGTTTTAAAAATTAGATTTTATGATTACAAACTCTAGTGTAAAAATAGAAAGAAATTAAACAACTACTTATAAAATAAAACTCTTTTCAACTTTATTTTTAAAATGTATAAAAGTACATAAATTAAAATTCCATATGCAATTCATGTGCCGTAAAATATTATATGTATATTATCAAACAAAATTTATGCAATTAAAATTAATCATAAACAAACAATTTTCCCTTCATTTGACTTAAAACAGTAAAATATGGTACATATTTAGAAAGTCCTTTATAACCTCATAGAAATTTACTTCACTTATTGTGTGAAAATAAATACCAAACAATTTCAGCTATCTTCAGAAACATTTGGAGAGCACTATGGACACAAAACAAAATTTTCAATAAAGTAGAATTATAACTTACAGAATACAATCAAGAAATTAAACTATATTTATTCATTCTATTCAAATAGTATAAATGGAAATATGCAAATATCTATGAAATTTTCAGGCATTTATAAAACATTATGAACCTCAAAACTTTCCTTCGATGAAATATATATATATAAACCTTTTATATTACACAGTTCCACTACTATATTAAATGCAGGTGTTTTAAGTGAGGAAGGGAGAATGATCATAAAACTTGCTAGTTATAAAATAATAATTAAAATTATGTGACCTTACTTACAATAACATTTAAGTTTTATTAACTTAACTACAACAATATAAATTTTGAATTTGTATTAAATAATTACTATGGGCACTAATGTAGAAAGGGCAGGTTTTATTTCATGTTGAATCAGGAAGGAGTGATATTAAGCAACATCTTAAGTTTGTTCAACCATAAGAAACTGAGGTATAAAGATCATGAATTCCATGTTAGTAAGAGTCACTAATAATAACAGAATATACATCTCTTCTATAATAATCGAACAGCAATTATGAACTTATGTTTCACCTTGAAAGATTTATTTTCAAACCTTGGCATGAGACTGAATACACCAGAAACAAATAAATTCCATTGATTTCAGAAGTTTCATATATATCAAGGCATATTTTCTATCATATTTCACTTAGTATTAATAAATTGTACTGCAATTTATAATATTAATTATGACCAACACTTAGTAAAAAACAGGCAAAAATTCTGACACCATAAAAAGTATTAAATTAAGCTACTGGAGTTGCTCTGTTTTACTAGCATTCATCCTCAAGGTAAAGTTGAAGAGTCTGATAAGAGCGGAAACCTTAGATCCATGATTTCTGCATGATTATGGAAGAGAGAGGCATGGTCTAATGCCCTTAAAATAAAAGTTGGCCTTAAAAAAAGTGATCAAATTTTTTCCAAAAAAAAAATTTTAATTTCTATCATTATTAGAAATTACTGATATACAGACCTAGTTACTATTTACACAAAATAAAACAGTATAAGCTGTTACTAAAATTTAATATATAGCTTTTATTAATATTGTAAAATTTTAAATTAAACACAAATGATAATTTAGTTTAATCTAATACAGACAGAAAATTTTTAAGCTGAAAAAGAAAATATTATAATATTACATTACCAAGTACTCCACAAAACAGCAATGAGATCCCTCCATTTTTATCATATATTGCATACACAAAAATCCTCGCTCATCAATTCGTATGGATACTTTGGACGACAACAGGAGAGCTCTTAAAGATGGCTTGATTAAAAATATTTGGTACCTGATACACATAAAACAGAAATAATAGGATGTTGAAGTATGTTCTCCAGAGAAACAGAAATAATTTAAACTATCCATCATAAAATTGAAATCAAAGCCATACCTATTCTTCACAGTCGAAGAACAATCAAAGGATTCAATCATATCAGAATCTTTAGAAAAATTAATCTAAAACAAACAGGGATACGTATTACTTTATGATAATCTACACAATTTTAACAAAGAGCTACATTTTAAAGTTGAAAATAAAATCACTAACCACTAGCACACAAGATCTTAAATATAAAAACAATTAATGCTTCAGAACAGAATAGAGTATGCAGTAAACTTTTATAAAAATAATCCTTAAGACATGTCTTTTAATACAGAGTGTGTCAGCAATAAATTTAAATTATTAAAAATGTTTAGCAGACATACATTAAACAAAATTTGATTGAAAGAGGAAGAAAAGATTCTAAAATCCTAACAATAAAATAAGCTTTATATACATTTATGTATTTTTGAACCTATTTTTTTCCCCTTTAAAACTTTGACTAAGGCAGGAGAGATTTCTGCCTTAATCAAAGTTTTTATAAGTTCTTTGCATATTGATTAGAAAGATTTTTCTCTTTTGTTCTATTTTTCAGAAACAATTTTTGTACTTTCATTTATTTTGCTGGGGAATAGACTTCTAATGCTTAGTTTACTCTGTATATGTTATGTATATGTTATTAAGGAAAAATAACACATTCTTCAGCTATAAAAGCTGATCAATTTGTGAAAAAAGCTGAAATCATTTAAAAGTACTGGAACTTTTTTAGTTGAAAAATGATAGCTATGCTATGTCTTGGTTGATGAGATGGCACATAAGAAAACAATTAAGTTGCTGAGAAATTGAACTTTTCATTACTTAAAGAGTACTGTTTAAAAATGAATAAGGTAACCCCTAATACAAGGAACTTAGCTTTTAACTGCAATATAGATCAAATATTTGTAACGGGGAAGTATCAAAACCACTAAACATGATAGAAAAATTTAAATCAAAATGTAAATCTTAATTAAATAAGCTTAAAAAAATCATTCTAATTAAATTTTTTTTTTAATATGGAATCTTTGAAAATTTTATTTTTGTTATTCACAAATTATAATTTTCAAAAATACAATTTTAAACTATTACAAATTTTTTTAAAAATATTACAAAGCTAACCAATTAATAATCAAACCACCCTCAAAAATATCTATAACTCTATAGTTAAGCTTATTTATTGAAGCTATGTCAGCTCACTCTAATTCTGAGCCCCTTAAAAGATTTAATTATGTAAATTTATGCAATTAATAACAAAATTTTAAAAAAGATTATCGACAGTTTACTGTCAAATATACTGTCAGCAAATGTATGCATTTATTTCCCCTCCCATTACTGCAAAATGGTACATGATGTGTACTACATGAAATGTATATGATGTGAATTGGCTATCTCCATCACCAACAGTTAAAAACAAAAGATGTTAATTCCCGTCTTCTGTCAACATTTTATTAAGTATATGCAACTGTATTTGTATAAAAAATTATTTCACACAGAAATAGTCCTTAAAAAATAAAAAGGGAAAAAATAAAACATTGAAATTTTTCATGGATAGGTCGTTTAAAGGTGCTTTATCTGCACAGGTAAATGTTGAGCTTTTAACATTCCTCTGACAATTTTAGAAAGAAAAAAAAATTTTATCCGCATAAAAATTCTGTTACTCAAGCATTTTCTAATCAATATCTGTTGGTAATTAAATCTTCCATGATAACTATGGTTTTAAAAATTTATAAAAATCTTCCATGTAAAACAAATTGAATATAGTTGAATAGCAATAATGAAATTATCATTTGAGTCCTTCTTGATAGTTGCCTTTATTTTATATATTTATTTATTTTTTTTTTTTTTTGGGGGGGGGGGGTGGAATCCTTTTTAAGAAAGTCATTTTTTACAGCTTAAACAATCAAATTAACAATAGGGTGGCAAGTATTTAAGATTTGAAAAGGAAAGTTACTAAATGAATGGTGTAACACAATTTTCGTTTCATAGAGAGATACAGAATTGTAAAATATGTGTATGTATGCTTTTTGTAATAGTGAAATATATCTTCATCAAAAATATGTAATATTAATTAGCAAATTTAAGTTTTACATATAAGTAATTTAATTATATAGAAATTATAAAATTAGTGTAGCAAAGCATTGAATTTTTTTTATTAGTTTTAATCCAACAACATATCTAACAAGGATCAAATACAAGTGTTTTTGCCTAGGCAAAGATTATAATGAACTTACTAAAATTTCTTTTAATTTGAATTGTTTTCACATGAGTAACTGTTCAGACGATCAAATGAATAATCCATTAATGCAGTAAGTAAAAATAATATTTTGTTTTTCTAATTGCTTTCCAAAAAATTTTCCAGTTCCAAATTTCACACAGAAAAAAACAGTTGTTGAATTAAAGGCCTTTAAGTTTTTCTCAAACTGCAAACAATAATTGCTGATACATAATTAACCAATTCTGAAGAAACTTACATGTATATTTGCAAAGGAACCTTTTGTTGTCAGCTGAAAATAAGGTTCTTCTGGAGACATGATCAGCTCTAAAACATCACTATTCATATCTAAGTCACCCCATGCTTCTTTCAGGAGTTCAGACTACATTAAAGAACACACTCAATCAATTTATAAATAAATAATATCAGGTTTTAACATTAATACAGTATTTACTTTGCTATATATTCTGACATACAACAGCACTTCACAAATAATCTATGGTTACCACTCAGATTTTAAACTAAAAATTAAGGCTTTTTGCAAGACATTTTAAGACAACATCAAACATTGTTTAAGTCTTTTATATATATATATTAACACATTCTCTGCCACTGACGCTCTAGTGCATCAGCATGGTGCTACCTCCCATGCTGGCGACGCTCTCGTGTGTCGGCCGACTGCAATAAGATATTTGCTCTATATTTAGTGTGGCCTTGGAGTTTGTGGCACTAACAAAAGGAGGTATGGTACTAAAAATTATGATGCATTGGAAAGATGAAGGTGGAGCCACATTTAATACACTGGCATGGCATTACAAATGGCCATAACTTGTTATTCTGCAAAAAAAAAATACAAAAATAATGTGACAATAACAAGTCGATTTTTAAAATGAAGTACCTCATAATTTATTTTAAATTAAACTAGATGGGGCTTAGGGCTGGTGGATTAGTGCCTGGTTACATTAGGTTACATCGTTGGGTTATCTCCATATCAGCCATGGAGGATCAGGAGACCGGGGTCAAATTGCCGATATTTGCTGGAGAACTTTCGGCCTGGGCATCCTTAGTTGGCAGGGAGTAGACGATATCTGTTTCTGCAATTCAAACTTCGCTCCTGTGCTGGCCCCGTCATGTGACGTGAAGAGGAAAACATCTGGAACTTGGCGACCCAGCGGTCGCCAGCAGGCTCCGCCAAAGCTATAAGACAAAGGGTTATTTTATGTGTTCTACGAGAGGAAGGGGATAAATGGAGAATCTTTTCGCCAAGCGTTAGGCAACCCCTTTTTGGGGGATTACAGAAGAATGTACGATAACGCAGAGACAGCGAAAATTGAGCAAAAAGGGTGATCTTTGCGTATTATTCCCAACTGTCTGGGGAAAATATATTAGATTAGAAAACAAGAAGGAACAGTCCCTAATTGCTTTGAGTGGCTGTATGAAAACTATGAATCACCAACAAAATGTTGTGCAGATCACCAGCAGTATTTATTAGGTTATTGAAAGCGTTGAAAGCGTTACGACAGAGTTTGAACGAAGATCTTGTTGAGGCATGTTAGTGAAGCATTATTTTTATATTTTACGCACGTGGTTTTCAAATTTTGTGTTTCAATTTTTTTATGTGCATTTTTAAAAATGCCGGACAGTACAAGTATGGCAGGACCTTCACAGCCCAAGAAAAGGAAAGTAAATAAAAAAATTGACAGATGCTGAAAGATTAGAATTATTAGAAAAGAGTGATCTTTCTGATTATGACAGCACAGACGATGAAGATTACGGTTGGGATTCTACGAGCGAATTGGAAGGAGATAGTGATGCTGCGGTGGACACCATAGAAACGTCGGCATCTGAGGATGGATATGCCAATTTTAGTGGCAGTGAACGTGTTCAGCTAATAAAAGATTATTTATTTGATAAGTTAAATAAATGATAAATTATAGCATATAATTTATCAAATGGATAAAAAATACAGATTTGCTATTTTAAAATAATTGAATGCCTTCTACTGAAAAAGAAAAAAAAATGCAATATATTTGTGTTTCTAGTAAGAATCAAAAATGAATTAATGCCAAAAGTAAAGACAAACTGACCTTTATTTTGCCAATTCATAAATTATGTGTCTATGCGTTTTTATATCAAAAGAAGAAAGGAAAGAGGGTGAAAAAATATAAGATCCTGTTTAAAGACTTTAAAACAAAAATTTGGGGCATTGGTACCCTAAAAATCTTCAAAATGTGTTTTACTTTAATCTGTTATCTATTCTCTGTATTTTGATACCATTTGTCTTTGGAGATTCCTACTAAAATGTATGTAATCAGATAATAAATAATTACTTTTTGTCAATTAAAAGAAAATTTCAGTAATAGGATATAACTTTTTTTGTCTAATGGCAGGTTACAAGATTATATATAAATAAAAATAAGAACAAACAAACAAAAGAGAACTAAAATGTCCATGAACCCAAAAGTTTCCTATCTATTCAACATCTCTCCCATACAGGAGCTGGAGGTAGAGCAGGGCAACTCAGTATATGGGTTAAGTCCATGTCCTCTTGTTGATTAAGGAGCTTGCAAAAGGGTTCTGAAGTAATATTTATATGGCAGAGATGTTTCAGTAGACAATCATGATATGTCACTAGTCGAAACAAGGCAACTGCTTTCTACCTCGGCCATTCTGAAACTTCAGCAATTTTGTTCCACCAAATCGTATTTGAACTCCTCGATAACAGTTCTTATGAGAAGGACCTAACAAGTCTAAAAGTCTCCCTTACAAGAATCTTTAGTGAGTTGTAAGAAAATAGGATATAACATTGCCATATATATTTTGTTTACAATCATTACTGACATTTGTCCCAAAAATTACCTGCATTAGAAAATACTTTCTTAATCACAAATAGGGAGTGAAGTGGTGCCAAAAAAAAAAAAAAAAAAAAAAATTCAGGTAATCTCTTCTAACGAAACTACCATGGGTTATTAACGTAGGATTACTTATAGTTGCTTACCTCCTTTTTTGTTTTTATACATTTTGGTACTTTTCTGTTTAACTGTTTACTGCTAGTGGGTTTGGCATGCTGCCAAAATTATAACTCGCGATGGACTCTGAATTTTTTTCTTCCTGGGAGACCATTATTGAAGAACGTAATCTTACGTTAAAATTAATTAAACTACAAACTCTACACTCTTTCAAACATATAGTTCTATATGTTAATTTAGGTGCATATGACAGAATTTTTGTTTCATTTGTTGACTTGTACTGACTTAAGTTTGTCATTTCAAAGTTGTCTTGCATTAGTGGAAATTAACTTTTGTTTTATTTAAAATGGATTATACTAAGCATATGACTGGTAAAAGACAGAGGAAGTAAAAGATTTCAAGGAAACTATCATTCAAACAAGTATTAAGCATCAAAACTTGATGTAAGTGCCATGATAAGTTCATATGCTCAAAAGTTCTCTTCTGCTAATAAATTCATCAACATTATTTAGAGGCTTTAACAGGCCTTTAGGTATTTCCATTTTAATTCAAAATGCACAAAATGATTTCATATGTTAAACTTGCTATAAGAAGGTAAATCTGAAAGAGAAATCAATGTGTCATCTCAGTTTCACATTTCACATCATTTGTTAAAATTGAGATGAAATTTAACAGATTAATTGGAACAAAAGAAATAATCCTGAAATTAATGGGCATGCAGTTTTTCCTGTGATGCATTGGCAAATGACTTTCTGGATTACAAACATTTTGTAAAGTGAGTGTTACCTACACCAGTTATTTAAAAAGTATATGATGCTATAAATTGGCAGATATCAAATGTGTCATCTGTCACAAACACCAACAAAGGTAGCAGCTCTCCAAGAAGTGACAAAAAATAACTGTATTCCTTATTATAACAATCTGCTAAGATAATATCTGTAAAATCAGAAACCATTCTTCACCCACTAGAACATGCTCAGTGATTCCCGAAAGTAGTTGAAAAGTTATTGACTTTTGCATCATATGAAGCAAGATGTATGACATTATTGAAAATAAGGTATGATAATGTTTGAATAATGGTAATCTGCATAAAAAGTTAAATCATGAAACTTAACCAAATTAAATGTTATAATTCAAACTTCATTAAAGAAGATCTATTATTTTTAATATGTTTATGTAACTCATTCACACTTTAAAATTTTCCAGAAAGGGAAAAAAAATAATATAGTATTGTTTATAAGGTTAGAAATGAAAATCAAAAGAAGTAAGTTGGTTACCTGCATAATAATTTTATTCACAACTTTAGAAGGAGTAAATTCAAAATCTAACACATCTTCAGGATCTAAGGTCTGCAATTTGCAATCAGTTAAAACTCCATTTTCTTCTAATCTAAAAAAATTATTCATATATGTTTATATATTATTTGGAGAAAATGTCTCCATTTTTAGCTATTACTGAACAAGTGAAATATATTTTTCTATGCAGTGATTTACTTTATTTTATATGAAAGTTCCATAGCTATTAAAGTAAATAAAGAGACAAAATAACTCTCAAGATTCTCTAAATAGCTATTGTAAAACACATATTTAGTTCATGAATTAAAATTTATGCTCCAGAAATTTAAATTAATTAATATTATTATATGCAAATAAAGCATTTCTGTTAATAATGCTATGTTGCAACTAAATATTTTATGCCTTTACATGAATATTTAGTTACAACATAACATGAGTAAGAGCCAGCTGCTGAGCAAAATTTATTAAAGTTTATAAAATTCAAAAATGTATTATATCAGCTTTTGTACACTTTAATAAATTTACTCTTATTTAAAAACTGTATTTATTTTGCATTACATGCTACATTAACCGAATAGCTTTTTAATCACTGTATTTTGAAAATGTCAGCCCACATTGTTGATATAGTAATAACATATTAATAATACATAATGCATCAATGTAGTAAATGGTTTGAATTTTGAGTGTCTAAAGTATGATCCATCAAGTATTAAGTTTGAGTGGGAGCTGGAGATAATCATGAATTTTCTACTTTTGCCTAAAGTCCTGAGCCCCAACATCATAAATATGGAGAGACAACTGAATTTGTATGTTTTTTTAGTATATATGAGTAGAATGAATGGTCTTAATTCATACACAATAATGATATAAAATAGTGACAAACAAACTAGTATTACATTTGGATATGAATCAATTATCAGCAGCACAGTATGGTTTTAGAAGGAATATAAGTACGAGTGATGCCATACATAATGTCTTGAAAATAAGAAAGAATAAGGAGGAAAAACTGCACACTTGCTTAATTACACTGGATATCGCTAATGCTTTTAACTCAACATGGAAAGACAAAATAATTAGAGAACTAAGAAAAATTAAAATAAATAAGTATTTGTATCATTTAATAATAAATCACTTGACAGACAGGAAAATAATAGTAGGTAACAACAGAGAATGGGAACATAATGTGGGGCTCCCACAGGGATCTTCACTTGGACTGATACTATGGTTGTTAATTATTCATGATTTATTAGATAGCGATAAGTATGAGGATTGGCAATACATACAAGCATTTGCAAACCAGAAATAGTTAAATAGATTTATCTTATAGTCATTGAGAAAATATTGTTGTACAGGGTGCAAGCCTAGTACCAGAATCAAGAAAAAATTAATAGCAAATTATTGAATGTACAGAGATTGTTCTTGCCAAATATTACTAGATGCTATAACACGGTATCAAATGAGCCACTGGAGGTTCTGACAGGGTGCTTGCCACTTGATTTAAGAGCTAAATTGGAATCTGATTTTTATAAGATATATATTGAAGGTTAAGAAACAGAGATAGATGGGAAAGTTTATAATAGAAATAATTATGACATAAGACAATTAAGAATGAGGGATATTAATGACTTAAGTTCTATAAGTTGGACAATGGAAAGCAGAGAAAATACAAACACAACTTACTATTCAGACAGCTCAAAATTAAACGGTAAGGTTGGTTCGGCATTTGTACTTTACAATGGAAGTAACAAGATCATGAATAAGAAAGAAAGGCTGTCAGGTAACTCAACATCTTACATGGCAGAAATAAGGGCGATCTAAATGGTAATTATAGATGCTGGAGGAAGGGGGCTTAAAGAATTCGATCTATATACAGATTTGTGCAGTGCTTTGCAGGCGCTAGAAACAGCTTATAGTAAAGGGGTGGAAATTGATAAGATCAAAAATTTAATAAGAGTTTAACTGTAAGGTCACCTTCCACTGCATTAAAGCTCATGTTGGACATTTGCAAAACAAGGAAGTAGATACGTTGGCGAAAGAGGTCACAACATTAGAAACAATTAATACAAAATTCAAATATACAAGGACACAAATAAACAAATTAATAGTTAAACACAGGATCAAAGAATGAGCTGCCCATTGGAGAGACGCAGATAAAGGAAGAAAAACATATGAAATACTTAAAGATGTAAGACTTGACAAAATATGTAGTGATTTTATGATTAACCAAGCTTTGGCTCCTGCCAGTCAAGGTTTCATGTATGTGACAATCACTGTAGCTGTGGCAAAATACAGACACCTGAACACCGTCTCTTTGATTGCAAACAATTCAATGATTTCAGAGATAGTTTTCCATGTGGATATCAAACATGCTCAAAAAATAAATTTTATAATGATTATTACTGAAAGAAGATAATTAAAGCAATAATTGCTGAGCTTATGAATATATGGAACCCTATTGACTCCACTTTTGTTTCAAAGTTTGTTTGTTTTTTCTTAGTTTTTCAGTTAATTGGTGATTTTTGGATTATATGTATTAATCACAAAGTTAAGTGGTTATTGTTAACATTATATGATTTGAGGTGTACCTCTTGTCAACTTATCATAATTTGCAACTTATTATTTTGACCATTTAAGGTAAATGGTTCCCTGGCTTATTAAATACTGAATAAGAATGATATACTTTTAAAATTGTAATTAAATATATAGTTGTGGAATTGAATATAAAATAGTAGTTATAAGAAATAAGCAAAAGTAATTATTTTATGGATTATATTATTGTTAACAAGAATTGATACATTTTTGGTAAATGAGATTGATATCATTAAACTTCCTGTTGGAAAATGGGGTAGTATGGTGGCTGCCTGCCGGGAGTCAGGTACTTTCGAATGTGTGGGCCAAATTTCATGTTATAGCTACTGTTTTGTGATTTGCCACCTTAATTAGGCCCTATTTGCCTGTATTGGGTGTCCTAGCAGGGCTTCAGAGGAGTGATTGCTATCGCTCTTCTGGGTATCAATATCTTCATATACTCTCAGGCGACAATGTATGTTTGAATTAATTCATACACACACAAGCAAATTAAAAATTCAAGTCTAAAAAAAGATAATTAAAAGAAAATCTAATTTCTTAGCATTCTCCTTTTAAAAATATATTCCCCATTTTTTCAACCTATAAATGCCTGCTTACATCATATCTATCACTTTGATTACTTAAATCTGATTTGAAATGATTCAGCCTTCTATACTTGCTTACTTTTACAGTAATAATTTATTCAAATACTCATCTCACTAAACTACTAGAACTTAATTCAAACATGATATGCAGGTAAGGTTTAAATGATTAATCAAGAACTCGCATTAACACCTTTTCTAAATGATAATATTCATAAAGTAAACAAGATTGAAAATTTCAATACACAATTATTGCCAACTTAAATCAACATCATCCTGTGAAAGGAAAAAAACCCTATGGGGAGAATTTAAAGAGTTAAGAATAAACTTAATTACCTTGATTTGGAAATGATAAATTTAGAATTTTAAAAAAAATTGCTTTAATACATGTTAATGTTACAAGTTAATTTTATCACACATATACAAATATGTTTATGAAACTTTCATTTATCAGCTATTCATCAAGGTGTTTGCTTATGAAGAATTTCACTAATTATGCATTACTAATAAATATTTATGAATTAAAATAGATTCTGTAATATACTTTCACAAAAATTATATCTCTTAATTAGACAAACAGTAGAGAAAACTTCAGTTGAATGATGACAATGATCACTAAGTGACAACTTGATAGTTTCTTGTAATTAAAAAAGATTCATCTTTAATTAACAGCAACAGTTATATGACTTGAGAGACATGCAACTTTATAAATTTAAATAAACTAGTAAATATTAATTCAACAAAATTTTAGAACAAAATGCTTACATCAACACTAGAGGTGATCCATATCCAGAATAACACATTTTTACAGTAGTCACAGAATTGGGGTTATTTTTACTTCCAAAAATATTTAGGCATTCCTATAAAGAAAAATTATTATAAGTAAAACCACTAAATTTAAGTAAATTTATAAATAAAAAAAAGGTCAGAAAAACCTTATTGCCTTACCAATAGAACATTTAAATTTATTTTAAATACAACAGTTTGTTCTTTGATTTCATATTCATCAAATAAAGTTGACTGAATATAAGCATTTCCTTGCACAGATTTGTTATCTTCAACAGTAACTTTTAATCCATCAGATGTAGCACAAACAGTTGCAACCTTAAAATTAGTAAGCAAATCACAATTAGAATTAATGTAAAATTAGGAAACATATTATTTAGATTCTTTGATACCTTGAACAAACCCTTAAGGGCCTATTCACATAGAATCTGTCAGCATTAGCATTACTTGTATAGACATATTTTAAACTAATCACAGACTATAACAATTTCGTGGCTAATCGTTTGGAGGTTTGTAATTGGTTAAATATATTTCAATATGAGTAACACTGACGGATTCTATATGAACAGGCCCTATACTTTATATGTATTAAAATATGGTGGATTTATTATCAGTTAAGTCATCAATTAAATGAAGACTTGTTTCAGAAATATTATAATAATAATCCTTATTTAAATGTTAGGGAATAATGATAGTCGTAATCCATCCTAAAAATCAAAATTCCTTAAATCAGTAAGCACTACAGAAAAAATGATGCTAACATTAAACTTTATTTCACTCTTAATTTGCTTTACCTTCATCGTAATTCCTTTTTATTAGTAATGAATCAAAATTATAATACGTTACAATAATCTGCCAATAATACTTAGTTTTGACAGTTTCAAATAAAACATTTTAAAAACCTCATGAAAACATGATTAAAACTTGTACAATTTTTTCATACAATGATAATCAGTTTTGTTCTCAAGAAAAATTATAAATGCCTAAAAATTTGACTTCAAATCACAAAAATAACTCATCTAATCGATTACACTAACAGGACTGCAATTCAAGCCACGATACAAAAATCGGGACTTTCGTAACTTCTAGAATCAGTAAAAATAATAGTTTATGAATTTTCGGAACAATTCAAGAGTATGCTCTATCAATGTATAAAATCAGGAGACCAAAACTTGGTAACATAACGCGTCATAAATGTTTATTCACTGTAGTAACTGATGAATCTAACTCACATCACGGAAGTGAATTGCTTTTAATAATAAAGATAAATTTCTTGTATTATCTATAGAAGCTTCGAGTACAAAATTTTCATCAATAACTGATTGACTTTGGGTTCTAGTGGCCATTCCTTTCCACAAGAAAAAAGTTATTTCACATTGGACTCAAATGAAGCTAAACATTAACAGTATTTTAAATATTCCGCTCAGATGTTTCGATTCTGTCGTCTTCTCTCGACTGTGACTTTTATTTACAGTCTACTTACAGTTAAAAAAAAATCCTTCAGCAGAAACTTCTTTTGTGTGCCTGTAGTTATGCTAAATCAAAGAAATATTTTCTAATTTCTACATTACTTAATATCTTATAGATTTATAAAATAAAATTTACGTATTTCCAGTTGATTTATTATGGATACACATGGAAGACATCGGTTTCGGATCATTGATTAAATTATTGTACAATCATCATCGATTCAGTCCAAATACAAAACTTTTGACATGGATCGTCTGTTTCCCGGTGTTTCAAATCTTTTATTAAAATTTTATTGCTTACATTCCTGATCATGATGAAGTTAAAAAACACTCGAATAAGTATGAAATTTTTTATGTTTGCATAAAGTCAAAATACTTTATTGTAGCAAAAATTATATAAGTCGAATTAGTAATATATTAAAATCCTTGTACACAAACGCGTTATCGCTTTATGGTTTTGTTTTATTTCTGAAAATTTTTGTATTACATGCGAATTTAATTTTTTTTTTTCGTATTTTAAAATTTTCATTAGTAATCCTTTCTCATAATTGTTTGAAATACTGATATAAACATTGGGGCACATTTAAAAATAGCATATTGATCGAGTTCACCAAATAAAATTGCACTGCACTGTTATCTCACTGTTATCAGGGGTCATACTAGTTTTATAAATTTATGAATCGTAGGAACTTGTTTTTTTTTTTTTTGTAATATTTGGAGTTCTATAGTCAAATTTCAAGATTCTATTTTAATTGGGAATGTAAAGTGCAATGTTGCCATTGCAATATTGTTTTTTTATTATTACTTTTATTTGTTGAGTACATTTTATTTCTAAAACTAAATAGTATAAATTTTCCTTTTTTTTTTCTCCCTTTATACTCAGTGCAGTTAATCTTTTTAGCCTTTGCCTACCAAGGATGGGTTTTTTTTTCTCCAATAGCTCAATAACCCAGGTGGACCTTTGTGTTCTCAAGGAGCCTATACCAGGGTGACCTGCTTTTAGCCATAGTCTTTCAATTCTTGCTTTCAAAATGATGAGGCCTTTTTTGAGACAGTTATCCCATCTCAATCTTGGTGTACCTTTTGGTCGAATACTGATTAGCTTGGCCAAAAATATTCTCCCTGGGTTTCTCTCCTCCTTCATTCATATATGATGATCAGCCCATTTTAATCTTTGATGTACTTGTTGACATCAGGCTTCTACACTCTATTAAGCTCCAGGTAAGATTTTCTATGCCACTTTCCAGGAAAGACAACCATAGCAATAAAAATACTAGCTAACCCAAACTCATCAAAAGCATGTGTCAGCTCTGTATTAGCTCCTTCAAGAGTCACTTTATTTGAGGAATTACAAGCTTTCAGAAATATATATATATTTTTCTTTCCAATGCGGAGGCACTTGTCGCGAAGACATTCGCCTATAATTCACCACAGTTTTGCTGGCCATTTTATTATGGGGGCGCCATATAGGCAGACCAGCATTGCCCCCTATGAAGGGACGGCACAAACGGAGGCATTTTAGTGGTGCTTTGCCAGGTTTCGATCTGAGCACCCTCAGCACCGAAAACCAGTGCGCTGTACCACAAGGCCGCCACAGCCCTACTTTCAGAAATATAAACTTTTACTTTTTTTTCTGCCGCATATATATGAAGCGCATGTGTATAGTTATATGCATGGGTTTACTTTTGCTCAATATTTATGTCTATTAGAAATAATAATGCATAATAATATTAGCAAGTAGATAAGCCACAAAGTTAAATTGTTATCATTGGTAGTTCTGGGAGAAATTTTATAGTTTCATGCCCTGTCAATTATGCAATCGTAGGAGGAAGAAGGGCACCAAATGGGTACCATGATTTTACAAATGGACTCGGGTATGCGTTTCTATATGAGTTTTAGTAATCTATGTGCTTAACTACAAACGTTTTGCCCTTTCTTTATGCATAAGTTGAGATCTCATGTGCTAAGTACAAATGCCTTATTACATTTTCATATGCATATTTCTTAAATGGATCAGCAAATAATTACCTTTTTACATAAGCAAATATACTCACAGAAAGAAAACAGATGAAATAAAGATCCATTTGATCTTGCTAATTGTAAAAATTTGGGGGGGAGGGGATTAAAAAGAGGATTATATATGTGCTGAAATATAGGAATGCATCACTGCTTTTAGTCTGAATTTTTAAGGTAGGTTTAGAAATAAAATTTACTTTATATTAAATAAACCTAAATATTAAAGTTCTGGTGAATTCTTTGAAATTAGAACATTAGGATATGAAAAGTTGTACAGGAAACCCCTGTGATCCATAAATTGAGAAAATCCTTGTGACTGTTGTAATGTGCTTTTCAATTCATCTACAAACTCATGAATGTTATCTGTTAAGAGAAATTTAACCCTTTTTGAAATTGAGGTAAACCATCATACTTTGGCTTGAGAGTGAAAGTATTGATATATATAAAATTCAACAAATTTAGCTAAAATGAAATCAAAATTAATTTATGCATTAAATTTTACATTTTGTAATTGCTTCCAAGTAGAATTCTTTGTCAAAAACAAAGTATATTTTGAAGTTTATACAAGAAAAGAATTGAACCATTATCTTAAATATCTGGGAAAATAAGATATAGCAAACAGTCACCTGTTAAATGAAAAATTTACTACTATGACATCTCTACTCTTCATCTGTTTTTACTTGAATACTTGCTTTCTTATAATGTGTATATTCTCATTTACTCATATTCTATTAATAATTGGTAAATAATACGTACAGGAATGTTTACATTAGTTTTGAAATATTCTTGAATTAACTAGTTATGTCAGATGCTTTCCACTATAAATAGTTTGATTCTTTAATTTTTTGTTTTCCAGATATTAATCATCAGTACCTATTTCTTCACCATGTTCAGGCCAAAGGACCAACAAGTAATGAGACCTCCATTACGAATCACAGAATTGCTTCAGGTATATAAACTGCTATGTAGTTACTCTAATTTATATTTATTTAATAATAAATATATATAAACTGTATATTAAAAATATATATTGACTGATAAAACATTCATTTTTAACTTAAAATTAATATGTGGACTTCATTTTTGAATTTGGCAAATAATAATAAAAAAAAATTGAACTTGTCCAGAAATCAAGTTTAAAAGACAATAAGCTAAATTGTAATTTTAAATTCATCCCAATAATGTAATGGTATTAGATGAAAGTCAAAAGTCAAATTTTTAAAATTTTGTAAATCTGTGCTATCAGATTCATAATTGTACTGGAATTTTTCATTCTAAAATACTGGATTTTTAGCATTATTACAGACTTTATAAATTGAGTAATGTAAAATTATAGAATTTAGAGGAATTCACTCTATATTATCTGCTGCAGAAGACAGAAACTGAACTACAAACAATACAAGGGGGGGGGGATTCCTACTTAAGTGCACTGTTCATATTGCCTGTTGGAATATTAAAGCAGCTCTACTCAAATTATCTGATTCTTAATACCTAGCACCAGGTAAATTCCCAAAATTTCTTAGCATGGATCAATAAACATAAGCTCGTCGTTTATAAAATTCTCCAAATTTATGAATTCTAACCAAGTTTTATGTGAAGTATCCTAAAGCTCCTATCAGTCCACAAATATCTACACAACACAGCAAGTAGGAAATATATATATATATATATATATATATACAGTGGAATCTCGATCTATCGTTTTTCAAGGAACTGACTGAACTGAACGATAAATGCGGGAAAACGATAGATCCAGGAACATAACAAAACAATATGATCATCGGGACTGAATGAAATAAACGACACATACGGGAAAACGATGATTCCAAAAATGATCGATCGAGATTCCATTGTATATATATATATATGTATGTATGTATGTATGTATGTATATATATATATATATATATATGTGTGTGTGTGTGTGTGTGTATATATATATATACATACACACACACATATACATCTCCAGCATACAGGTAAGCTTGAACCTAGGTTTTGTCCTTGTTATGGGCTCCTTAGCAAGGCATAACCAATGAATACACTGGAAGCAAAACAATTCCTATTCAGGACTGTTACATGGGTGATTTTAGTGTCTGGTCTTGCCCTCTTATTCGAAATTTTTATTGTGCACCTTAAGTAATAAACAGAAAGCAGTGATGTTACTCATATATGAAAATTTACTTGCTTTCCTTGCATGGTAACGTACCAAAATTTTGGATGTACCAAGCAATCGCTGTTTAGGACTTCATTTTTTTAATGCTGAATATAGGTTATCTGTTTGATCTGTTAAGAGTTTTGTACTTTACTACTTTGATACTTTACTTACTTTGATAGTTAAATGTAATTTACAGTAAAATATTTGCTTCTATTACATATGTAGTATTTATTACCGAAACATTTGACCCTTTCAATATTTTCTAACTTTGGCATTTCTGTATGAACTGGTTGTACACTATTTGTAAGAAAACATCTGTTCTTTATGAAGCAACTAAGTTCTTTGTAAGACTTCCATGGTTAACACTTGATCTTGGTTGTGAAAATTATGTAAATGATTTATGAAATGAGTAACAATATGTCAGTAAAAGTATGGTTGTAAAAATTCTCAAAATGTAGATAGATTAATCTAATCATCAGTTAAAATTTAGGACTGTTGTCAAATAACAAACAGATCAGCACTTATTTTCAGTTGTGAAAAAAGTAATTCAAACTTCGACTTCCTTACATTATAGCAGTAAATAATTAATAAAGTCCATCTCAAAATCAGGAGATTCACATGGCTTGGTTTGGTTGAGAGCACTATGGTCATTTTTTGCTATATGAGGGCTAATTAGACTGGGACCTACAGCTTAAAGCCGATTCTGAACGGCTACAAACATCCATACCAATAGTGGGACTTGAACTCACAGACTCTGGTACCGAAAGCCAGCATCCTAGTCATTCAACGATCGTCCGACAGGAGGAGGTTCGCATAACTCAACTATGTAGGGTTTGTTGCATTCATTTTATTTAGCATTAAGCCAATAATTTAGAAGGTGCTACTTTTACCAAAATAAGAAAAGTATTTATGATTTCCTTTAAAAAATTTTAACCAGCACTCTTATGTATTCATGCATATGAAATAGTTCTAGATATTAAATATTTATATACAAATAAGAGCTTACAAACTTGAAACATGACTCTAATGCATAATGTCTTAGTTAAATTTTAAATGGTTATCACATTGATTTATTTTGTTGATGGTGCTATGTACTAATATAATGTATTTTTATTAGGTATAAGTAGTTGTATTTAGGAAAAATCAAACCCAAGAGCATTTTGTTATTAGTTATAATATCACCTTAATTTGAAAATGAGTACTTCCAGCCATAAAGTGCATTACTAAGTATTTTTATTTAAGTATTCATGAAGTCTTCAACTAAGTTTTGTTTATTAATGCTATTAATACTGTATCATTATTTGTCTAGAAAATTGAATATTTTTCATTCTTTTAATCTTCATGAGAGATATCTTTTGAAGTTGTAGATGCTTAAAGTTTTTAGATTGCAGATCTTATTTTTATTTGTTTTAAGTTGTTTTTTTATATACCTTTCTCTTCTTTTTTTTTCAGTTAACTCACCTTCGAATTCCCCTGGAACATATAACATGGCCACGTGTAACCATGACTTCTGACCAATGGATCTGTATTCGTCATTCAAAAATGTAAGTTCATTTTTCATATTGTTTTTATAATATACTACTGTTATAGTGGTTGATATTATCTTTTCCTAGACTGTTGTCATTTTTTAGCATTTTATAGTTGACCATTGTCTGATGTATTACATATGTCACACTTAAGATTAAAAGTGTTTAATATAGTGTATAGTTATAATTTAATATAGTATGTGCAAGATTTTTGTGAATGTAGGGATGTAACATTTCTTTTCAGTGTTATTTTATTTTAAACTTTTTCCTGTTCTATGACTGAGTACAAAAGCCTTTACAAAATATAAACTTAGAATTATGGTGCATTTTGTTTAATCCCTTATTATGATATCTGCAAACATGAAATTATTTTCAATTTTTTTGACAGGCTCTCAAATTTAGAAAATAGCACAGCTATAACTGTATTGAATCCCCACAATTCTTTATCTCGCACTTACCAAGCTGTAGCTGACTGTGCACAAATGAATCCTTTCAAGCCAATTATTGCTGTAAAAGGTTTGAAAATTTTATCTGTTAACCATAAGTTCTTTATGAAATGTTAGTTTTATATTCATATATATATATATATATATGTGTGTGTGTGTGTGTGTGTGTGTTTGTTTGTTTGTACTTTTAATCATCATCCTGTTATGCTCATAAGCCTTTATAGTAAACTTGGTTGTAGTTATGGCAATAAAATAAATTCCTTATGGTCCATCAAGTGCATTTTCAGTAATCTGTTATATGTTTTTCACTTATTCTCTATTTCATCATTCACTAGAGCCTTTAATATACACCCATCTTGCACCCGAACTTTCTACCATCTGCTTGACCCCATTACTACAAATATCAGTTAATTGGATAATAGGCTGGCCCGCAAAATACTGTATTGCAGTTTCTGTGTTGAGATTAAATACAACTTTCCACACTATGAGAGAATTTTTTTTATAAAAGATGCCAAAAAATTAGAAGAAATATATCAATTAGAAATGTAATTTGTAGGTCGGGATTGATGTAGGAGAGTAATAGAATAAGAGAGTAGGATAATTTGGCATAACACACACATTTGTGTGTGTATGCATATATATATATATATATATATATATACCATCTATCGTTTTTAAAGGGACCTATTGCACTGAATGATAATTGTGGGACCAAAAGAATAAAAATAAATAAATATTATCATGAGGACTTGATGAAGTAAATGACACATACAGGAAAATGATTATTTGGGAAACAATCAATCGAGGTTCCACTGTGTGTATATACTTATATATATATATATATATATATAAAATATTGTGTATTCTTCTTGTATGGGAATCAAAGGTAATAAAAATTTTACTCCCAATGATAGGATAAGTGATCATATTTTCACTTGCCCAACCTGAACAGAAGTATTCCATATCGTTATAGAATGTATGTTAACATGGCAAACTACTAACTTTAGTACAAATATTTGCAGTATGCTTAAGTATTTATTTCATAGCAAAGTGAAACCTGCAGACATGCCCAAATGTATTTCGGCATGTTTGCAGGATATGCCTGCTTAATTATATTTAGGCATCAGCTCTAAATATTACTGTATTATCCCAATTAATGTAAAGTATTTTGTTGTCAGCAAACTATTTTCTTCAAAATTTTTCATAACTACAATATCCAAAAAAATTTAGTATCTATAAATTAAATTTCTTTATTAGTACAGTTAATCTTCATTTTTTAAAATCAGATTTGTGTTGATATTGTGAAGATAGTGTTTTCATCATACATTGAAACTATTTTAGAAAATTTAAGTAATTGTTAAGAAATCTTATTTACATGACATTTAATAACATCTCTCTCTCATTACAGCTGGTTCAATTTTTCAAGTATATGATCTAAAAAGCCGAAATTCCTTGCATAGGTGCTCATTAAATTACCCCATTCATTTTTGGACTTGGATTGATTCTTCAACAATAGTTATTGTATCAGAATCTTCAGTTTATCATTGGTACCTTGAAACAGGTAATTAAAATTAACATGCTATTAGTTAGTATATTGATCTCTTAATAGCTGCAGTTCTAATTTCTTTTATGAAGTCATTGTTATTTAATTGTGATTTTAACACTTTTTTGTACATGATTATAAGTAATATAATGCTTAAATTCAATTTTATTTTTTTGTTTCAAATTAATTTTCATATTATTACTATTAATTTTCATATTTGCATTATATGATTGATGAATTTAAAAACCGTATTGTAAGGTAAATTTAAAAAAGCTCCATGCCCATTGAATTCCTCAAAAATTATAATTTTGGTTTCTTTTCTTCTCTCTTGTTAGATTTTTCATTACCAATAAAAATATTCTCCCGAGATCCAAGAATGAAAAATATGCAACTCGTCCATTATGTAACAGATGCCAATATGAAATGGTTTGCTCTTACAGGTTTAACTGCTGAAGTAAGTTTTTTGAAAATAATTTGAAAATTATTTTTTATTGAATGTGTGTCTACTGTTTAGCAATATGGATCTGTAAGAACATTATCAATAATGTATATATTTTTTATTATCATGAGTAAAATAAGTTGATACAGTTTTTTAAGAAATTAGTTTATCTCATATAGAAATTATATTTTTGTTGTAGATTATATATGATCTTTTCAATTATACGAGGGTAGGCTGAAAAGTAATGCACACATGCTTGTAGAGCGCGAACAAAAAGAAATAGCGAGATCGGGCAAAAAGAACATTAAAGTACAGTTCTTAAGCTTCAAAATCATATATTTATTTTTCAAAATAGTCAACGTTAAGGCTAACACATTTCTCCCAACGTGTAACAAGTTTTCTCATTCCGTCACTGAAAAATTCTTCCGGCTTTTCTCGAATCCACAACTTGACAGCTGCCTTCACCACATCGTCCGAGGTGTAATGATTACCCTTTAGGTCTCTCTTGAGTAGAGGAAAAAAAAATAATAATTTCAAGGCGCAAGATCGGGGGAATAAGGAGGGTGTGGAATCGGTTCAAACTTCAGGTTTCGCAGAGCCTCTCCAGTCCGACACTGTTCTCGCCTGTGAGGCGGCATGGTACCCATCGAGCACAGATTTTATGGTATCCCAATCGTTCTATAATGAAGCAGACACATTCCTTGAATACTCCATTATGGTTTGCGATACGCTTTTGAGTGATTCGCCGGTCATTTTGAATCAAATTGCAACGAGTTTGCATCGTCTATGGCAGTGATCGGACATCCGTTGTGTGTTTCATCAACAATTATGGCTTTTCCAGGCTCGAAACCACGAAATTTTATTACCCATCAATTTACAGTACCCCTATCAACAGCATCATTACCTTAAACAGCCTTTAAACGACGATGAATCTCAGTAGGACTCACTTTTTCAGCTGTTAAAAATTCAATAACAGCACGCTGTATAACTCGCCGTTGACATAGCACTAGAACACGTCTCCATACTGCCGCTTTTCAAAATACACAGGATGAACACAACGATTTCAAACCTGTGCATGCGTATTGAGGAGGGATGGAACTTCCAAATGCCACTTGGCGCTGTTTTAAAGGTCATTTCGTTCGCGCTCTACAAGCATGTGGGCATTACTTTTCAGCCTACCTACGTTAATATGAAATTTGCAGTTATTACTGTATCTTCATTCTATTTTAAAATGATATATTTCTTCTATTTTTGGAGGTTCATTTAATGGTATAAATGAAACTCATGATACTATTCTAAATTTTTTTATTATTATTATTATTATTATTATTAAAGAAATAGTGATAATAAGAATAAATATTTTGTAGTCAAAATTATTGTTTCCTTCTTATGTAGTACCATTTTATGGTTTTTCACAACTGCTAAATTGTATGTTTATTTCAACTTAACCTTCATGCTTTGGATTTTATTTTTGACCTTAAGGTTCCAACATAGAGGTTTCTTGAAGCTTTTTTAAGTGAGTTTGGGCAAAAATCAGTCCATTGATTGGAAAACATGAATATTTATTATGAATACAGGATGCAAACAATCAAATTATAAGGGTGGTCCAAATGAAAGTGAGACTTTTGGTTTTTTTATGCAATGGTTGGAATATGTGAACATACAGGAAGTATTAGTGATACATGATCTGCATATCTACTACACATAATCGCCTTATTTGTTCAAGCAAGTGTCCCAGTGCTTACTAGATTTTGTCTGAAGAACGTCTGTGGTTGTTGTTGTTGCTTATGCCACTTGACCGACAGCAACATCAGATCAAGTCCTGAAGGCTATGGGCAATGAAGGTACGGCTCCTGTTTTGAATTAGCACCACAAGGGTCGGAGTCCAACTTGGCTAAATGACCGGTCAAGTGACGAGACCAGAACACTTGACCCCGTACTTCCAGAGGTAAATTTGAGAACTTGGAGGACATTGCAGTCATGCCCAATTTTACATACCATGGCCATCATTAGTGAACATGGCGGTGGATTTGCAGCAACGAGCATCGAACCAGGGACTTTCAGATCTCTGGGCCACTGCGCCCTACATCTGTGGTTGTTTGCCAAACCAGTCTTGAATGATGTACCAAACCTCTGGATCATTTGCAGACTGGTGACCCTTTAAAGCCAGTGGAGCTAAGATGTGGTAGGTGGTAGGTTGAGGCTGTAGATTGTATGGTCGAGAATCTCCCAGCGGAAGTGTCACAGTAAATCTTGTCCACAGTGTCAATTCCATGATGATTGTCAAATGCACTTGAGCAGGTCTCGACATATCCCGTAATCACACACCCTTTATGAAATTCCCTATGCCATCTAATTTCTATGCATTGTGACAGACACTCATGTCTATACATAACCCTCATATGACGATAAATTTCAGCTTTTGTAACACCTACCGACAAAAATTGAATAACCACTTGCTGGACCTGTTTGTACGAATTCATGTCACGACCATATGTAGTCACCTTGCTTAAACATGTTCAAACACCATACTGACACTTTCCAATCATAGCAGCTTTGTTTGTAACATAGAACATCAGCTACTGATGCACACACAAAGCTTTGGGTATTTAACCACTGCTGTTTAAACAAAAATCTGCCTTTCATTTGGGCTGCTCTTATATTTACGACAGCATATTTATGTAACTAAATTTTCACATGATACATCTCTTATTTTCCTATTATAGACACTAAAGAAATTTTCTGATTATAAGGCTTTTAGGTTAACTCAGTGCTCAAACTATTTCCTTGGTTATTGTTGCTCTAGCCATTACATGGTGAAGATATGTTTCTAAAATGGTTACCAATCTCCATTTCTGGGGATAATCATCTTGTAAAAATAGGTTAATTGCTCAGTTACTTTGAGAAATTTTGTGTAAAGGTTAAAATAGATTTGGAATAGTTTAGTCATTGCATACATGAAGTTATATTTATTTTTGTTTACTTCTGATTTATATATATATATATATATATATATATATATATATACATACTGAACAAACTTTAGAAGAAAAGAAAAGTACTAAAATACTTTATAAACACTAGATGAATTAACATATGCAAAATGTTGTATTAAATTGCTTCTAATTTATGTTGATTCTTTCTCAAACTATATCATTTATCTTACATATTGTAATTGGTGATCAATGAATGTATGATTTTTTTTTCTTTTTAGGATAACCATGTTATAGGTGTTACTCAGATATATTCAGTAGACCATAACCTTTGTCAAAATATCGAAGCTCATTGTGTTCGCTTTACACCCTATCATTTCAAAGGAAATGCACACCCATCTTGTGTTCTTATTGCTGCTTCTCGAAACATTGAAACAAATGGAAAGGTATGCATTATTGTATTCATGCCTTGAAAGAATCTAAAACTATAATTTTAATTTTGATAACATTCTTTTTCTATTTTTTTGTTAATAGCTCTGTAGCAACGATAAAACCCAAGGTTCCCTAGTGTTTAGTCCCTTTTTTTCACATGCTATGCAAGACTTATTAACAAACTTTACATATTTTCTAAACCATCTTTTATTTGAATACAATAATTGTTCAACTGACATGTTTCCTTTTACTTAGCAACTTTAAACTGTCAATTGTATTCATCCCCACCCCCTCCCCAAAGAAATTTTTTTTAAAAACTAATCTGGAATACAAGTCGGTTAATGTCTATTTTTTTTCATTTAGTTGTTTGTGATAAGAATACTAAGCATTAATTTCAACTATGCATTTTCATCATTTTAACTTAAATTTCATTCTTCTTTTAGCTCCATGTTGTTGAACTTGGTCCTCATTTGATTGGTAATTTAGCTTACACATCACATACTGGAGCTATTGAGTTTTTGAATGAATGGTATCGGTATGATTTTCCTTCATCCATCCAAGTAAGTAATTCCTTTTTATTGAATCATCTGATAGAGAAGTTTTTCATGTTTAACATTAGATATGCAATAGCCTATACCACAATAAAGACATACTTATCTGTACACTGACAATATGATGAAGGGTTGGGAGGAAGTGGTTTATAATCTTTTGTGTACTTATCATAACGAGTTTTGCAGTAGGATTACAGAATTTTTATTAAACTTTAAGTCTGAAAGGTTGTTCTACGGTAAAGTTTGCCCACCAAAATTACTTGAAAGTGTTGCCTAGAATTACATTTTTGAGAATTCATACAGAAAATTAAATGTTATGGAATGTTTATAAAAAATTAAATTTGTTGTATCAATAGGATGCAAAAAAACAATCAATGGCTGTCAAAGGACATTCTCGTTCCAGTAAATCTTAGGACTATTTTGCTGAACAAAGATGTATTATTAATATTACTGCAGGTTGTTTATATGTACATTGTTGAGACTTTGTATGCTTAACCACGTCCCTTACCAATATTTTTTTTTAATTGCAAAATGTCTTATTTTTTTATTCTATTATTAAGTATAAGGAACTGAAGCAAAACAGAATATGCAGGTTTTGAGTTGAATTTTTAATTTTTTATAGGTGTGAAAGCATTTAGTTTTATTATCAGTTTACTCTCCTGAGTTATCTTGGACAAATGAAAATTGTTAAATATTAGTCTTTGTATGATAGTTTTTTAAACAAGGAACAATACAAAGTGATACCTGACATTCGGTACACTGGTATATGATCTATTTTCTTACTGGCTTACCTCTGGAGTCTCTTTTATGGGAACATAGAGCACATTGTCTCGTTAGATTTGATTTTTTCTCAGTAGCAGGAATAACATCTGGAAAATGTCTTTAGGTTAGTCTGAGTGGTGAAGGACTAATCCTCTGTCTTTCTGATGTGGCAGAAAACTTGTCACTATGATTTTCTGCAATTATTTTTTCAAACAAGTGTCATTTTAAATTGTTTAGGCGATCATAAACTTCCTGATTTACAGTACAAAATGTAGGAATTCCACAAAGCCAAATCCAATAAATGAAAGAAAATAGTCTTGAAATATTTTATTTCCCTCTTTTTCTTGGTGTAGAATAAGCAGCTAAATGCTGGTCACTTTATCCATACCACCCATTTTGTCATTGTAGTCGATTATACATTTAGAGCTGGATATTGTCTCTCCCCATTTGTGTCTCATATCCTGCATTTCAATTGTATGTAATGTGGAAATTAGACTTACATCTTTCTTATCTTTCCATTTCATTACAGTGACTTTCCCTCTCTGATATCCAATAAATTCTCCTTTTTTAAATTTCTTTGTCTTTAGATCTTGAGGTAAATCTTTTCAATTCAATCGGAGTGTTCCACACACATCAGTCTTTCTTTTAATCAACATATCAGCCAAATCTGGGGAGTTATAAAAATTGTCCATTGTAAGACAATATCTTTTGTCCAGTAGGGTTTTGTAAGGGTCATGACAGCTTGGGCTGATATAGGAAGATCATCGAATGAATTATCAAAATTAGTTCCTTTTCCATGGTATATTATGACATTCCAGGCATGCCTACTCTTTGATTCGCACAGCAAGTAACTCTTTATTCCAAATCGCACTCTCTTCAAAGGAATGTACTGCACCTATCCAAGTCTTCCTGTATAAGAAGTAAACTTTTGTCTATTGTTATATCTCTTTCAGGTATAATCAAACTCTGAAACTTCTCAAGTAAATGTTACAGATACGGCCATATCTTATTCAGTTTTGGACGAGGATGTGTACTTGCATCATATGCGTCATTGTTGTTGAAGTGCAAGTTTTGCTTTATCTGGCAAAATCATCTGTATGACAATGTTTTTGCAAAAAATGCATATTCTACAACTGATTTTTACTCCAATAATCTTGCAGATCCGTTTTTTTTATTACACTTTGGAGAATAATTATTCCCAAAAAAACTCATTTCATTTTGAGAAGTAGAACACCATGGTTTTGAATGCAATCCATGAGCACGATCTGCTGCATATCGATTAGTTTTGGTTGTAATAATGTCAATCAATTCATCATCAAAATATTTATAGAAAAAATCTAAAATATTACTGATATTGTCAATTTTGAAATTCATACATGGTTTTGCAGTAAAAGTAATGAGCAGGTGCAGGTGGCAACTTCGTTTTTCAAATTTCGCACCATTGACAAGTTGCCACCAAATTGTCCAAATTACTTGAACTATCGTCTTCCATAAGGCTACTTATAGAAGAATCACTTCCACTATATTCAAAGTCTGCCTCTTCATAATCACTATCTAAAAAATCATCTGCATCCCTTTTGCTTTCGTATGCAATTGCTATTTATTTACTCTTTTTCAAACTAACTATCCTTACTTATCCAGCAGCCACTGTGCGTACAATCGGGCCCAAACCTGTCGGCAAAACTCTCCAGCAAAACTTGGCAAACTGCCAATCAAAGCAGAATACAGTAACCACCACTTATAGTGATCAGTGGTTATAAGAATCAACCGTTTATATGAATCAATATCACGAAAAAAAAACAAATGTATTATTTCCATGTTAAAATTTTCGCTTTAAAGAATCAATCCACCGGTTTTAAGAATCAGTTTATACCATTTGCTTTCCTTTCATTTTTCAAAAAAAGCCACTTAAACCGTTAAAAGGCACGAAGTTCTTTTTTTAAATTCTTTTTAAAAGAAAGATTGATAAGATGGGATGGAATATAGACGTAAAATTCATCCCTTTCTTTGTTAGACATAACATAATAGTTTTCCCTTAAAGGCTTTAGAACAACACTGTCCTATTAGCTTTACCTGTCCGAGTCCGATTTCACTTTTCTCCACTAACAAACAAAAATAGGGACTCCTTTTTTCCCACCTCCCACATCCTGGTTGCGGCTTCCTGTACCCTGAAACACATAAATCTTTGGCGAAGTGTCCACTATCACTTAGGCAAACGTGACATTTAGATTCAGCATGTTATCAAAGCGTCAAACGTAAGCTAGAAGGTGAATCTTCGGCTGAGAATATTAGTATTGAAAGAGGTATAAACAGCCTCCTGAAAACTTCATTACGTCAAACTACCATAGAAAACTTTTTCTTGCTCCCTTCCTGTAGTTGAAATTTAAAAGTGTTAAGCAGTTATGTTGTAGCAAATATTGGATTGTTTTCTTCTCTTACTATAATCATGTGTATCTACTTATAGGTCTAGAAATTAAGTTGTATTTTTAAATTTATTAAAAATAATTTTAATAAAAGATAATTAACGTAAATTAAAGAGTATTTTATGGTAAATTATCTAATATATGTATATATAGGTATGTGTGTGCCTTTCCAAAAACCTAAATTTCGGCTATAAGAATCAAAAACAGTAATAACAAACGTGATTCTTATCACTGTATTTTCTTTCTCTTTAAGCTTTAGGCCGAGTAAAAACATGATACAACAAATTGTACAGGCAAATTCTTCTACATCCAAGTTTTCTTGGGATAGTAAGTAATTGCAGTATATATGAACCTGAGATGACTTGGGATAATCAGGGAAGCAGTTAAGACATGTTTGGTGTATAAATTCATATTTTCCTTCTCTTAACATCTCTTAACAAAATATAGATCACACCTTGTAGAGAATACACCTATACCTCACTATATGTCCACTCTTTATACTTCATTTTGCTATAACGGCCTTTTTTAATTATGGCACTTTTTTGATTTATGGCCCACAATGTTTCGTTATACGGCCACAACAGTGGAAAGTGATGATAGCAACATATTATAGTTTAGTGGTTCTTCATGTAAATGTTAGTCGTCAGATTTAAACAGTTTTTAAACATTTTATTTTGTTTTTTATTATATGTATACATATGTGCATATGATTTCTTTTGTTTTTTATTTATATGTTTATTCTTTTATTTCTGTTTAATATTACATTGTTTTGTACTTTTATTTTTATGTAAGCATTTTTATAGGAAATAAAAAGAATAAAATGCTTTATGAACTAAAAACTATATTATTTATAAAAAATTGGAACAGATCCAATTAAATTTGTATGGGTTTGTATCTTAATAATTGATTTGTTATATGGCTTTTCGCTTTATGGCCAACATTTCCGGAACATATCTAGGCCATAAAGTGAGGTATGGGTGTATTTGAATTCCATTCAGTTTGCATCAGTTGCAACTGCTTTATTTGTGTTAGTTTTTTGTATAGTAAAGTTATATCAGTTCATATTCTGTAATTTTTTTTCAAGTTATCTTTGTTTACTTCATTTACAAAAGTCATTAAAAAGATTATCTTTACTCAGGACCATTTATTTATAATTATCTTTTGAATGTTTTCTATAGATATATACATCCTTTCCTCTAATTTCAGAGCAATAATTTTTCTATTTAGGTAAGTTCGAAGTTAGGTCTTGTTTTTGTTATAACCAAGTATGGTGCCTTGCATTTATGTGATTTGGAAACATGCACAACACTATGCAGTGTTAATCTATGCACAGACATAATTTTCAGTACAGCTTTAAACAGAGAAACTGAGGGAATAATTGCAATATCAAGAAATGGACAGGTAAGACAAGTTTCTCTTATTTCGTAGAAGTTGAAATAGCTACTGATATATATCTGATTTTGTATTTTCCATATTCTTACATTTTCATTTTTGACCATGAACTATTTCTTCAGTCTGCTAGCTGTGTTTTTTTACCTTTTGTCAAGTGTTTAGAAATGTACATCAAATGACGCACAGTCAGTTATAAGTATTAAAGTTTTAAACAGGATTACTTAAGTTGGTAGTTTTTAAAATCCTATATTTACTAGAGTTATCTCTATTTAAAATTGTTTTTAGACCTGCTGATGATTATTTTAGGTACTTTCTGTTGACTTGAAGAAAGAACTTTTGGTGAAATATGTGTGGGAAGTATCTAAAAGGTTACATATAGCTGAACGTCTTGCCCAAGTTTTAAAAGCTGAAAAATCATCATGAAAATGCCTTAAATTATTTGTTCAGCGAAGCAGATTTTTGCAATATTTTGTATTGATATATTTTATAGAGTTCTTTTTAATAACTAACATATCTCGCCATAACTGCAGACCTGCCAGTTATTTCCCTTGTATAATTTGTAATAACATATTTCAGAAAAACTGTAATTTATAAATTTGTTTAAAAAGCATACATTCTTCAATTACATGTGTACTGATCTTAAATTTAGATATTTAAAAAAGGTTATCATAATTTTCTTTGAGAGCTATTTTTTATAATATCAAATTTCCCAAAACTCAAGGGAAGCAAGTTAATTTGATTTTCATTAATAACACTAAGTGATAATCATCATTGTATATGTAATGTAGACTACCTTAAACTGTATATGTCTTCTATTTTTCTCATGAAAAAAATCCAAAAATTTTATTATCTTTAATCATTTAAGTCAAGGCTGCGTATTCAATCTGTGTTTCCTAAATTATTTCATGCTTTCTAATTTTGAAAATTTCATATTTTGAATTTTTGACTTAGTACCTGTCAAAATGCCATGATATGTCGTAAAATATTTTATGAAAGTATTTTAAAATAATTGCAGTGATTTGAAATTATACTTGTTAATAATGTATTCTTTAGTTTGTTTGCATTAATTTTACTGAAAAGATTTTTAATCTGGCAGATCTGTTGTTTGATTAACATTTTGTTGCTTTTCAAATTTAAGCAATAAAATATGTAGCTGTATAATATTGAAAATCGTAAATCAAGTGTGTTAAAAAAATAATTCACAATTGTTTTATTCATAGAAAAAAATTGTTAGATTTATACTTACCTGATTTGAATCTTAGTTATAATGCAAATATAAAGTAATAATATTGTCATGCAGATTACTCAATATGTCTGAGATAAGGCACTAAAGGCATGATTTTGGGCCATTAGATTTTACTTTCTTACTATCCCATATTAGTTATATTGTTTATGAATAAATTAAAAGATAAAATATAATTCATTTATTTTGACTATATCTGTGCTATTTTATACTGAAATTCAATTTGAATGTTACTTCAGTTTTCCTGTGATATAAATTATATGATTCAATTTTTTGCAGTCCTACTATATGTACATTTGTAGTCCTTTTAAAAACAGCTTTTATGTGTTGCATTATGCACTATATGTTTAATACATTTGTTAGCAATTTTATCTGTTAGGAGCGATCAAGCTCCCTAATACCCGGGATAATAAGATAGTCTTGAGTATTGTTCGAAATTTCAACTCTATAAGATACGAACAAAAGTAAAATATTACCACATAATAAATCTTCTGTGGTCATAGAACTTCTATTTTCTGATAATGTAGATTCTCTGTTCTCTACTGAATTTTTCTGTAAGTAGTGTCACTGAATTTGACTGTACTGTATGAAATTTTTTTGCATATGAATGCTATCTGGCAGTCTAAAAGATGCAAAATTTTATTGCAATGTGTTTATTTATAAAATGTATGCATTTATTTATGCATTTATCTTAATACTTACAAAATGTAACTGCAGGATTTAATAAGACATGATCTGAGGAGAACTTGCTTAATTGGAAATTTGCATTTATAAACAATGTCATGTATTCTAGTATATTATTATTATTAATGACTTGACACAATTTATTTCATTTTATCTTTAAAATAATTAATTGTTGCAGTCATATTTACTTTTTATAAAAGAAACATCTAAATTATTTTTCTTGTATTACTTTCTATTAGACATTGTTTTATATTCAATGGTTTGATAGTTTAAAATGAACCTAACAAAGTGTATGTGCAAAAAACCCTCAAGAGAACAATTGAGTGCTGATTGATAATATAAAATGTATGAAATTTAACTCATAATAGGAAACTATAATGTACTTAATAAAAAAATATATGCATAATCCATTGTTACCAATTTCAACTTTCAAACAGTTGTATACTAGGTAACAAAGGATCTCAAAAGTGTATCAACCAACTTCTAGTTTAATAATTATCTTGGTTAAGTTACAGTTAGTTGCATTCGTGTTCATCCTATCAAGTGTTCTATTCCACAAAACACATTTGTTGTTTACCTGCTAATATATTGCCTGTCAGGATTTTCTTTTTATTTGGTGAAAGAATGAGAGTTTTCCAATAAAAGATTTCTTCCAGTGAATGGCTTCCATATTCAGTTTCAAGTTATATCTCCTACTTTATTGAAGTTAGATAACTTCAAATTTTTTACAATTATTAAAGTATATTATATGTTTATTTCTCAAGGAATTTATGAATGTCTTTTTGGTATTATTTTATTTAAATTTCAATCTAGTCTTTATGCTCTTCCATTTATCTAAGCATTCCTGCATGAATGTTAAATTTTCAAAATATTCAAGAAGCATTGTTCTCTTAACGATTTGTTTCTGAGTTTTACTGTGAAATTGTTTACATGTCCTTAAAGACAGGTGCTGTCATTCATCAAAACAGTCAGCAGATGATTTTACGGAATATAAATGAAGACTCAGTGCAGTCATACATTAAATGCTTAGTTCCTATAATAACTTTCATTTGGTTTTGTTGAAGGTTCTGCTAATTTCTAGTTTTATTGGGAAAGTGCAATCTTTATGCTTAGAATTTTATTTTTGTATAATTTTATTATTATTTTGTGATGTTTTTCTTTTATACATTCAAGCTTAGTACTGACATATTTATTTTAATCATTGTAAGTTATTTTAGTTGATCTTGTAAACATATTTAAAATGTTTATTTATTTATTTATTTATTTATTATATGGGTGTGTTTGTATATAGTCTTTTGTTCAATAACTGTGCATGGTATGTAAATCCAGGGCCTGCAATAAGCAGCAGCTTAAAATTTCTTTCATACTTTTGATTCATTTCTAGAAAACAGGTATAAGTTACAGATGAAGTTCTTTTAGCAATATTATTACTGAACCATAATTATAATAGATACTATTTTTAATATGTGAGTTACACTGCCATAAAATCTATTTTTATTGGTATGTTTAAAATCAATCTTTATTATTCATATTTTCAAGGTAATAAATATTTAAATCTTTCATTTTCATTTGTTTGATGGATAGTTAAATTAGTGTGACTGATAATCAGGAAATAAATGATAGAATATAATACATAGAAAGATGTGGAGTAATTAAAAATAAGACTAGTCTATATAAAGTACTTTACACCTTTGTTAATAGGATAGGAAATTGAAAATCATGATGGTGGCTTAAGTTTTTTATTGAAATTGATGCCAGGATGAAACACTGACAATGACCATAATAGTTAGTCAAATTACCAGCCAGTTAAATCCAATAATGTTTGTAGTTATTAATTCCAGGTAATTTTTTTAAAGATTTTAAAGCTTTATTTAAAAAATCACTCAATCAGTTTCTCTTTAGAGAAAAAATATATACTCCATACCTCCCAAATAGTTAATTTTGTGTTTTTTGTTTGTCTCCTACTGACATTAAACTGACAAATGAATGAAAATAGTATGAAAGTGAGTAAAATATTTTTTTTCCCATAAAATCATAAATACTTTAACTGTTGTACAGTTGTACTAGAATACTCAGGAAATTTTAAAATATTGAGAGGTGGCATTAAAACTTCATTAATTTGGTACTATTTTAAAATGTGAAGTGTTTTCCACTAATGGATTTGAAGAAATATTTGGTTGATTTCCATTTTTATGCAATTTTCATGAAGTCAGGCCCTGCATGTGACATACTTTTCTAAACAGTGGAGTGATGAGTAGCTTTAATTAAGCTTTTACTTAAGTTCCTTTATCAAATTAAGACTGTTGGAATAAATAAAGTTATTTATAAAAATAAAACATACTTAACTATACAAGCTGTCAAGCAATGAGTATGATCATGCTCATTTCAGGTATTTTAATTTTTTATCGATTTAGTTAATTATTTATAGTTGTGTTATGGTATGCTAACCTCTAAAAGGTGAGGTGGGGTATGAGCTGCCCGGAGCAAATTAAAATTCATAATAATCATCATAATTTTTTGCAACTGGATGGCAACACCTTTTTCAGTAGGTTATCTTCAGATTACATTAGATCATTTGCATTGTTATAGTTGTAGCTGTTGTAACCAGGAGTCGATTTATTTTATTTTTTGAAAGCTTTAAGGTTAGTGCTGTCTCACCTCACTGCATGCTGACTTTTATAGATTTACTAATTTTTTAATGTTAAGTTATGACATTTATGGCAAAGAGAATTTTATAGCCCTGATTTTGAATATTGGGCTCGCAGCTCATGAACTCATGTGTTATGGGGATAGCATTTTTTATCCAGATTTTGTGAGTTGGTGATAAATTGAATTGGAAATATGTGCAAGAGGTAAAAATGAAAAAATTTTCCCGTCTAAAAAATGCTTTTCTATTGAAACGTGTGGAAATTGGGAAAATTTAAATAGTTGCCATCAATGCCATGGGAATATTTTTTCAGTCCATGGTTCATAAAAATTTCCTGCAATCTGTTAAACATTTCTCTGCTAAATTCATTCATAATTTATTCATTATTATGAGAAAATGAATGACAACAAAATAGATTTTGTAGAAGTGCTAAGATGAGAATTAGTTAGATTAGAAATGTACATGTGTTTGGTAAATCCTTGTCTCCCATGGACTCTTTGAATCAGAATTTCTGAGGTTTTGACATTAACTTCCTAAAAATACCTCAACCATGTTTAGGTCGGAAAAAGTCCATTAAATGGCCTAAAATTCGGGATGGGCCTCAAGAAGTCTTGATTGCAAAATAAGAAAATTATGTACAGCTTGCAAGTAACCTTTTTTTGTTCAGTATGTGAAATGCTGTGTGAAAATTGGGGGAAAAAAATGCCTGCAGTTTTGCACTTTACATCATTTTCAATTGAAAGTTTTTAATTTAATTTTATTATATTTAACCTTGTGAATTAAAAGAATATCAATAAATAAAATATTTCTTAAAAATTAATGTGTGCATGAAGAAAAATATAAAAGTAACTGTCTATAAGAACTTGTTCTTAGTTTAATATTTTGTATATTATTTATATGGTTAAATTTTAAAAATTTACAAATATAATTAAATAACATATATAAATAATAGAAAATTTACTGTCCTGATTTATTTATTTTCTTGTATGTATTTGTAAAAATAAATATTCAGTTGTCAACAATCCTTCCACATTAGTTATGTTCCAGAAATTTTTAAATCATTAGTTATGAGTTAACTTATTAACTTGTGCTTGTTGATATTTTATAAAATACATCATTCATAGCAATGAATACATTACTTTTTGGCATTATTTGACAAAAATTGAGATGCAAGATGTTTATCAAATCTGCTGCAGAAAAATTTAAATGTTATTCCATTTACAAATAAATTAAAATTTACAGTGTGTATTTCTTCAGTTCCGCAAGTAGAAGCTGAAAAATTAGAAAATTTAATATCATAAAAGTAATTCATGAAAAAATGTAATAGTAAAATTTATATATACTTTATTTTATTTATTAATAATGGTGTTAAAATATTTATTTTTGTTATATTTCTGTGATCTTAATAAAGATAACGACTAAATATTTACTTTGTAGAATTAAGAAATTTTTGTTCCAGTTTTTAAAAAGTCTAACTTGTTAATATAATCCATTTCTTTTTGTGTTACCTATTACTTATTTCACTTTATATTAATATGGTAGAAGAAAGTGTGCATATCACAGTATTTTCTGTTTATTTGTTTTCATTACTTTTTGCAATTAATTTGAAATTTGTCTTAGTTTCCAAAACTGAATTAAAATAATAATAATTTGTGTAGTATTGTAATCTGTATTATGTTTTAATTAATTCTATAATACAATGTTTATTTATATATTCTTACACAAAAAAATAATAATTGAACTACAAAATATGTGTGTGCATAAAACTGTAAAATTGTGTATTCTCTAGATTCGAAATTGTATTACAATTTTAAGTTACTTGCTCTCTATCTATGCATCATGTATTGTTGGTTTTTGCTTTAGATAAGCAACATAGAAGTACATATTATTTATATGCATTTTTAGAAACTTGAAGTTACAGCATATTTTTTAACACAGCCTGTAATAAAGGTGTGTTCTGTCCTACTGACACCCACATGATAAGAAGCTTTTATAGTTTGTAAAGTGTCAGTGTCCATTTATAAACAGATGTGTACCATTCTTGGAAATTAAGTTATTAAACAATTCAAATTCTTTCAATAATAAAATGTTTACAAAATAATCTTTGTATTCTTTTAATTTGATATTTTGTCTTATATTACAGTGTTTATTAATTGTTAAATTAGCTAGCAAATTAAAATTAAAATTAGTCACTATATAAGCCAGTTAGTAGATACTAGAGGCTAAGGCATCAACTAACTGCTTTAATTTCTTGCAAAGCTCCGCTCAAACCTTAATAAACTGAAATATCTAAAAATATACCAGAATATTAAAATTTCTGCTGATTAATTGATTTGGGTACTTTTTAGCAAAACTGTGCATAAACACTGCACAATGCATAAATGCCATGGTATTCCTTCCCAAAATAAGTACACAGCACTATTACTCTTTGTGATAAAGTACAATCAGCTTTATCTCTTTTTGCATTTTACCACATTATTTACAGTGAAAAAGCTACCATTTTTACAATATTTTTCACATAGACTAGATTTGGAATATGAACTTAATCAAAATTTAAAAATTAAGTGCATAAATCATAATCTTTGGAGACTATACAAAATCGAAATATTTATAAATTGAGTATCCCATTGAAAAACCTCTCAAATTTCACAAAAGCAAATGTGTTAAAACAGCATATAAATTTGTTTTATTTGTTTTAATCAGCCATTAAATTCTTTTGTACAAAATGTTTATACATTGCTGAAAATATATACTCAGTAGGCTTTATTTCTTTACCATTTAGTAACACTCAAAAATTATAAATATCTGAAATAATTAAGTCAAATCACATAATGTCACCTCTTGAGGCACAGTAAATCCATCTCCATAATCATCAGATGGAACAAGTGAAGGTTTTGTGTTACACATTGGGCACAGAGAATTTCGAATGCTGGATGATCGCATCCATAAAATTAAATTCTGTCTTTCACCAAATGTAATAGGTAGCGCTCCATGATATTGCTGTCCCCGATGCAAGATACCATATCCTACTTTATGAGGCACTAACATACAAGTAGATTCAAATATTGGTGTTGTTTTCATGTCACCAAAATATAATTCACCTCCTTCAAACTCTTTCCCCAAACATACATTTAATGTAACCTAAAACATAAATAATTTTATAGAGTTCCTAAATACTAAAATAATTGTACACTTTTACATGTAATGAGTTAACTATATTATCTATAGGCCATTTATAAAAATCTTGGAGATAAACTCAATTTTATCATCATTTGCAATGTAATAAAGATTGATAGTTTTCTTTTTACTTATGAACAATCAGTCACCAATGCTAACCACAATTGTGTTTCTAGGAATAAATTCTTAATATTTCTAAATATTCTTGCTTTTAATATGTTCATGCTAAGCTACTTGGTTTATTTTGAATGATAATATTTCATATGTTAATGGCTTAGTACATACATGTTGCACACTTATGATGTATTCTTTTTAGAGAACAATTTTAAAATCAATTAAACTATACTTTATTACTTGAATACCAAAATATCAAACTGTGTCCTAGAAATATGCACATTCCTCCATCATTTACACATACAATATTTATACATTAGCTAAAGACATTTAAGAGACTTTCAAAATTCAAACTCAGCTATAAGTGATCCAAACCAGTGTTGCACAAACTTTTTTAAACTGTAACCCACTCTCTTAAAATTAAAAAAGATCAATTGACCCCCAATGAAAATTTTTTTAGCACTAACAAAAAAAAATTTTATTGGGAAAATAACAAAAAATAGAAACTAATAAATTCTTTTTCTTTTTATTAAAGCCTCGCAAAGCTTGACTATTAATATTTGTGCCAGAAGTACCGGATGTTCAAACTCCAAAAACAAAACAATGTAACCACAAGCTTGACAGGTCAGACCTTCGGTGGTGTTGAAAAACTGTATAAAGTTATCCCATTGTTGGATGAACAGATAGATATGTTCTAAATGATCACTATTATATGAAGACCTTGTACCAATACATTGATGAGTTTTGTATTATTAGGGTTTTATCATGGAAGGTGTAGGCAGAACAGCAAGAAATATTAAGACAGGCATCAACTGATAAATGATGACATATACTGCTGTTAAATAATATGGTACATTTTAACTCTGTTACACACAGACAGTTTGAATAATCTAGTCAACAATTTGCAATGAAAAAAAAGTATTTGTCAGCAATTTTTGCCTTTGAAAATGTTTTTGGTGGATGTAAAAGTTCAGAAAATAGTTCATTTATAAGTTTCTTTATGCTATCCTAACTGAACATTAAATATGAAAAGCTTTTACTCACTTCACTATTATCAAAATGATAGCCAAGTTCTGTGTCTTGCCCACATTTATATCCTACAGTGAATATCTTATGAGAGTCTAAACCTTGACCTCTCCATTCTGGAAATAAAACTTTTGCCAAAGGGTCTAAATATCTTGCTCTCAATGCCAGTGAGAAACAGTCATGAAATCCTAAATCATCAATAAGAATCTGCAACACAGTTTTAAAACATGGGTATACTCAATAAAAATTAGTTAAACAAGCTGTTTAAGCAATTTAAAAGCAATTTTGATTTTTTTAAATAAGGATAAAATTAGTTTTTTACCAGCAAGAATATGAACTTAATATTTTGTAAGTAAAACAAAAGTGTTTATCACATAAAATTACTATGATTTATTCATTAATGACTTGAACCTATAGGTAATATGCCCCTAAATAATGTTTTCAGATCATTACATCTATTAATAAATAAGAAATTTAAGTTTTAAAAATAAAGATCAGTACCTATATATTATGTATATAATAAATGTAACAACAGCTAAACTTTGTTTTTCATTTTTCAACTTAGTAAAAAATATCAAGTTATACACTACCAAGATTCAAACAGATGTACATACAAATTGTCTAATTTTTTATTTAATTATAATTATTCTATTTTTTATTTAATTAAAATATTCTTCATAAATAATTGCTTTGAAAAGAAAGCATATAAATACATACACAAAATATGGATTTTACAGGGAAGGGTAGTAATTAAACTAAAACTAATTTGGGTTTAAGATTTAAAAAAATTGTTCAATGAACCCCACTGAGAAGAAAATCACAAAACTTCATTTTTATCACCCGTTCTAGGGTAAAACATGAATAAATGTACTAATGTTCAAAATGAAATAATAAATGAATGTTTCAAGTCATTTATTTCTAATATATGTTTTATACCAACAGTATTTTTTATGATTAATTAAATTTGAAGATAAAATTGATTTTTGCCACTCTGTTTAAATTCAAATCATCAACAGAATCTCTAACAGGAGAAATTTCTTTATCTTCCCAACTATATCTATGCATAAAATATATAAATAAAATTATAAAACTAAAAATTTTTCTGCCACCAAATAAATTATACAAAAAATAGCAAAATAACACAAAATGGAATTGAATTCTAGGACTTATTTACATAGATCTAAATAACTAATTTACTTTTCATATGAAATTGAAAAATAAAAGTTGCCAAATTAGTTCATTTCTAAGGTGATAAGAAATAGCATATTCACTTATTCTACTTCAAAACAGATAATGTAATGTTATTTACCCCATAATTGTTCATAGTATTTGGCCTCTCTTTCGGTAAACTGCTAGTCTCAAAATGATATAATTCTTTCAAAAGCCTCGCACAAAAATCAGGCTTAAAAACTGGAAAGCCAAATATCTTCTTTTCTAGTATGAATTAAAAAAAATTAAAATACAATTAAGATTAATATCTAGTTATGCTTCAAATCATAGAACATTATATTATATAAGTTCTTAACAGTCAACAGAGATTAAGAAATGAAAAATGATAGAAGTATAATATAAATCTGTTTGAAAAAGTTTTGATTTAGGATTTGCCTGATAAATGCTTGAAGAATTAATTATAGTTAAGATTTTAAAACAAGGTTGATAAAAAACTTAAGATCTTTAAAAAAAATTCAAGTACATTTATTACACTTTCAAATTACATGTATACCATTGATTTGTATGTACACATACACACAAACAGTCTCAAATAAAATGTCTAAATTCAACCATGCTATTATAATGAAAACTTACTACTCTTGTGACAGAAGTAAAAAAATATGAGGCTTTATATTTTCAAAAGTGTATAAATAAACCTTATGAATTCACATCAAGTCACTGAATTTTGTTCAAATGATTAAATTTTTCCCATTATGTGTTTTAAACAATTGTTAAATGTTTCTGATGAAAAGAAGCTGTTATAGTTTTCTTCTTTTACAGTTGTGAATGGAAAACATGAAAGAAAAAACAACCATTCTGTTAAAAATTTATTATAGAAAAAAAGGAACAACATTTTTATTGATTCAATATAAATCCCCCCCCCCCAAAAAAAAAAAAGCCACTTGTGCCCAAAACCATACAGTACATTTTTTAAAAACCCCAAGTATGATGAAAATGTACACACAGTAGTAACGTTTGTAAGGATAAATAATACATATTTTGAAAATTTAAAAAAAATAAAATGTGTTATAGATATTTAAAAGGAGATTTTCAACACTAATACTTTTGACTTAGAGACAATTTGAGGTTTTTAATCTAAATATGCAAGCATACAAGTCAATTTAACCCATTTAAGACTGGCGTTGCGAAAACGCAACATTAATTTCTGTATTTTTTAAAGGCATGTTCTAAGCTTTGTATGTCTGAAGTAACATTTTTATTTTATTCTCTATACTTTAATTGATCATAATAAATTTTTTGCTTCCACATTTGTCCGCTTTTAGCACTTGCAAAAAAAAAAAAAAATTTCTGGTGTTTTGAAAGGCAAAAAAATGACTAATTTCAAATAATAACCTTAGATAGCAGCACATGTTAAATTTCCGATTTGATGCTTGTTCCAAGTTTACTAGAGACTAAAGAACAAAATGGCTTCAACAGGTAAGGCATAATTTTTGTTTTTATGTTTCTCAATTCATATTTTTAAAAATGTTGCGAAAACGCAACATCAGTCCAATGTGTATAACTTAATTCCAATATGTTTTATTAGTGCTGCCTAGTTTTTATGCAGAAGATTGGTAATTTTTTTCATTTCAGATAAGTTTGTCTCTAGAAAAAAGTGATTTTTGACATTGTTAGAGACATTGGAGTATTTTCATGGGCTAGATGATGATGATATTTCAGAATCGTCCTCAACAGAAACTAATGATGAACCATAATTCGTCATTATCCCTCCAGATCCGGAGGATTTGACGGATGAAGAAGCTATTGATAATAATATTTTATGTGAAAATGTCGAATCACCTAAAGACATTGCAGGTGAAATCGACATTTTTTTCTAATAAATGTAAAAGTAAGCAATATAGTAAGAAAAATGAGCATATTGTATGGGAAAAATGGATACTCTACATGGATGTAATGAATTCTAAAATAAGTTTACTAGAGTTTCAGAGATCTATGTCTTTGAGAGAGCCATATCTTTGATAAAAAGGCTTGAAGAAATGCAGATGAATTCTGTTTTACCTGAAACTTCACATATTGGAAGACCATCTTCAATTCAAAATCTAATTCTCACCGAAATTCGGAAAGACCGTATGGGTCATATTATTACTAGAAATAGTGAAAATAACAAAAAAAATTTAAACACTAAAAATGTCAAACAATTACTGTATGTAATAAGTGCAATGTACCTCTTCATGCAAAATGTTTCAAAGATTTGAAAAAATTTTATAATTTTAACTTTTTTATATTTTTAAAATTTTTATACCGCTTTCGACTGATGTTGCGAAAATGCAACATTTTGTAACTCTCGTAAAAAGAAATTTTATTTTATGGAAACAACTTATTTGTGTAATTAATGTTCTAAGAAGTGTTAAAAAACTGGTGCATTTCCAATAAAGGAAACATGGAGCGGTCCTAAATGGGTTAATGGTCAGATTTCACTTTTGAAATGATTTATACAACAATACTTTATTTACTAATAAATCATTTAAAAGCTAAATCCCAAAGCAAGTAATATATTCTAATTCTATCAGAAAATAAATCAGAGATTTATCCTAGGATTAACCAATTATACCAGGTATATTCACCGATATATAATATTTCTATAATGAAAAAAAATTACCAGCTGATAATGTATCAACTAACTGAAAAGTTTCTTGATAATTCAAGCTTTTGGATGCATTAACAAGTTTCATAAAATGTGGTTCAAGAAAGTCCTCCTGAAAAAAAATTAATATTTTAAGTTAAAAATTATAAATATTTTATACATTCATAATTCATATATAAAATATATTCATATAAACTGAAGTAATATTGTTAATCTTACTTCTAATGTATACACACTGACATCAGATGGAGCATAATCAGCTTCTATAAGTCTTCGTCTAGTTGAAGTTTTTTCATGCACTAATTTTCGTCTACTGATTTCTGCAACTATCTAGAATTACATTAAACAACATATGTATATAATCCTATAATATGATACTTAAGTAGTTAAATGAAAATAACATCAGAGTACAGAGTAGGAAACCAAACACTTTAAGGGCAGAAAAAAAAATTACTTATCTCACAAGGTGAATAGAGTGCTTGCTGAATATGTTGATATATAAATATATATACAGTGATTTCCACTTATAAGAATCACGTTTGTTATTACTGTTTTTGATTCTTATAAGCAGTTGATTCTTATAGCCGAAATTTGGGTTTTTGGATAGGCACACACACACACACCTATATACACATATATGAGATAATTTACCATAAAATACTCTTAAATTTATCAAAATTATTTTTATTATCTTTTATTAAAATTATTTTTTATAATTTTAAAAATACAACTTAATTTCTAGACCTATAAATAGATACACATGATTATAGTAAGAGAAGAAAAAAAATCCAATATTTGTTACAACATACCTGCTTAACAGTTTAACATTTCAATTACAGGAAGGGTGCAAGAAAAAGTTTTCTATGGTAGTTTGACATAATGAAGTTTTCTGGAGGGTGTTTATATCTCTTTCAATACCAATAGTCTCAGACCAAGATTCACCTTCTAGCTTACGTTTCACAGTTTGATAACGTGCTGAATCTAATAATGCCATGTTTGCCTAAGTGATTGTGGACACTTCGCCGAAGTTTTATGTGTTTCAGGGTCCAGGATGTGGGAGGAAAAAAGAGTCTGTCTTTGTGAGTGGAGAAAAGTGAAATCGGACCAGGACAGGTAGGATGCCCCTGGGTCAAGCTAATAGGACAGTGTTTAGTGAAAGCGTTTAAGGGGAAACTATTATGTTATGTCTAACAAAGAAAGGGATGCATTTTACGACTGTATTCCATCCCATCTTATCACTCTTTCTGTAAAAAAAAAAAAAGAAAGAACTTCGTGCCTTTTAAGGGTTTAAGTGGCTTTTTTTGAAAAATGAAAGGAAAGCAAAGAGTGCAAACTGATTCTTAAAACTGGTGGATTGATTCTTTAAAGCGAAAATTTTAACATGGAAATAATACTTTTGTTTTTGCGATATTGCTTCTTATAAACGGTTGATTCTTATAACCAGTGATCACTATAAGTGGTGGTTACTGTATATATATATGTGTGTGTTTGTTTGTTTGTATATATGCACATTTAAATATATCCCTGATTCTAAAAAAATACATTTATTCCTAAGTAGTATGACTTTTTTTATTTATTTATTTTTTTTTTAAATACATTTGTTACTTTAAAATCCAACTTATCCACATTACTCATATGGACCTACCAATTCATATAATTATTTTGTTTCCAAAATATGAAATTTCAAAAGTCTGAAATGTCCAACAAAATACATAAATGCCCTAAAATATTACCTCTACCATAAGAATATTTCATTTTAAGGTTAAATTTTCTTAATATATTTCAGACAAATTTCACTTGATAAGTATAACAGTTCATGAAATTATGTTTTTAATCTTGGGCAGCAACATTTATATCGTTCAAAGTTACTATTTTTTGGCAATACAATTTATACAGTCACTGATACACAAGATTCTTATCAGTTAATGTAGTTGGTAAACCAGTAATTGATGTACCAAGTAGTTTAAGTTGAAGGTCTAATAAAAACCTTAAACATAAACTTATAATAGAAACAACTGTAACAAACCATATAAAAGTAAAGTATGATCATTTTATCTTTTATAAGCCTTAAGATACAATATCTCCAAGATTATCAGTTCTTCCTATAAAATAAAAAATGCTCTTTAACACTGTTTGATTATGTTCTTGTTGCACATTTTCTGGCAGGTTATCACAATTGTACACAGAGAATCAGATTAGAAGAGATGCAAACTGTACTGTTCTAAAACTCTGAAAGGCCTGTTCTAGTCATAGATGAAATTTTTTAACACTATTTTTCAATGTTCTTAAATTTGTGTTATGTATTTATTCTTGCAATCATTAGATTTAAAATTAAAGATTCAATAAGGAAAAAAGTTATGGTAATGCATAGATTTGCTGCTTGTACAGAATATGACAATGTTTTACAAGGAAAATCACCACATTTAAAGGATACTTTCTATGGAGTTGTCCTTTAGAAATGCACAGGATTACATGGTTTTTTTCAGATATGTGCCTTTATAAACAGTATTCTATACCCAATACAGATCTTTCTAACAGCTTATTTAGTATAATATATATATATAAGTTGCATACCACTCTTCATACTTATGGCAACAGTGTAAGTAGACAAATTCTCATTGAAGAGAGATTCAAGTGAACTGATTTATGTTTATTCCCTTCCTTCTTCAGTTTTATCACTGGTTGGTTATCCTGCTATCATTACTATAACTTGCAGCAATTCATTAATGCTACCAATAAAACATTTTTTTTATTTTCAGAGACACTTCGAATTTAAAAAACAGGATTCTGATGTACAGAAAATAAACTTAAAATCTCATTAAGTACTTGATTAAAATATTACATCATACTTCCTGAACAAGCGATTCCTTTTCTGTTCTACTACATCCTAATGTGTTTAAAACCTGAAAATAAAGGAAAAACTCAAGGAAATATATAGTAAGAAAATTTACAAAATAATTAAATCAAAAATCCTTGATAGGCAAAAAATAATTTTAACACTACTTTCTTACAGTTAATATATTACTTTGAAAAAATAAGATACATAAAATTTCCAAATTGGTCTCGATTGTAACAAATATTTGTATTTGTAATTATTTAAATTCATAGTAAAAAATTTCAATTTCTTGTACTTTACATCATCTGTTTCAGGTTATATATAAAATAGAAAGAGAAACTTTGACACCAAGCAATGGATTTCTACAGGAGAAAAAAATTTCATGTTATAGTAATGAAAACTGCCAATTTATCAACTTTTGTTACATTTGCCTACAGAATAATATATAAGAAAATACGAAAAAAAACATAACTATCTTTTTGTTTGCTACCCCTCCTCCCAAAAAAAACAACTTTTTTTTAGGTCAACAGAATAATGACTAATTTCTAAGAAATGGTTCTATGAAAAATAATAGAATCTACAAAATGATAGGTAAGCCATATAATTTATTCCATGAAAGTGAGCTATACTTACATCCCCAAAAAACTATTACAATATCAACCAGCCTAATACTCACTCCTTGACTCTAATTTGTACCACTTATTTCTACTAGTTTACTACAATTAATATCAAAACACTCAAATGAAAAATACAAAGTAAAAACTATTGAGCCTGTTTGTTATATATTTGTTTCATAAAAATTCCGAAAGGCCCTATTCAAAAATCAAAAGTAACAGTAAAATTATGTAGACAAAAATCCTTACAGTAAAAAAATATATATTCCATTAATATCTTTCATTCAATTTTATCAGTTCAAAAAAGTAATTAGAAAAGTAAAAATGCACTATGCCCACAGCTTTATTACTGCCATACTGATATTGTTGTGACAGTATAACAATATGTACACTAATTATTTTATAAAAAATACTGGTGGCCAGGCTTGTATTTTAATGAATATGAAGCACAATCTTAAACACCACTAATACTGATATGTGTATCCATTGTTTTAGTTGGTTGGTTCGATGCAAACACTATGGTAATTTTTTGCTACACAAGGGCTAATTAGACCAGGACCAACTGCTGGAAGCCAATTCCAAACAGCTACAAGCATCTATGCCAATAATGGAACTCAAACATACAGACTCTGGTACTGAATGCCAGCACCCTAGCCATTCAGCCATCGCCTGACCCATTATTTCGATAACCTCCTGAATACACACATATATATATAAATATATAGGGTTGCCAGAATACTTCTTCCAAACAGAATATGCCCCCCCCCCCTTTTTTTTTACCTGATCTTTTTGTTCATTCTCTGATTTAAAAAAAACTGGTGGCCAGACTTGTTTTATAATGAATACAAAGCATAATCATAAGCACCCCTAATATTAATAGGTGTCCATACTATTGATAACCACCTAAATACACACACACACACACACATATATATATATATATATATATATATGCCTGCCAGAATATCCCTTTCAAAGGGAACATATAGTCTTTTTTGTCCCATTCTTTTTGTTTACACTCTCTTTTTTTTATTCTGATCTCTTTTATTCCTCTCTTTTCCTTAGATACTTTTGTCCAATCTTTTTTTTACACTACAAAGTTCACTTTTGGCAATAAAAAATATTAATCTCAATTATTACCTATGGAAACTCAGTTTTGAAGGGCATCCATTGTTCCCAACCAACTTAAGCATAACTTACAGAGTGGTGGTAATATTTTTTATATAAGCGGTGTTGACAACACTAAGTGCTCTTAATGGAAATTAACCTTTATAGAAACATATTTTATATCTACCAGTAAGGAAGGTAACAAGTATTTTTTGTGTTTATTTCTTAATAACAGGAAGCAAAAATTATTTTATTTAAAAAAAATATTTTTACAGCCATCAGTGAAAGCAAATGCACTGATCTTCTAAAATGAAAGCAAAATATGCATGTATTGAAGATATTCATACTTCCATACACCATCTCCTTTTTATTCTCTTTTTTTTTTTTTTCCTTTTAAAGTTCACTTTAAAATCATTCAACATTTAACAACCCTACATATATATCCATACATCGATACATACATACATACATATATATATACAGTGGCTCCCAAAAGTGTTCGTACAATTACAATTTTCAATGAAATAGGGGTCTATCCATTAATTAAAATGAATATTTCAGAATGGGTATTTAATAGTAAGATCTATAATCTATTCTTAACAAAACTACTTGAAATATTTTAAAAACATAGTAAAACTTAATTATTAAGAAACCGATAATCAAAAAGTAACAAAAACTTTATCTCACAAAAGTCATTGTGCACTTGTAAAAAATCTCTACATATTAGTAAATATTCTAATGTTTCATTAAATTAATACTTAGTAGGATATCCTTTAGCATCCACAACAGCTTTTAAAAATCTGGGAATAGATTGCACTAGTTCTTTTGTAATTTCTGCATCAATGTTTATCCATTCTTCCATCATAATTGTTTTTAGTTCGCTTTTCGTGCGAATGTCGTGTTTTCATACTCGAACGTCCAGTTCTCTACCAAATATGTTCTATTGGGTTTAAATCTGGTGATTGAGGTGGTGTTTTCAAAACTTGTGAACAATTATAAAGACATCAGAGTCGAGCATTAAGAGCTGTGTGCTTAGGATTGTTATCTTGATAAAACACAAAGTTGTTTCCAATACCCAAATTTTGGGCTGATAATTTTAAATTGTCTCTTAAAATATTTATATAAACAGCATGATTCATTATGCCATCAATAAATACCAAATTACCTAGCCCTGATGCTGACATGCACCCCACACAAGGACACCTCCACCGCCATGCTTAACTTTTCCTACTAAGTTCTTGGGATTAAGTTCCTCATTTTTTCTTCTCCATACAATTATACGCCAATCAAAACCATAAAAGTTAAACTTGCTTTCATCAGCAAATAAGACATTATTCCAATAGGTTTGGAGCATATTTATCATTGATAGTGCGAAGGAAAGCCTAAGCTTTCTGTTTTTCTCACTAACAAAAAATTTTCTACAGGTAGAACGCCCATGTAATCCAGCTGCTCTGAGAACTCGTCGAACAGTTTCAGGTGAAATTGAAGTAGAAAATGTTTCATTAAATTCTGCAGAAACTTTTACAGCACTCAAACGTGGATTTCTCACAAATTTTCTAATTATAAATCTTTGATCACGTTTCGTTAACTTTGCCGGACGATCTTTTCTTACCTTGTTTTCGATCCGATTTTCTTCTTTAAAGCATTTTATCAGATACTGCACAGTAGAATGGGATAAATTAAGTAATTTAGCAATATTCTGAACTGATTTACCACTACTATAATGAAATACAACCAATTTTCAAATGCTGTTTGTTGTTTCTTTACGACTATGAGCCATTTTAAATGATAAATAGAATATTACAGAGTAGGCAAGCAAAAATTAAGCCAGGCGATATTTTAAATGCCACCATAATTCAAAAATAACAATAAAGTGCCAGACTATAATTTTAATTATGAATTTATCCGAAAATATTTCAGTGTACGATGACTTTTGACAGATAAAGTTTTTGTTACTTTTTGATTACTGGTTTCTTAAAAATAAAGTTTTAATATATATTCAAAATATTCTATCTCTATAATTTATTCTTATCTATAATCTATTCTTAATCTATAATATATTAACAAAACTACATGAAATATTTTAAAAACATAGTAAAACTTTATTTTTAAGAAACCAATAATCAAAAAGTAACAAAAACTGTACCTCACAAAAGTCATCATACACTGAAATATTTTTGGATAAATTCATAATTAAAATTATCGTCTGGCACTTTTATTTTTATTTATGAATTGTGATGGCATTTAAAATATCGCTTGGCTTTAATTTTTGCTTGCCTACTCTATAATATTCTATTTATTTAAAAATGGCTCGTAGTCGAAAGAAACAACAAACAGCATTCGAATATTGATTATTTTTCATCATAGTAGTGGTAAATCAGTTCGGAATATTGCTAAATTACTTAATTTATCCCATTCTAGTCTGCAGTATGTGATAAAATGCTTTAAAGAAGAAAATCAGATCAAAAACAAGGTAAGAAAAGGTCATCCGGCAAAGTTAACAACACGTGATCAAAGATTTATAATTAGAAAATTTGTGAAAAATCCACGTTTGAGTGCTATTAAAGTTTCTGCAGAATTTAATGAAACATTTTCTACTTCAATTTCACCTAAAACTGTTCGACGAGTTCTCAGAACAGCTGGATTACATGGGCATTGTGTAGAAAATATTTTTTGAGTGAGAAAAACAGAAAGCTTAGGCTTTCCTTTGCACTATCTATGATAAATAAGCCCCAAACGTATTGGAATAATGTTTTATTTGCCGATGAAAGCAAGTTTAACATTTTTGATTCTGATGGGCCTATAATTATATGGAGAAAAAAAAACAAGGCACTTAATCGGAAAAACTTAGTAGGAACAGTTAAGCATGACAGTGGAAGTGTCTTTGTGGGGTATGCAAATCAGAATCAGGACTAGGTAATTTGGTATTTATTGATGGCATAATGAATCATGCTGTTTATATAAATATTTTAGGAGACAATTTAAAATTATCAGCCCTAAATTTGTGTATGGGAAACAACTTTGTGTTTTATCAAGATAAGAATCCTAAGCACATGGCTCTCAACGTTCGCCTCTGGTGTGTCTATAACTGTCTACAAGTTTTGAAAACACCACTTCAATCACCAGATTTAAACCCAATAGAACATATTGGGAGAGAACTGGAGGTTCAAGTACGAAAACACGACATTCACACGAAAAGCGAACTAAAAACTATTATGATGGAAGAATGGATGAACATTGATGCAGAAATTACAAAAGAACTAGTGCAATCTATTCCCAGACGTTTAAAAGCTGTTGTGGATGCTAAAGGATATCCTAGTAAATATTAATTTAACGAAAATTAGAATATTTACTAATATGTAGAGATTTTTTACAAGTATACGATGACTTATGTGAGATAAAGTTTTTGTTACTTTTTGATTATTGGTTTCTTAATAATAAAGTTTTACTGTGTTTTAAAATATTTCTTGTAGTTTTGTTCAAAATAGATTATAGATCTTATTATTAAATACCCATTCCGAAATATTCATTTTAATTAATGGATAGAACCCCATTTCATTGAAAATCCTAAATGTAGGAACACTTTTGGGAGCCACTGTATATCAGAGCTCAGTAGTTTTGTTACTAGTCACCAATAAACTAAATCACTCGACGTATTTACCTCGTCGTAATCATAAAAAAACTGCTCTTTGTTAATGTAAGTAAAATGTTTATTGAAGGATTTAATGTAAATATTATGAGTGTAATAACAACTGCAGTAATGAAATAATGTTATCATATTTCCTTCCGCTGAAAATAACGATTTAAAAATAATTTCGTATCTTCATTTTTTAAATTTTTTGCTAATTTACCAATGTGTCATTTAACAAAACAATTATATGTCACATTATACACGTAAATTAAAAATATCCTTTGCTTCTGACGTGTTTGTTTATTATTATTTGTACAAGTTGAAGTTAAAGTTACATGCTAAATCTCTCCATTAATAAAATCTCCGTCCAACCACATCCGTCATATTAAGCAATATATATATATATATTCATTGTATTTTAAGTGTGTAGTACTCTTCATTGGTGTCTTTTAGAATTTTCATTTTAATGTCTGTAATGATAATTTCAAACGTGCTACAAAAAAAGAAATAATAGCAATGATAATTATATTCTGCGGTTTCACTCCTGGTCTTTCACTGTAGTGTTGTCCACATGTGTAAATCTGTTTACAGTAGATCAAAATTAATTTACTCTATTACATCATGGCAGAAGCACCTAATGCATGTATTCCAGGTAAATTCCCTTTGATCACTTGTAATAATCTTACTGTATATTTTTCTTGAAACATTACCTACATTTCATGACAAAATACTCGCGGTAACCAGTGTTTACCAGTGTTTTCTCCCGAAATCGTTTGTAACATTTCCGCTTCTTTTACATACATGTATATATAAATACTAGCTGAGAACCCGCGCTTCGCTACGGAGTACATTCAAATTAAATACAACGGTCAACGTATGCAATTTATGCCAAAAAATAAATATATATAATTATAATAAATGCGATGATCAATGTATACAATTGATGTAAAATATATATCTATCGATATATATATATATATATATATTTATAAAAAAATCGTAAGGGATATGCATTATTTTGGATAATATCCAATCGTCTGCTGTATTAGAAAGAGAAAAAAATATTTTTTTTGTCTATTTAGTTGTTACGCATGTGACGATAAATTTATTGAAAGTACCAAAAAAAGAAATCACGTGATCAGCATTTAATAAATTAAATTCTAAAAAATAATCTTTAAAAATTCACCAAAAATCAGGAAATGGAGGTAAAAATTCGAAAAAAATTTCATTTTGAAGGAATTTTTATGATCTTTCTTGTGATATAAATTTTATAACCCTCAATGTATTATTTTAAATGCAAACGTAAAAAAAGTTTAAAAAACAGCTTAAAAATTTAATTAAAATAATTCTAAGAAGAATTTTTGAAAAATCTTTCTTAGTGCACCCCGGTACTATTAGAAGAATCGCCATGCAAAATTTCAGCCCTTTAGGTCCAGCGGTTTGGTCTGTGCGTTGTATGTCAGTCAGTCAGTGAATGAATGAATGAGTGAGTCAGTTACGGAACTGTTTTATATATATAGATTGTGAGAAATAGCCTGACTTTTACTGCGATTTCCAAATAAATTGTACTTTAAAATTTTATGCTTCAAATCAAGTTTATAAAGTCAAAATTATATTACATTGATATTGCTTCCTTCTACTTGAACCTTTGACTCCAAACTTGGGTTTGTTACCTATAACAGTGGTTCCGAAAAATTTGCGCCCAGGTGCGCGCCGCGGAATATTACAAACATTTCAAAAATTTATATCCATTTTCAATTCATTATTGATAGACACGGCATCCAGCGAACCTGGTGCAAACTAGTAACTCGCCTAGATATGCATAATTGCTTAGAAAAGTCGTTAAAAATGGTTAGTAGATGGTGCCCTCAAGAATTAAGTTTCTCAAAATTCTCGGTACCTATGTACTTTGTGTTCATATGTAAAAAGCTATCGGTTCCGACCGAAACGCGTCAACTGAATATTGTTGTGTGCTTAACCCTTTCACCGGCTCAATTCGAAACTCTAATTCACCTATCCTGGCTTCTGAAACTTGCATAGTTCTACCCTTCAAGCGGCCCGATTCCCTGGAAAAAAGTTTGTTTTCACTGCAAAGTACTTCTTTCCCCCTTTTCAGAAGTATCTTTTGCTTGTCACCGCAACCCTCCACAGTAATAACATTTTCCACTCCGCTAGTGTCCCCAAATTTGTTCCCCCCAGCGAGAAAGCGAAAATTTTCTAGGAAACAGTATGGGTGTGTGTGTGTGTGTGTGGCTTATTCCACCCGCTCTAGCCCTAGGCTAGACCAGAGGAAAAGGGGGACAGCTTCTGAGGTACATGTATAAGAGATTTCCGTTCCTGGGAAAGACTCCTCAGTGACTCATCAGTATCGGCTGATGATAACGTTAAAATGCTATGAAAATTTGGCAAAAATATTATATTCAATTTCTTCCAAACAGATTTTCAAAACAAAGCATTCGAAAATATAAATTAAACATTAAATATTTCAGATTTTAAACCATCTTTTATAATTTTAAGTTAATAAAAAATTCTAGAGAATTCCATTAAATATTTCATCTCACTAGCATAATATTTTTCACACGTTTTCCCATAACATTTCCATGATATGCGAATGCCTGATAATAATCATCTCCTACTTCAAGATATTTATATTTTGTGCGCAACGCCATACAAACTTAATTCTTAACCCATTCTAAACAAAAAGAAAATCAATCATATTGAGGTGGTATACTAATTTTATTACCTCATTGATTTCAGGAACCAAAATTTTAAATTTCAATAATTACCATTTTGTTACACAGAAGATACATTTTAACAGTCGTAAAAATATTTACACATTCTGAAACACTGCAAGTGGTTAAAAGATATTATAAGTGTAAATTTTATATAATTAAAACATAATAATACACAAATTATTTAAATGTGTCATGTTACAATCACATTGTTTTATCCTATGAATTTTATATTTCATTGTTAAATGAATTACACTCACACAAAACGATAAAAGAATATTGCAGTTCACATACAGAATTACTTATTTTTTTGTATATGTAATGAAATTTTGGAAAAAAGAATTATTTTAACAACCCAAAATTAGATAATATTAAATTTTAGAATTAAGATTAGAACATAATATTCCATTTTTGGCATGATCTCAAGGTTAGTACAAAAAGTGACACACAGTACCCAAAATGACTGCTCAAAGGTTATGCTTGAATATATATATGGTTTATTTACACTACTATACATTTTATATACAATAACACTTTCAAAAAAAAAAAGAATTCATTAAACTTTCTTCAAATTATTTAATCCTATTCTAAATTTCCTTCAAGTTAATCATTCAATGCAATTTTTCTAGATATTCACCAATGTTAACCTAAATTATCACAATTAATTTCAACAATAAATATTTGCTAATAGATACACACATCATTGATAATCAATTCCAGCAGTAATAAAATTCCTCATCATAACTTTGTTACTACCAATGCCAAAATTAGAGTTCCAAATGACTTCCCTAAATGACTTCATTAATATAAAATACTCTGAAGCAAATGCGCCTACCTTGGCTGACATCGATGACACCACATGTATACAAATGAGTTTCAGTCCTCAGACTCATTAACACACACAGGTATGAGGATAATAATCCGTTGTGTCATAATTGGCAGTCCACGTAGAATATCAGTAAACACAGTCTGGAAGTCACCACTCAGTTCTTGGTCCTTGTGCAAGGGTGCAGAGTCTCACGGCTGGCATGGAGTTGATTGTTGTGGTCAAGGAAACAGGCTCAAACTCTTAGCGTCAGTTCCAGATCATTGGGCAAGAGTGCAGAATCTCTCAGCTGGCATGGGGTTGATCCTTGTGGCTGAGGGAATAGGCTCAAATCCATGTAATCTGGTAATCAACTATTTTATCATGCAAGGGTCAACAGCGACATGGTTTCACCCTTGCTTTTAGTTTCGACTCATTTACTCTATATGTTTTCACGACAGTATATTTTCTTTCATATTACAAATGAATAATTATATCGCTAAAAATTTGTTAGTTCTTTCTGATGTTACAATTATAGATGCAATGATCTTGTTATAACCTTAATACATAATACCATATTTTCAAGTGCTACAATTTTTTACAACAGAAGATCGATAATAGATCGCTATATCATACACAATTGCTTATATCTTAAGTGAAAATGTGATGTAAACAAAGACGTATACTTATTTTGAATATAGAAATATATGTTAAACATTCTATTCTTTTGTATGGTATTTTTCAAAACAGGAAGCGGGGCACAAAGCTTCATCACAAATTTTGCATGAATGGATAGAGATATTTTCTTATTCAGAAGAAATGTTTTCTTCCGTTATTCTCTCTATTAATTTCAAACGGAAGTTCAGATTATTAAGATTCCCTCCATTTTTTTTTTTTTTTTTTGTAAAGAAGGAATGAATTCCAAACGGAAATATCTAAAAGGTGCCTGACAATTTTTTTATAATATTTTTTCTGTTATCATCGTTTTTCTTATATCCCATAATTTTTTGTTATCGTTTTTCTTATTTTGCCATAATTTGAAATAGATGCATCCATTCTGTCCACACCACCCATTGTATGGTTTAAATCCAGAACTGGTACGGGTTTTTTATAAGTTTTCCCATGTTTTGTTATATTTTGCATTTCTGTGGAATGGATCATGCTTAAAATGGCAACAGATCTTTTATCATGCCACTTCATTATCAAAGTTTTCCCCCGTTGATAAGCAATCAGCTCACCCTTTTTCATTTTCTTATTTTTGATTTCGTCGGGTACATCCCTTCTGTTTGTTCAAAGTGTTCCATAGATGTCTGTTTTCCTTGAAATGAGAATTTCTGCAAGGTCTGGGGAGTTGTAAAAATTGTCCACAGTTACACAATAGCCTTTGTCTAACATGGAATCTAACATAGTTAGGACACTTTTTATTCCTACACCATATTTCTCAGACTGCGGTAGATATTTTGTGTTTTTTCCGGTATAGATGATGAAATTTGACACATAGCCTGAAGATGATTCACATAGTATAAAAATTTTTACACCAAATCTTGCACGTTTTGAAGGAATGTATTGTTTCCAGCCAAGTTTTCCTTTAAACAAAAGAAGAGACTCGTCAATGGAAACATCTCTTTCCAGGATATAAACCATCTGGTAATTTTTCAATAGCATTAAAGATAAATTTTCAATTTTTGCCAAGCAGTTTTTTGCCCTAGTTTCACTTTCAGGATATTGCTAATTGTTTGAAAAATGCACAAATTTCAAAATTAGGCTGAATCTTTTTTCAGCCATAATTTTCGAAAAGTATGGGGTCTCTATGGCTGGGATTTTAGACCAATACATTCTTTCTTCCAGTTTTTGATTTATCCCCTCCAGGATACGCAGCGGCAAAAATAAAAGAAATTATCTTATTGGTCTCAACCCATTTCAAACATCTTGATTTGGGTGTCAGTTTATTTAAACTGAAGTACTGCAACATACCTACGCGTTTTATATATATAGATACTGGAGGTAATTGATTTGCAGTGCAATAGCGAATTAATAAAAATTTTGGAACAACATCCAAAATTAATTTTTATAATATTTATATTGCAGCCAAAAAATTTTGTTGATGAATGAATATTTATGCTTAATTTATGACTTGCCAATTTTCATGGTTTTCATGCAGAAAACCAAATTTTTTGAAATATCAGAATTAAAAATTTAGTATTTTCTCGCAACACACATATTGGATTTGAGTTCAATTGAATGCACTATTTAGACGCTATTGCACATGCGTACATACACAAGTTTATAGTTAAATACACAATTTTACAAATCAGTTTTGTTTTAATCATATTCTTTTTGTGTCTATGAAAATACATCTTTTTTTTAACTGTAATTTTAAGATTGTATCGGTCATATCAATGTCCTAGTTAAATGCTGTAATAAAGAAATTCCGATAATTTGGTTGTTTAGAGAGCTTAGGTCAATTTTTGGTACTCGAAGACTAATTTGACCGGGACTTACTGCTTAATGTCGATATAGATGAATACAAACATTCATATAGAAAAGGTACTTGAACCTGCGAACTCCAGCACCGTAAGGTTCACCTGGAAAATTATGCTTTCATTAATTTGCTTCCGACCATTATCAAAAATCAATGAAATTTTAAGGAAACAGCTACGGGGTCCGAAAATCCTCTCGCTGGGAAGTCGGCTACGCAAGAGAGGGATACGAAATCAGGAGAAAATTCCTATCTGATGAGGATGATCAAAATTGTGGAGATAACCTCGAATGTGACACTCTAAACGCCTTACACCTGATAATTTTGGTAGGTAGTTCATCGTGAGTTAAAAAAAAAACAAAAGAAACACTTAAGAATTTCTTACCAATCCCTCCAACCCATTAATTTACAGATTAAAACAAGATGTCAGAAGACCGAGATGAAGAACTAAACAATAATTTGTTACACGAGGGTTAATTAGATAGACTGGAACCTACTTTTAAAGCCGATTACGAAAGGCGGGAACCATCCATGCCAGAAGTAGGATTCGGGACCGAAAGACAGAGCCCTACCATTCAGCCATTTCCCAGTATGAAGCACTGTACAACATCAAATAACTTTTCAAACTTGTATGGAAAGTAATAAAATAATAATGGAAAAGTTTGAAATGTAGCCAAATTGATAAAATAAAATAAAATATGTTTAGACATTATTTTAGTTATTAAAATCGTTATTTTAGTTATAAAAATTATTAAAAGACAATTAATTAAATTTAAATATACATAATTTAAATATATAGTACATGAATTAAATCCTGATTTAAATTAGGATTTAAATCACTTGATTTTTTTTAAAAAATCATTGATTTCAATCAAAATTACTTATGTATATATTTTTACATTATGTTTCATTCAAATGTAATTTTATTAGCTATAATGGCTTTATCTAGATTGTAAAGTAAAAGATAAAGTAGGAGGGAACTTCTATCATTGCAATATCATATTTTATATATCACTGTAATTAGTAAGTTTTTTGTTGACATAGGATAAAAAATATCATGGTTTCATGTATTTAATATATAATTTATCATATGTAAATACTAATAGTGCAATGAAAACTTTATCATTAATCGTAATAATAATTTAATCATAATTTAAATTATTGCCTTTGAAATTTTTAACTTGTTAATGTTTAAAAAAATAAAAATTCGCGAATCTCCCAGATTATGATCCTAGGGAAATTCATAAGCGCCCTGTTCTTGTGGCCTTACAACAGCCAGCTAGCCATTCCACACCCTCCATTCTTGACCTTCCTTCTTGGAAACTGATATAATTACCGAACATCTGACTTTTCGGGAAAGTCGATCTGCAACACCCCCCCCCCCCCCCCTCCAACTTACCAACGTCGCTCTGTTCAGACCCCCATCCTGTGAATGCATCAGAATCGGAGATGTACATGTAGGGGTCTTCATTCCCCAATTTCGGACAATTTGAGGTTGTAAATCAAGCACCTTTTATCATTCCGAAAACGGGGGAAAAACTCCGTGCAGTGCTGGAAAAATAACCTGCGCCTGCTCAGGGGTACGTCACTGCCCGAATGAGACGGCTAAGGTCTTTAAAAATTCACCAAAATTTTTAAAGACTTTAATTCACCAATCTTTAAAAATTCACCAAAAATCAGAAAAGGGAGGTAACGACTCGAAAAAGATTTCGTTTTAAAGGAATTTTTATGATCTTTCTCGTGATATAAATTTTATAACCCTCGGATTATCATTTTAAATGCAAACTTAAAAAAATTAGCTTAAATGCAAACTTAAAAAAAAAGCTTAAAAATTTAATTTTAAAAAATCGAAGAAGAATTTTTCAAAAATCTTTCTCAGTTCACCCCTCCAGTATAAACTCCACTATAGAAGAATCACCATGCAAAATTTCAGCTCTTTATGTCCAACGGTTTGGACTGTGCATTATCTGTCAGTCACGGACAAAGTTTATTACCATGAAGCTCTCAAACCCCCGCGCACCCCTCTTCTCCCTCACGGGGGAAGAGGGATAGGTTCATATTTCACTGAACGTCTGCATCCACAGGGGGTCTCGCACCTCTTACGGGCACAAAAAATCATTAAACAATTAATTTTAAAAAAACTAATTGAGCCCCCAAACTTCGTTTTTGCTGATTTAAGTTTCTCGGGTCCTAAACATTAACTGTGCCGAATTTGGTCCCAGTGGGTGAAACAGTCTATGATTCTATAGCGGACAAACAAACAGACAAGCTCTTTTATATATATAGATTCCCAGTATTAAAATAAATTTAGAGTTATAAAAGGTCATCAATGTTTAATTTCTTCGGTATTTTAAATTTAAGGAAGAGATAGAGATTATATATCTATTTTGCTTGAAGTACAAAACCTTTATATTTTGTGATTACATCTTGCATAGTCTTAAACTTATCACATGGTTGTTATCTAAGGAAAATTAACAAATATGTGAATTTTGGGGGTAATGAGGAACGGTTGTAGCCACCTATGTAATTGCTACTCTACATGTTCATTTTTGAGGGGACAAATGTAACGAATTTTTTTAAGTAAAATAATCTAGATGAACAATTAAAAGTTAAAAAATTAACCGTTTTAAATGTCTTGAAACTTATAATGTTCTACCTTTTGTTATATAATACCTAAATTGAAAGTTGGATTTTTTGTTGTAAGAGAATGCAGCAAATGTAAAAATAATTTCTTAAGTCAGTTAAAAAATTGTTTTCATTATTTACTTTTTACGATTGTTAAATTTTGAAATGTAAGCCTTAGAATAGTTAAGAAAGCATCTTTTTATGTGCATTAACTTGAATTTTACAAAGCATTTTGCAGCAGGTTTTGGATATCACACCTTTGCTTTAGGTAGTGAGGTTTGCAGTTGATGTTCATTGATAAGAGCAGACTATATTAGATCATACTATAATTTTTTCCTCTGATATTAAAATGGAATTTTTTTTCCTCCTGTCATGTTGTAAATTATAGTGATGAAAAGTATATTATGTAATATAAATATAATTATTAAACATTACTATCCTATGACTGTTAATATTTTGAAACCTTTAAATTTTCATCATTACTGGTTAACAAAGCATTAAGAATTAAAATAACAATTTAGCATTATAAAATTGGTATTAGATCAGAATTTGAAAAAAAAAAAAATTTCAACTCTGTGGGTGTCTGTTAGAAGTACACTGTAGGAAAGTTTTCAAGGTATGAAAAAAGAATTATCCTTTATATCAGTGTTTCTCAACCTTTTTAGGTTGACGGCACACTAAAATCATCAGGAATTACTTGCAGCACACTTGAATATAAAAAATGTAAAAGTATGATACAAAAACAAAAAAAAATATTTATTTACAAAATCTATTCAATGAGAGGGAGGGCCTGTTTTATTGAACAAATTAAATCAAAACGAGGTTCCAAAGTCTCCAGACAAGTTCACATTTCATCGTCAACTTTTAAAAGCCTTTCTCGCTTTTTTGACTAGATTTCTGTCAATGCTGAAAATCCAATTCACAGAACCATGAAGATGCAAAAGGCAGAAGAATTTTAATAGCTTTTAAGCTGATTGCAGGGTACAATTTTTTTACAGAGCCAAAACTCATCCAAATTTTTCTCGAAGAATTTTGAACAGTAAAACTTAATTGTTTCTCAAATCAATGGGCTGTTCTTTTTTTGTTGTTGTCAAATTTGGTGTCTTGCAAATTACAAATGGGTTGATTAACCATTCATATTCATCAACTGAAAGCAAAGGAAAGTAGCTTATTAATGCAATTTAAAGTTCATCAATGGTGCTTATAATTTCGTCTGAAATTTTTTTTTTTTCAACTGAGATTCATTGACACCCAGAAAGCAGTCAAAATTTCCTTTTAATATTTCAGATTTCCATAGTATTAATTTTTCTTCAAATGACTTCAGTTTTGATGCTGATGTGACGATATTTTTGGATGGACCTTGAAAATTTAAATTCAGACAGTTCAGCTTTTCGAACAAGTCCAAGAGAAATTGAACTTTAAGCCACCAAATCTCATCATGAAGAGAAAATTCAAAAGATGTTTTTTCGACCACTAAGAACAAAATCACCTCTGCTTTCAGGTGTATGAGTCATTTCGAAACCTTTCCCTTCGAAAGCCAGCGCATTTCAGTGTAATAAAAAAGAGTTTTGTTGTCGGAATCCATTGTGTCGCACAGCTGAGAGAAAATGTGGGATTTAAGACATTGACTCTTGATGAAACTGACCACTTGGGTGACTTGGTTCATAATAATCAACATATCTGGAGTTAAAGATTTTGAAACAAGAGATTCTCTGTGAATCATGCAGTGGATGCTAATAACATTTGGAATTTCTTGGTGCACAAGTGTGATAAATCCTTTTTTGTTTCCCAACATTGATGGACATCGTCAGTGCAAACACCAACGCAGTTTTTCGACAGCAAACCAAATTTTGAAATTATTTTCTTTTACAAGCTCAAATATGTCTTTTCCTTTCGTTGTGCTCTTCAAATCTTTGCAGAAAAGATACTCGTTCAAGAATTTTTCATCTTTAACAAATCAGATGAAAGCAAGGTGATGTGCTTTTCCACTGATATCTGTTGATTCATCAATCTGAAGTGACCAGAGTTCACTGTTGTGCGATTTGAAATGCTCGACTATTTACTTTTTTAAGTCCGAAGATGAATCTTCAATTCTGCCATAAATCTTTGATTTGTGTCATTGGATAATGATACTTTCTTGTCTTTCTCTGTCGCTTCCTTTCCCAGCATTGTTTCGACAATGATAGCTAATGCTGTTGCAATGATGGACTCGGAATCGGTGTGTGCTTTTTTGCATTGTGCTATTAATTGTACAACCTTGTAACTGGCAGTAAATCCCTTTTTTGGCATCTTCATATAATTTAACCTTCTTTCGTTGTTGCAATGTAGCATACACCTAAGGTGTTCGGGTCAAAAAGAGTAATTTTCAATGTTGTTGTATTAAAGTCACATTTTATTTATATTAGTAATTTAATTATTTATTTAGTTATCATTTTATCTACATTTTTATGTATTTGTATATCATTTAACATTTTTACAGGTAAGTTTTCATAACCATAAGGAAACTTGATTTTAATGAACCACTCTGTATTTATAAAATAAAAATGCTGTAATTCAATCCTTCACCCCTGAAAATCACTCTAAACTTTCAAATGCAATACAATGTAGCACGGATTTTTCCTGTATTTATTATATATATTTTTTTACATTCATTTGATAAAACAAGAAAGTTCTCACCTGAGTATATTATTTATTTTCGGAAGTAAAAATACACATTAACGAAATATTTAGCTTACATACAAAAATGCAATTTTGTATGCTTGAACAATCAATGAAGGAAAGTCATAGAAAATTTGTAAATTCGTTAGCCTCTAAGTTGTTCCGTTTATATACAATTGTTACACACTTGAATGTAATGTTTCTTACAAGTAAACTGTCTACCTTTGAAATACCTCACAGGACTTTTGTTTTCAGTCTGTGTGCGTAAGCGACATCTTCCCTTTTGCCAGTAGTTGCTACATTTCCGGATTCTTCAGATTAGGGTTCAGGTTGTTCTGAGTTTCGAATGCTCATCGTCAATACTTGGGCATCCCTTGCTCTTGGCAGATGGTTTTTTTCCGTCAATGTGGTGGGTAACCAAAGTCATGCCAAGCTTCTCAATGAAGATTCTCCTTTTGTGAAATGAGTTCATCTTCCATTCTGGGTTGATCTTGATGAATAATAAGAACGCTTTATACTCGAAAATGACTAGGATGTTGGAGAAAACTTCGATGGGCCGTCTGTTGGTCTTTCTCTGACAGGAATAGTGGGAGGCTAGTTTATCTTAAGTCTACACCTCCTTTGGCTCTGCTATAATCTAGAATGATTTGAGGTTTCTTTGTGTCTGTATCTGCTATCTTTCTGTGATGGTGAAGAGTACTCTGGAGTACTACGCACTTGCCTCTTTACTGGCTCTATGGCTGTATGTTCCAGGCATAATTGGTAGCATTGTCACAAAGTACCCAAACTTTTATGCTGTACTTGGCTGGTTTGCTGGGCATGTACTGGCGGAAGGGGCACTTTCCTCAGAAAGCTACCAGTTGTTCATCCACAGTAAGGTACATTTCAGGGTTATACAACATAGGCAAAATTTCCACCCACTTGTTCCAAAGTTCTCTTATGGCTGCAAATTTGTCGGTTAACTATCTTCTTGGTCGGGTCTGCCTGTCATCAAATCAAAGAATCTTTGATTTAATTTTTGAATTTTTCTAAGGACTTAGTTGCCCTGAAGATATCCCGTCCCATTGTGGCATCTCACAGACTCTCTATAGACACATTACAAGATTTATATACCCCAGACAGCAGCAACAAGCTAATAAATGCTTCAAATGCAGAGTATTCGTCTTCAATTCTAGACGTGGTGTATCTTGTGAGCCCTGGAGTCATGTTCACAACATTTTCTGCTTCACGCCTACCACATGAAGCTTGTGGTTCAGATTTCCATTCGATTTTACCATCATTGCTAAATAGAGTGGCCGTCTGACTCGTCAACTGTCAAATTCATCGCTTTACAACACCCCTTTACACACTCTACGAGAGTGGAAAGAAAAGCACGGGAAGAAAATACCGGTTACAGAAACTAGGAACTGCTAAGGACAGTGCAGTATTATTAGTATCATCTTTTGTGCCAAAAGGAAACAAAAAAATATATAACGAAGAAGAACAAAAGCATTAATGCTTTGTCACAGCAATAATTGAATAATATATTAAAAATTGCGGTACTCTTGCTGCTATGCTCTGAAATTCCACACGGGTCAAAAATGACCCGAACGACTTATGTGTTAAAATTTTTATTGTTAAAAAACTATCGTTTGAAAAAAAAATTTCATATAGCTGAATATTTATTATGACTATAAAAACAAAGTCACAATATATTTTTGAAAAATTCCCCAAATTGTAATAAATCTATACGAAATAAATTTGTTATGGATCAAAAAAGACCCGAACACCTTAAGAAGGTTAAAACGTTTTTTCTGTTTTATTTTGTTGTGCTGCCAGGTTTTTAAAACATTCTCTTAGTTTGTTTTTTACCTCTGGATGCGAAGTTTCCAAATGTCTTTTCAGTTTACTAGGAACAAGAGCTTCATTTGCAAGTTTTTTTTTTTTTGTTTTTTTTGTTTTTTTTTTTTTTTTTTTGCACACTACACAGAATGGTATTTGAGGGTATTCTGTTTCAATTGCTATGGATCTGAATTCGATGTACTTATCTTTATATTTTCGTTTGTTTCCTTGTTTATCTTTGGTTTGTGAAGCACCAAATTTTATTAGATATTTGTCCATTATGGCTAAAGGAATAAAACATTTTTTAATTAGTTCACAACAATGCAATCACATTAAAGAAATTTAAAGACTTATTTAATTCACTAATCTTTTGATTTTAAGAAAGAGCCAATTTGAATCAACGTCAATTACAGTTGGGAAAAAATAATACCAAATAAAAATGCTGCAAAAGTAAATTTTAGAAGATTTTTTAGAAACCGTTGAGGTAATTACAAATACTATTTCAAAGTTACAAAACCCATGCAATTTTAATTATTTGTCAAAAACCCTTGCAGCACATTTGACAATTTCTTGTGGCACATTAGTGTGCTTCGGCACACAGGTTGAGAAACACTGCTTTATATGATACATATACTTGTGTAAATGAACATATCATTATTATAAAAACTTATTATTATTCATAAAAACCAGTTAAATTATTACTACCTTCAAAACACGTATTTAACTCCACAAATGTTTTCAGCTTTCTGTTTAAAACTAGACTAATTGTGCAGTTTAGTATGATTTTAAATTTCTTTCTAATTTTCATAAAATCCAATCCTTTTCCTATGTTAATATCTAAAATATAGCTTTTACAAAGCTTGTCTCTCATCAGATGTGTTTCTTTATAATAATTCTGCCATTTTTAATTTTACATTTGTGGTTTAAATTCTTTTTTAAGATTTCTACTGAAGTGTCATTTTATTCAAATGATTGTTTTGTTTTAATTCTTCTGTGTTCTGTATATCTAACAGACTTTTGTTTAATGTATTAAGCTCATAGCACAGGACAAAAATTCACTAACCATAACACGTAGGATTGCAGTGAGGGGTGAGGGATACTCAATCATAATAGAGTAGTTATCAGCCATAAAGGAGAGTTTATTCCATTCTTATTGGTCAAGGATAATGTTTCTTGTTTTCCAGGAACAGTATTGCTTCCAAAGGAATACTATTGTGCTGACCTAACATTTGTGGTGTGCTATGGGCTTTGCTGAGGTTATATATTATCATCTATCTAATAGTTCTAAAAAAGGTTTACAATTTATGTGTGTGTGGCTAGGCTCTATTTTATGGAATTTCTTCAACAAATAACTCTTAAAAGTAATCTATAAGTGTGTGAGTGTGTGTGTATATATATATATATATATATATATATATATATACACACACACACAGTGGCTCCCAAAAGTGTTCATACACTTACGATTTTCAATGAAATAGGGGTCTATCCATTATCATTAATTAAAATGAATATTTCAGAATGGGTATTTAATAATAAGATCTATAATCTATTCTTAACAAAACTACTTGAAATATTTTAAAAACGTAGTAAAACTTTATTTTTAAGAAACCGATAATCAAAGAGTAACAAAAGCTTTATCTCACAAAAATCTTTGTACATTTGTAAAAAATCGCTACATATTAGTACATATTCTAATTTTTCGTTAAATTAATATTTAGTAGGATATCCTTTAGCATCCACAACAGCTTTTAAACATCTGTGAATAGATTGCACTAGTTCTTTTGTAATTTCTGTATCAATGTTCATCCATTCTTCCATCATAATTATTTTTAGTTCGTTTTTCGTGTAAATGTCGTGTTTTCGTACTCGAACCTCCAGTTCTTTCCAAATATGTTCTATTGGGTTTAAATCTGGCGATTGAAGTGGTGTTTTCAAAACTTGTGGATAGTTATAGACACCAGAAGCGAACTTTGAGAGCCGTGTGCTTAGGATCGTTATCTTGATAAAAAAAACAAAGTTGTTTCCAATACCCAAATTTTGAGCTGATAATTTTAAATTGTCTCTTAAAATATTTATATAAACAGCATGATTCATTATGCCATCAATAAATACCAAATTACCTAGTCCTGATGCACCCTCATACAAGGACACCTCCACCGCCATGCTTAACTGTTCCTACTAAGTTCTTGGGATTAAGTTCCTAATTTTTTCTTCTCCATACAATTATACGCCCATGGGAACCAAAAATGTTAAACTTGCTTTCATTGGCAAATAAGACATTATTCCAATACGTTTGGGGCGTATTTATCATTGATAGTGCGAAGGAAAGCCTAAGCTTTCTGTTTTTCTCGCAAAATATTTTCTACAGGCACAATGCCCATGTAATCCAGCTGCTCTGAGAATTCGTCGAACAGTTTCAGGTGAAATTGAAGTAGATAATGTTTCATTAAATTTTGCAGAAACTTTTGCAGCAGTCAACCGTGGATTTTTCACACACTTTCTAATTATAAATCTCTGATCACGTTTTATTAACTTTGCCGGACGACCTTTTCTTACCTTATTTTCAATCCAATTTTCTTCTTTAAAGCGTTTTATCACATACTGCACAGTAGAATGGGATAAATTAAGTAATTTAGCAATATTCCAAACTGATTTACCACCACTATGATGAAAAATAATCAATTTTCGAATGCTGTTTGTTGTTTCTTTACGACTGCGAACCATTTTTAATTAATAAATAGAATATTACGGAGTAGGTGTATTATGGAATAGAATATTATGGAGTAGGCAAGCAAAAATTAAAGCCAAACGATATTTTAAATGCCACCACAATTCAAAAATAAGTGCCAGACGATAATTTAAATTATGAATTTTTCCGAAAATATTTCAGTGTATGATGACTTTTGTGAGGTAAAGTTTTTGTTACTTTTTGATTATTGGTTTCTTAAAAATAAAGTTTTACTATGTTTTTAATATTTCATGTAGTTTTGTTAAGGATAATTATAGATTAAGAATAGATTATAGATAAGAATAAATTACAGAGATAGAATATTTTGAATACATAGTATAACTTTATTTTTAAGAAACCAGTAATCAAAAAGTAACAAAAACTTTATCTCACAAAATTCATCGTACACTGAAATATTTTCGGATAAATTCATAATTAAAATTATCGTCTGGCGCTTTATTTTTCTTTTTGAATTGTGGTGGCATTTAAAATATCGTTTGGCTTTAATTTTTGCTTGCCTACTCCATAATATTCTATTTATTATTTAAAATTGGCTCGTAGTCGTAAAGAAACAACAAACAGCATTCGAAAATTGATTATTTTTCATCATAGTAGTGGTAAATCAGTTCGGAATATTGCTAAATTACTTAATTTATCCCATTCGACTGTGCAGTATGTGATAAAACGCTTTAAAGAAGAAAATCGGATCGAAAACAAGGTAAGAAAAGGTCGTCCGGCAAAATTAACAAAACGTGATCAGAGATATATAATTGGAAAATTTGTGAAAAATCCGAGTGCTGTAAAAGTTTCTGCAGAATTTAATGAAACGTTTTCTACTTCAATTTCACCTGAAACTGCTCGACGAGTTCTCAGAGCAGCTGGATTACATGGGCGTTTTGCCCGTAGAAATTTTTTTGTGAGTGGAAAAAAGAAAGTATAGGCTTTCCTTCGCACTATCAATGATAAATAAGCCCCAAACGTATTGGAATAATGTCTTATTTGCCAATGAAAGCAAGTTTAACATTTTTGGTTCCGATGGGCGTATAATTGTATGGAGAAGAAAAAATGAGCACTTAATTCCAAGAACTTAGTAGGAACAGTTAAGCATGGCGGTGGAGGTTTCCTTGTGGGGGTATGCAAATCAGCATCAGGATAGGTAATTTGGTATTTATTGATGGCATAATGAATCATGATGTTTATACACTGGTGTAAGAAATTAAGAAAATTTGCAGACTTGGTCGATTATCTCTAGAACTAGTGTACCGATTTTAATGAAATTTGATATGTACATACATTGATACAATAAAAAAGAAATATCCATTCAATAATTGTAATACACGCGCATGATCGTGCGTAACACTCGTTGTAGTCGGAATGTATGAAACAGCTGTTGCAAAATAAACAAAAAAAATGGGTTAATAGGGGGTATGGTCCCCTCTTACAGATATTCAGGTCTCGCAGCGTGATTTCATACTTGAAATACTGTTTTCATTCCCTGGATGGTTCTCGGAGGGGGGCTGCGAGTTGCAATTGCCCTCCCCAGAGCGTCCCAGACATGCTCTATAGCAGAGGTGGGGATTGCGCGGCCTTCATAAAAGCTAGCAAATGTATTAATTAATATTTAATTATATAGATTACAACAATTTCAAAATAAATAGAATTAAATAAAGTTGACATTTTGAAATTGTTGTCTAAAGTCGCTACAATTGTATATTTATCCAAATGAGCTTCGTTTACCTTGATTGTATGATACTTTAACTACACTTTATATGTAATTTAATGCTCAGAGTTTCTTAGCAATACTACCAGACATGTTATATGCAGAGCCGTATTTCTAAATAGGCTAAGTAGGCTGCAGCCTAGAGCGGCAAATTTTCAGGGGCGGCAGTTTGGCAATTTATTCAAAAGCTAAAATGAAGTATTTCAGACGTTAATAATATTTTCCGTACGAATTTAAGAATGCATGTTACTTAAAAATATGTTTTAGTCCTTCTACATAGCCTACTTTCTAAAACTATAACATAATACAAATTCACAGCACGTAATCTTGTATTATAACTTTCTTGTAGTGCATCTGATTTGGTTTGACAACACTGACACAAGCGCAGCGATTCGATCTGACAACACTGTAGCCGATCTCGCAACACTGTTGGTGGAAGGCCCAGTGGCTCCGCTGTCAGTAGTGTAGTGTAGTGTCAGTCTAGTCTGTCTGAGTCTGACGCTGTCATTCATGTCTATCGGTGTGTACAACGGGATCGTTGATGATTGTGTTGAGCGAGGCGTGTTCGTGTTGTTTGTTACGATTTTGCCTTATACACTGAAGTGCCACTGAATTAGGGATAGCAAAGCCTATGCAAATTGTGTAGCGCTGCGCATCATGTATGCGCAAGTGAGGGTGCTGTGGTAACTGCATATATAGCGCGTACTGTGGTTGTTCTGAATTAGTTGTTGGAATTGCCAGTATGGGTAAACTGCCTGATTTAGACGCCTTCGATAGCGGACAAATCGTAGGTGCGCGACGCATGGGCCATTCAATTTCCGAAATCGTCAGACAGCTAGGATTTTCAAGGTCGACAGTGTCAAGAGTATACCAAGAATACATGGATGGTGGAATAAAAAACTAGCGATCGGGCAAACTGCAAAGGACAATTAGCCTTGACAGTGCGTGGTGAGAGACGGCTCAGGCGTATTGAACGTAGCCAGCAAAGCCAAACATTAGCTCAAATTACCACCCAGTTTAATGACGGTGCCAGTCGTACAGTCAGTAAATGGACTGTGCAACGATCGCTTCACCATATGGGTTTCGGGAGCCGTCAACCTACGAGAGTACCATTGCTCTATACTCGCCATCGGGCTGCACGTCTTGCCTGGGCAAGAGAGCACAGAGACTGGAGTGTAGAGAACTGGAAACGAGTAGCATGGAGTGATGAGTCTCGATTCCCACTACTTAACGCCGACGGGAGGCTGAGAATATGGCGTCAGGCTCATGGAGCCATGGATCCTGCATGCCTGGCTGGAACTGTACAAGGGCATGGTGGCTCAATCATGGTCTGGGATGTTTTTTCGTGGCACAGTTTGGGATCTTTGGTGCGTGTACCAACCTCCCTCAATGCAATTCGGTACGTAGAGTTGCTGGTAGATCACCTCCATCCGTTTATGCTGTTCTGTTATCCGCACGGTAATGGAGTTTTCCAGCAAGACAACTGTACCTCTCACAAGTCCCGGTTGGCTACTGGCTGGTTGGATGAGCATTCCTCTGACTTCTCTGTCATGAATTGGTCACCTAGAAGCCAAGACTTAAATCCTATTGAGCATCTTTGGGATGTTTTGGAACAAGACGTGAAAGGCCATCACACAGCACCAAAGAACCTTACTGAATTATGGACAGCTTTAGCTAATATTTGGCAAGCCATTCCCGTGGAACGTTTTCAGAAACTTGTTGAATCTATGCCTCGTCGTGTGGCAGCCGTTATCAAGGCCAGAGGAGGCCCAACTCGTTACTAGGTAGGTATCCCTAATTCAGTGGCACTTCAGTGTAGTTAAGAGTATTCCAATACATAATGTACAGTTTTTAACAAGTAGGCTACTCCCTACTAGCTACGAATCTTAGCGTAGCTAGCTCCTTACTAGCTACGAAACCCATTTCATTTTTTTGACGAATCTTAAAAGAAGTAAGTAAGTAAAAAACAAGTAGATAACTAATTTGATTGTGTAATTTATTATGTAAACCATTTAAATTGTAGTTTTATCTAATCTAAATGAACTTTATGTTTAAAAAAAGATGAAAACACCAATGAACTCTATCCTTTTGTTGTATAAAACAAATGTATTAAGCAAATTTGAACTATAGAGGGGGCGGTAAATGGACTTTAGCCTATAGGCGGCATACTCTTAAATCCGGCCCTGGTTATATGATCTCTACACAAAAACTATTTTCTTACTATTATTGTTGTGACTGACTCCATGTACGTTAAAACGTACTATTTTTTCTGCAAAAAAATAATAATTAATGATTAATGTTATAACAAGTTTTTATCTTTATGTGAATACAAAAATATTATATATTGTAACTTTTTATGTCAAATAATAAATAAATAAGGGCTTAAAAATTTTTTGTTATTTTCTATATAATGCACCAAATTGTTAAAACTGTATCTAACTATAATAATTTCATAAAAGTCGCATTTATAGGTTCATCAACTTATGCGGCCTCCTTTATTACTACCTAATTTACATGTAGACTCTAATTGTAAAAACGTTCCCCACCTCTGCTCTACAGGGTTACGGTCTGGAGATCTGGCTGGCCAATCCATCATGCGAATATCCTCACTCTCTAGAAATTCGTCGACCAGAAGAGCTCTATGTGGCCTCGCGTTATCGTCCATTAAAATGAACTCAGGGCCAACTGCACCCCTGAAAAGGCGAACATAGGCTCCGAGACCTCATCCCTATACCTCACACTAGTCACAGTGCCTCTTTCAAAGACATGGAGAGGTTTGCGGCCTTCCAACATGATGCCTGCCCAGACCATTAAATCTCCTCCGCCATAATGGTCGATTTCGCGGACATTGGAGGGTAGGTAGCGGGTCCCTGGTTCTCTCCATATGAACTTACGGCGAGAATCGGTGTTTAGGCTGAACCGGGACTCATCAGTGAAGAGAATGGTCGCCCATTGATCCATACTCTAATCTCTATGCTCTCTGCACCATGATAAACGGATCCTCCTGTTCGTAGAAGTGAGAGGGACGCAAACAGCAGGTCTTCTTGCAAACAACCCTCTCTCATGAAGTCATTTGGAAACAGTCACCCTTGATACACGGGTTCCTGTGGCTGCATACAAGTCACGAGAGAGCTGAGAAGCTGTAGCACTCCTGTTACACCTCGCTATAATCGACAAATGGCGATCTTCTCTGGCCGTCATGGCTCTTGGACGACCTTGCCCAGGCTTTCTCTCGATGGATCCGGTATCCTGGAACTGTTTCCATAAGTTACACACGACGCTGGGCGTTAAATTGAACTCTCTACAAATAACACCAAGAAATTCGCCGTGGTGTGCTAGCGAGCGAAATGCGTCTTAACTTACGCGCGCTTATAAAGCCTGTTTCTCTACTGGCTTCGCCTACACACACGTGTACACTTACGTATTTGACGTACAAGATTTGCATTTTTGTCTAGAAGCGGTGGTTTTACATTCAGTTCAGTTCTTTTCATGAAATTCGATAAAGTATGCAAATTCTCTTAATTTATTTCACCAGTGTGTAAATATTTTAAGAGAATTTAAAATTATCAGCCCAAAATTTGGTATTGGAAACAACATTGTGTTTTATCAATATAACGATCCTAAGCCCACGACTCTCAACGTTCTCCTCTGGTGTCTCTATAATTGTCCACAAGTTTTGAAAACACCACCTCAATCGCCAGATTTAAACTCAATAGAACATATTTCGAGAGAACTGGAAGTTCGAGTTTGAAAACACGACATTCACACGAAAAGCGAATTATAAACAATTATGATGGAAGAACAATGATGCAGAAATTACAAAAGAACTAGTGCAATCTTCCCAGACGTTAAAAGGTGTTGTGGATGTTAAAGGATATCCTACTAAATATTAATTTAAAGAAAAGTTAGAATATTTGCTAATATGTAGAGATTTTTTACAAGTGTACGATGACTTTTGTGAGATAAAGTTTTTGTTACTTTTTAATTATTGGTTTCTTAAAAATATAGTTTTACTGTGTTTTTTAAATATTTCATGTAGTTTTGTTAAGAATAGATTATAGATCTTATTATTAAATACCCATTCTGAAATATTCATTTTAATTAATGGATAGGCCCCCGTTTCATTGAAAATCGTATATGTACGAACACTTTTGAGAACCACTGTATAAATAGTCGATTCCGGTTAATCGGACCACATGGGTACGCGAACATTTTGGTCCTAATAACCGGCTGGTTCGATTAAACAAACATGCCTTATGTTACAAGAGGGAATCGGTCCGAAGGATTTAGTCCAATTAACCGGAATCGACTATATATATACAGAGGCTGTTCACACATTTTTTAGACTATGTATATTGTATTCACAAAACTAAATTACATAAAATTCTTGTGTTTTAAATGTTCTATTTGACATCCCTTATTCTGAACTATCTTACGACATCGCAATTTCCAGGATAATAATGCCTTTTGAAGTGTCAGAAGAGGTATTCTATCCCATTCCTCCTGAACAGCTTTCCAGAGTCCTGTAAGGGTTTTGGGACGACGTTTGGATAATGCAGATTTTAAAAGTCCGAAAGCACAAAAATCCATAGGTGATACATCGGGAGATTTAGTAGGGATATCAGTGAAGGGTATGGCCTTCATACCAGTTTTTTGTTCCATTTCTTTTAGAAAATTTACAGTGGATTTTGATGTGTGACTGCTAGCTTTGTCCTGATGGAGTCTCACAGATTGATGGCACTGTGGGTAAAGTGATGGTATTTCATTCAGAAAAATTGGCGATAAAATATGTTCCTGATAGTATTTGGAGTTAATCTTGACATTTTTTTCCACTCTCTTTTTTTTAACTTGCCATTATAAGAAAAACCAGCAACAATCATGAATCCCTTAGAAAAACTTTCTTTCGATTCTTTGAACCATGTACTTAAATTTTTTTCTCCCCTTTTATGATAATAAATGGCTCTTTTTTTGTTGCAATCATTTAAATACACCCATGATTCATCTATTGTGACAATTGTTTTCCATTTTTCTTTGGATAAGTGTTTCTCATATAGAATTCTGCAGCGTGTTCTGCGTTCAGCAATATGATTTGGAAGACGATGCACATTGCGTTTTTTCTATTTCTTAAGATTTAAATCAACGTTTATCATTTTGTTTACAGTGGACGCCGAGCATTTTAATGATTTTGCAACTGTCCTTTGACTAGGGGGATTTTCTTTTAACATTAAACAACGTACCTTTGCAATAGTCGAAGATGTCCGTTTTTTCCTTGGATACTTGTTTGGAATTTTTGTCCCACTTTAGGCTCCAATTTGACGTTTTTTTCCTTTCTTGTTGACGATATTACCTATCGACGCTTTAGATATCACAAAACCATGACTCTCACATCGGTTTTGGATAACGGAGTATGCATATTTCTCTTCGGAAAGAGCATAAATGTAGCCTTCGAACCACTGCTTTGTTAAAAACTCCATTTTGAATAAAAACAAAATTTTCAAGCCGCAGACGATAATTTTTGACTTTTAAAAACATAGTACAATTGCAATTATTTCTTTTGCAGCAAACGATTTTTTATTACCGCTTACCAAAATCGTCTAAAAAATGTGCGAACAGCCTCTGTATATTAATAATGTGGCAGGCACATTGTTTGACATTCGCCATGAGAGACGTTATTTGTTTACAAATGGTTCACTGTATAGGTGAACCAACACGACTCCCTAGTGTCATCACAATTTTGACCCCCAGTGGTGACATCTAGAGGGTTCGTTTCCCCCACCTGCTGACCTCGTGGACGGACTTTCCGATCTACGGATGATGATCATGCCCATATCCGGCCTAAATTCAGAGGTGTCTTCGGGATTAGAGAACACCTCTGAAAAGTAATCCTCAGTAAAGTAATCAACATAAGTAATTTGTATTTTCTGGGTGATAGGAACTGTTGCAAAACAAGTTTTGGACTTTTAAAAATTATGCATTTCTGTTTATTACCGAAATACGTGGTACAATCCTAAGGCGTATATAAGCCCTGATTTTTAATCAGTGACCATCTGGTATTATTAGGTTTTGTTTTTGTTTTTAAGAAAGAGGGTAAAACTTTCCTTGAGACATATTTAAAATTTGTGATGCACATGATACCCACTGATTTTGTGGCTTATCATATCTTGACATGCAGTAAATAACTTTGTGTATGTGTGTAGAGTTTATTTTAAAAACTTCATAAATTGTTATGATAAAAAAATATCTAAGCAGAAGCAAACGATGTTTTTACAGCATGACTACTGTGTACTTCGTAAATAAATTTTCACGTAGTTTCGGGTATTCTTGCAGTATATAGCCCCCCCCCCCCCTTAAATTGCCCTTTAACGTTGCTAAATTACGATACAAATTACACTGTTCTGAAGACAATTATTTAAATCTTTTGCTTATTTATTGGTTTTTTGTGTGTCAGAGGCATTCCATTGAGCACTTTTCTCATTATTTTAATCTTTGTGCGCGAGGTATTTTTGACTATATTATCTTCGTATTCTAATTTAACTCTTTCTTTTCAGCGAGGAATATTTCAGAAATCAAAAACAAGCAACGTCGTACTGAAGAGTTCATAAAGTTAAAAAGGGAGAAGTTAAAATTAAAGCGTGAAAAGAAGAAGCAAATACGCAAAGCCATCGCAGCTGGTGAAAATGTCCCCAAACAAGTACCTAGAACTCTGGAGAACACTAGAGAACCGGATGAAACTATGGTTAATCCCGAAGATGAGGAAATAATATTAGATCAAGCCAATGATGAATTTTCTGGCTCTAGTAACGAGTCTCCACCAAAGGTTCTAATTACGTGCAGCGAGAATCCACATACTTGGACTATACGCTTCTGCAGGGAACTAAAAATGTTGATTCAAGATTCTATATTCCTCTATCGCCGTCACAGTAGCATCAAGAAACTTGTTAAGGAAGCCCATTCGAGAGGATTTACAAATCTCGTCATTGTCACAGAAGACAGGCGTCATCCGACCGGAATGCTTGTTATACATCTACCTGAAGGTCCAACAGCTTTTTTTAGAATAAGTAGTGTTAAATATTGCAAGAAAATCAAGAAACGTGCGTCCTGTACTAATCACAGACCTGAGATAGTGATGAATAATTTTAAAACTCGTCTTGGACTTACAATTGGACGATTATTCACTTCATTGTTTCAGTATAATCCCGAATTTCATGGTCGTCGAGTTGTAACTTTTCATAATCAGAGGGACTATATATTCGTTCGTCACCACCGATATGAATTCAAAAATGAGGCAAAGGTTGCCTTGCAAGAAATAGGGCCACGGTTTACCCTGAGACTTAGAAGTCTCCAAAAAAATACTTTTGACACTAAATTTGGAGAATATGAATGGATTCTAAAACGACACGAAATGGAGACCAGTCGCCGAAGATTTTTCTTGTAATTCTTATTCTGATAAATATTGTTTTCGCAGAAATAAAATTCTCTGTCTAATCTCGAGAAAACACCATTTTTGTATGAATTGATTATTTCACCTGCTTATTATGATCTTTAAAAATGTTGAAATTAAATTATAGTTGTCTTTATGCTAAACTCGTGTTTTATTCACAATTTATAAACCTTTCGCGTCACCAGCCATGCTTTACTGCTATGTTTCTCAACCTATTTAAAGTTTCGACCCCCTACAATAGTTTCCACTCATCCTGCCACCCAGCATATTTTCATTAAAAAGGCCTTTTAAGATAAAAGAAACACTAAAATGCATTTTCCATAATTTTATTCCAACTAAATATTTAATTTAACAAACACAACATTCATCTCTTTGTCAAAAGTGTGTAAAAGCAAGAACAGAACCATAAGGAAAAATAATGTACTTACCATATTGATTCAGAATTATACAGCAATAAAAATAGAAAAACTTACCAAGATTAAATTGTTTTATTCTGTTGGGGAAACTACAATAGTTACGCCAAAAGTGACAGACTGGTGAAAGACAAACTGACGTTTGGAATTTGTGTGCTTTACGTAATAAATAGCGGGATTTTTGGTTTACCACGAAATAAAAGCCGTAGATTTCTAACGAACTGAGTTTGCAGTGTGAATGAGACCTTTTCCTTTGAAAAACGATACTGCCTTACAGTTTCTTTGTAAATAAATAATGAGAAATTTTTTCGGCGAAATTCGCTATTACTTTAATTGAGTAAAACCGTGGCGTCTCATAGGTTGAGAACGTCTAATCTACGGTAGGCCTGCACAACATATGAACCGCCAGCACTCTCTCTCTGTGGCCCACGAAGATTTGTGAAGCATAATTTAATAAATCTAAAAAATAAGGAATATATTTTTATTCATAATAGTACAAAAAAATATTTCAGGTAGTCTCTTCTAACGAAACTACCGCGGGTTATTAACGTAGGATTACTTATCGTTGCTTACCTTTTTTTTTTAACTTCACTTCACTGTTTAACTGTTTATCGTCCAGTCAAATTAGGCTTTCATTTCGCACTAAATAAAGGGGCTGAGATTTTTTCAGGAATGTGTAGGGGTTGGCCCCCTTAACAACGCCTAATAAAGTCCCCTCGATTTCGGGCGCCGCGGGGGGTGGTGGAAGTCAATTTTTTCAGTTTTTGGTATTTATCTCGAAAACGGTGCGTTGCACAGAAAATTATCAAATGCAAAAATTAAAGCTGATAAAATTCCCTTTCAAATGGTATATCCATGTTTGTATCTAAGTGTTACCGTTTTCGAGATATGAGCCGTTGAATATAAAAAATTTTCAAAAAAAGTGGTAGGGGTTCAAGTATCTCGTCAAACTTCCTCTTCTAACTCTTTCCCCTTCCATTTCTCAAAAAACTCGTGATAGAAAAAGTTGTAGAGTGAAAATTTTCCTTCAAAAATGTATAGATTTATGCTAATTTATCTTCACCCGGTAAATAGAGCGTTTTGAAGTTTAGGTGTACTTTTCAACATTTTGCTAGTAAAATGCTCGTCACTCAAGTTTCGTTTCCAAGGTCTGTAACTCTCTTAATCACTTTGTATGCTGTTTAATTAGATACGTATAGTATTTATAACTCGCATAAATAATAAATTATGTATACCTGTACGTATAATGTATATCTCATATTATACAGAAGAACACATGTAGTACAAAGGAGGAAGTAAGAAAACAAACCAAAATGTATAAAAGTTGTTCATATAATCAAAAAATGGTTATCAAAAGTAGGTTCAAACAACAAGGACTTACATTAAATAGATTATATATAATTTATTTCATCAACTGCTTTCCTATATATTAAAAGCCGTCAATCTGATACTTCGGAAAAAGTTTCAAACAAGTCTTCACTATCATTTTAGCTTCTGTAGAATGTCCGAAATTTTAACTGATTTCCCACAAAGGTGGCATCCCACTATAATGCCACGATCAAAGTTACTAAGCTCTTTTGACTTACTCATCGTCTCACAAACGCATAAATATGACCTGACAAACCACTACCAATAGTTTCAGGAAGAGTAGTGGTAACTACAGTACATGTTCCGGACCCTCCACTGTAAACTACCAATACTTTTATAGCTTCCTGTTACGCATCAAATTACGTCACCTGCTAGATCCATTTCTTTAGGGGGGTGTCCGGATACTTTTGGCCAGATAGTGTACAACGTATTATTGAATATTAATGAATTATATAAATTATTAAATTTACTTAATGGGGTCAGTACGAGCAAAGAAAAAGGAAAGGTACCTGTGGTGATTGAGATCATGCTCATTTGGCGGGGCCTGGAACATGAGCAGGAACATTCGTTCTTCAGCTCCAGCAATGTCACCTGGTGAAGATTTGGAGTCATAAAAAACTTTGGCGACGTTTGTTGTTTCATTGGCATACCGCTGGAAACATTGTACTATTGCTGCTTTGCTTTTACCATAAATCGCTGACGTAGTGTCACATCCTGAGAAACTATGGATGAAGAGAATGTACTGGCTGAATGATAAGACCTGAAGATGTTGTGAAGAGTAGAAGAGCCTGTTTTCTGTGTTGCCCCTTTCGGCCTTCATGAAAAACACATTCGTGTCTCATGGGGTGAGTGCCACAAGTAAGACGAGCAGGTCTGTCTTCACCTACTATCACCATAGTTGAATGAGAGGTGTTTTGCCACCCACCTCTGACAATACTGCAGTCAGCATCTCCTTTAGCTATAGTAGACTGTATTGTATACCTCTTGCACCCAAGGCCTGAACTAACATAGTAATGAGCTTGGTTTTGCTCTTTTCATTGGAAAGGAAGTTTTCCTGATGAACAGTAGCCACCATGTTCTTTTTGAAGTCAATATCCACTGATGTTTTACTTGATGCTCTCCGATGTTGTTCGTCTCTTTCCGTGGAGTTCGTGTCTTCATAACCATCAAAAACCATAGCTGAAGTGCTGCCGTAATGGTTGAATATGTACGATACATATTGATCGCAGATGGAGGCGAAGGTGGTGTTGGTGTTCCCCTTTACTCTATGAAGCAAGAAGCCGCCATCGATTACCGTGAAACTGTTCTTCACATTGATCAGTTGATTACATTTTGGGAAAGCATCATACAGTGCTGACTTTTTTATTCCAAGGCCTGGTAGTAGTTAACGTTACTTGTTCCAATTACTTCCGTTGAAAGTGACATGAAACAATTACGTTCAGCAAAAGATAGATGATCAGCCAACCATTGAGCAAGCTTTCTTCTGTCTAGATCATCTTTGGTTATGCGTGATGCTCGAAACTCAACATGTTGTTCTCCGCTTGCAGTATGGACGCCACAAAACATCTCGAGTGAACTACATATTGCTGTAGCTGTGCGTGCTCCCACAACCCATTTCGCCAACACCGAATTTCTAAAGCCTCGCCCAATTTAATTTATTCTCCTGTTGTTAATTAATCCTCCCAATTGTTAATTATCCTTTACTCTTCATGTCACACATGAGTGTCACCTCATTTGCCATGTCAGACCACACACCAGCCATTGGTGTTCCAGTTATGTTTACAGTGAAGTATCCACGATCTATAAAATCCTGTTTAAGTTGAAGGTGGCGAGTTGTTAGTCCCAGTATGTCTTGTACATATAGGTGAGTATACTTTGCATAATGAAAATGCCCGCTGGCATGGAAGTAAGGTATCATCATCTGGGCGCATGTCATATGATCTTCCCAGTTGCGGTGCGCTGCAATGAATTTTTTCATCAACACCACCATTTCAAAGTGCTGGAACAACAAAGCTGCTGTTGGCCCATTACCTTTGAGACGTGACAATTCGTTGCTCAATATCCACTGAATGCTGGCAAGGGAGGTATTTGTGGAAATGTGTTGTGGAGTAATTTCTACTGAGGTCTAAAGTAACTGAAATACTACTTCTTTTTCATATGGTGTGATATCTAAATTTTCCAAAATGATCTGAGCTAAAGTGACACTTTTATATATTTTGGTTTGTTTTCTTACTTCTTCCTTTGTACTACAAGTGTTCTTATGTTTATGAGATATAATTTATACGTACAGGTATACATAATTTATTATTTATACGGGTTATGAATATTATACGTATAACATTATACGTATTATACGTATACTAATTAAACAGCATACAGAGTGATTAAGAGAGTTACAGACCTTGGAAACGAAACTTGAGTGACGAGCATTCTACTAGCAAAATGTTGAAAAGTACCCCTAAACTTTAAAACGCTCTAACTATTTACCGGGTGAAGATAAATTAGCATAAATATATACATTTTTGGAGGAAATTTTTCGCTCTACAACTTTTTCTATCACGAGTTTTCTGAGAAATGGAAGGGGAAAGAGTTAGAAGAGGAAGTTTGACGAGATACTTGAACCGCTACCACTTTTTTTTAAAAAAATTCATATTCAACATCTCATATCTCGAAAACGGTAACACTTAGGTACAAACATGGCTATACCATTTGGAAGGGAATTTTATCAGCTTTAATTTTTGTATTTGACAATTTTCTGTACGACTCACCGTTTTTGAGATAAACGTCAAAAACTGAAAAATGGGACCTTTGGGACCCCGCGGCGCCCGAAATCGAGGGGACTTTATTAGGCGTTGTTCAGGGAACCAACCCCTACACATTTCTGAAAAAATCTCAACCCCTTTATTTAATGCATGATTCGCCGTCATTTTGAGCTAATTTGACTGGACTATTACTGCTACTGGGTTTGGCTCGCTGCCAAAATTATAACTCGCGACGGACTCTGAATTTTTTTCTTCCTGGAGGACCGTTATTGAGGAACGTAATCTTACGTTAAAATATGTAAGCAATAAATATTAATACAGTGGAGTCCCGAAAGTCCGCTTAATCCGAAACCAAAAGGAACAAAGGTTACAATAAAACCTCAGTGATACTAAGTAAAGTATATTTTTAGTAATATAAAGTAAAATTACAAGAAAATTTAAAGTTAAACAATGAACTGAACTAATTATTGCTGAACTACATTGGTTTGAAAAAATATCTTAAAATTTTTTGTCGAAGAGAGAAATACCTCTCCCTTGCAGACAAATTACGCCAACGCTTCGGAAAAATGGTGTCCGCTGGGGTCGCGGAGAAGTGTTGTATTGTAATTTAACTTTTACACACAAAAGAAACTAGTTAAGATAGAAAAATGCTATTTTATCAGTCTATTACAAATGCATGGCTGTAAACAGAACTGCAGCCAGAACTACTTAGTTGACATGTTGCCAATTACAAAAAAAGAAACTTTACAAGTATCTTTTTCTCTGTTAACATGCTACAACACTTGTTAGAGAGAATGCTACAACATCTTGTTAAGAGAGAAAAATTACAACACATTTCTAAATTAGCAGTTAGAGTCCAGAGTTTATGAGTCCCATCTTTTCGCATATTAACAGTCTAGGTTTATGCAAGGGCTTAATCATGAAGTCTGCAACTTGCATCCCTGTTGAAATCTGTTGCACACTAATTTCTTCTTCTAACACTTTTTCACGGATGAAGAAATGTTTTAAACTAATGTGCTTCGGTCTTCGATGAAACTCAGAGTTCTGAGCCAGTCTAACAGTTGCACTATTATCAACATAAATTGTGGGTATCTCTTTCAAGAAAGATACTCCACTAATAAGTCTCTTCAGCCAAATTTTCTAATTTACGATTAGGGATTTTCTAATTTACGTGATAAAACACTCACAGCGTATGCCAGATCAGGTCTTGTCCCCATCATAAGATACATTATTGCTCCAACTGCTTCGCGGTAAGGAAAGGCTACCTCGTTAACTTCTTCTGTACATACTTCTTTCTCTTTCAAAATAGGTGTATGAACTGGTCTTCAGTCACTCATACCAAACCGCTGAAGTATCTTTGTAGTATATGCTTCTTGTCCAATTTTAATGCTTCCATTGTTAAGATGCTGTATTTCTATTCCTAAGAAATATGATGCTGGCTCGCTGGTAATTTTGAACTTTTGTCTTTAATTGATTACAGAAATTTTTTTAGTCTTATTCATGAGTTGCAGCAATTAGTCCATCATCCACATATAGAGCTACAAGTAGCTTTTTGTTTTCTTCCTGTCGAATAAACAAACATTGATCTGCTTCACTGATTTTAAACCCAAGGTCTAACATAAATTTTCCAAAACATTTATGCCAGCATCCAGGGGCTTGCTTTAATCCATACAAACTTTTCTTGAGTTTGCATACATTATTGGTACCATCATTATAACCTTCAGGTTGACACATAAATGGTTTCATCTAGATCACCATATAAGAATGCAGTTGAAACATCAAATTGCATCAGATGCATCTTCTCACTTGCTGCAATACTTATTAGAGAACGTACAGTTCCTAACTTTGTCACTGGACTGAAGGTCTGGTTATAATCAATACCATGTCTTTGATTAAAGCCTTTAATTACAAGTCTTGCCTTATACTTATCAATTGTGCCATCTGGATTTTTCTTGATCCGGAAGACCCATTTATAAGGAAGAGCTTTTACCTCTTGTGGTAATGGTGCTAAAGTCCATGTGTTATTTTCATTTAAAGAGCTAATTTCAGAATCCATGGCCTTTTTCCAGAAATTATGTTATTTGTATTGAGTAGCTTCTTCATATGACTCTGGTTCATTCACGTCAGACATAAAAACTTCAGATGCCATTACATAATCTTCGAAAATTTTATGCCTTCTTAGTTCACTGCGATTTCTTAATTTTATATGCGACTTCTTTTCATCTTCACTTTCACTTTCTGAACTGATTTGCTCTTCTAAATCTTCTTCATCATGTTTTCCCTCATTTTCAGCTTCAGGTAATTGTTTGTCAGGTTCAGGTAAAGGTATTTCTACAGGACCTTCACAATTTTTCAGAGGTTTTTCTTGAAATACTACATCTCGAGAGCAGATAACAGTATTGGTTTCTTTTATCCAGATTCGGTATCTTTCATCACCATCATATCCTAGCAAGTAACCTTTTATAGCTTTCATATCCATTTTTCTACGTTTTTGATCTGGTATGTGGGCATAACAGGAAGATCCAACTATACGCATATGTCTTATGCGAGGTTTCTTTTCCATCCGCAATTCATAAGGGCTTACATCTGGTAATGAACTTTTTCCCGTTCTGTTCAAAATGTAAACAGATGTACTAATCAGTTCTGCCCATAATGATGAAGGAAAATTAATTTCCGAATTAGAGTATTTTAGAGTTCTTGCCATTTCCACCAAGATTCTATTTTCTCGTTCACTTCCACAATTCTGTTATGGGGTGTAGGGGGCTGTTGGTCTTTGGATAGTTCCATTTTTCTTCAGGATACGTCTAACATTATCATTGTCGAATTCTCCTCCATTATCATTCAACATCTCCTTGATATTGTGCCCTAAATTTTTAGCATGTGCTAACATATCTTCAAGAGCCTGTGTAATTTCTAACTTTTGACAAAGAAGAAATACATATCGAAATTTAGTAAAATGATCCTTAAAGACTACAAAGTAACTTCTTAAAGGATTCATCAAAAGGTCCACACACATCTGCTGAGATAAACTCTCCAGGTTTCTGAGTCTTCTGTCTACTACCAAATTTCAAACGATGTGCTTTACCATATATACATGCTTCACAGAGCTGATTATCCAATTTAACTCCGAGATCCATTTGTTTTTCTAAGACATTCTTTATATGACGTTTGTCCTGGTGTCCCCAGCGCTCATGATATAACTACAGAATAGAATCATTTGTAGTAGCTATGTTCACTTCCACTAGATTATCTGGAATAAGAACTTCCATGTGAATTTTATATAGACCACCACTTATGTTTCTTGTACCATAGAGTACAGCCTTGTTGTTAATTTTTAACCAACATTCTTCAGCAGTTGACTCGAATTTGTTGTTTTTGTTTCTATCATGTGTTGCTAATACTGAAAATAAATTTTTACTGATACCAGGCACTAGCCAAACTTCTTTAAGTTCTTTAAATTGCCTCTCTCCTTTTACTTTTGTCAATATCTTTAAAGTTCCTTTACCTACAGCTGGTAAGATTTTACCATTTGCAGCAGTAACTCCATGAGGGGATTCAAATTCTTCAAAGTCTGTGAAGTAATTGCTGTTATTGGTGATATGCTTTGATGCACCATTATCAACAAACCAGTCATAACAACCTTCTTCAGATGAGAATGCTTCTTCGTGTAGAGCCAATAAGGACATATTTACTGAAATACCATCTTTTCTTTGGAACTTATAATTCTGACTGGGCTTTGCTGGTTTTCCATCACCTGTCCACTTTCGACAAGATTTCACCCAGTGACCACTTTGGTGACAATAATTGCACTTTCTTATTTCCTTTTTACTTTTGTAAACTGTTTTGGCTTTAGTGGCTTTTGCTTCTAATGCTTCTTGATTCTGGAAATCATCTTTTAATTTCTCTTCCTTATTTTCTCTTTCTTGTGTACATAATTCAGTTGTTAGTTCATCAATTGTTCTTTTATTTTCATTCAGAAGGAGCCAACTGGACTTGAAATACCTGTACTCTTGAGGTAATGCGTCTAGAATCTTGCAAATTAATAGCATTTGAGGAAGTTGAGCTTCTTGTTTTCTTTCAAGACCCAAATTCAATTCATTCCAAAGGTTTTTTAATTTTGATAGGCGAGCAGCCATACTGCCATTAACTGTCCACTTAAACTGAAAAAACTGCATACAAATATTGTACAGTTGATTATCTGAAGTAGCTTCATGCAGTTTATGAAGTTCCAACCATACTTCTCTGGCATTATCAAACCTCATTATTTTCTGCATAGTTTCTTCAGTCATTGAATTTGTTAAGATCATCATAGCACATGTGTTAGCCTTTTTATAACACATTAAATCTTCCTTATGCTTCTTTAAAGTTGCTTCACTAGCTCCATCAGGTGGCTGATCTGGTTTCTGTAATTTTCCTTCAACAACTTCTAAGGTGTCAGCATGATAGTTCAAAATAAATTTTATTTTGTATTTCCACAGCGGCCAATCACTTTCTCCACTCAAAGGTTTAACCTGTAACTTTGATGCCTCCATGCTTAATGCTTCACTCTTATTAATGCAATATCTTCTAATACAGTGGTCGGCAAACTCATTTGTCAACAGAGCCAAATGTCAAAAGTACAACGACTGAAATATCTTTTGAGAGCCAAATTTTTTTAACTTAAACTATATAGGTAGGTGCATTGTTATTAATTTAATTAGGATACTCCAAAGCTGGCCTTTGCTAAAAACGTCCTCAATCTGAATAAGGTACGTTCGCTAAAGTCGACCCTTCCAACTCTTCCATCTACACTCGTCTTGTATATTTATTTCGTCTATCTCCTTTCGTTCATCCTCTCTGTATGTCCAAACCATCTCAACATACCTTTCTCAATCCTCGACACTACATCCTCTATCACTCCATAGCGCTCACTAACATTAATTTAATAAACTGTACTTCAAGTTTTTTTAAGTTTAAGTTAAACTATAGGTACGTTGAATAAAACTTGATATCATACTTAATATCGATATTATTTATTGATAAAATTAAATTGTAAAGTATCCATAAAATTAAATCATGACAATGACAGACAAACACTAATATGAACAATGGCTTCGTATCTCCTTGGAAAGTTTGGGTAAGTCAAGTTTGTATGTTGTTTTATATTTTAGGCACGATTCGAGGTTCTCATCAATAAAATGACTTATCAATTTATTCTTGATAAGGTTCATTCTTGAAAATGATTGTTCGTATGAATATGTAAACCCGAATAAGAAAGGAAAGCAAACACTAGTTTTTCCAGCTGATTATATGAGTCAGCAATACTATTCTAGGTGTCAAAAATCATATCTTCCTTCTACAGATCTTTCAAAGCAGACCACTTGTGCTGTGAAATAAGTTCACATTTGTTTCTCTCCAATATTTCTATATCAGCACAAACACGTTCAAATTTCGAACTCCACATTTCTTTGCTTTTTAAAATCAGTAACTGCATTTCAAAGTTTCTAATGTCAATATTAAAGGGTTTGATTTGGTCTTGGAGCGCTACGTCATTTTTTGCTACACGAGATATAATTAGACCGGTACGTACTGCTTAAAGCCGATTCCGAATGGCTACAAACATCCATGCCGATTGTGGGACTCGAACCCACAGACTCTGGTACCGAAGGTCAACGCTCTAGCCATTCGGCCATCTCCCGGCTCAATATTAAAAGGAGAAAAATTTAATTCTGTTACAGTAGCATTAAGAGGTTTTTTAACAGAAGCTAACGTCGCTTTGCTGTTTCTGACTTCCGGAAACCTGTCGAGAAAAACTTCCCTAATATTTAAAAGTGTTGTTTTGAAATAGAAAATGTCAATATCAGAATTATTTTCTTGGCGATGTTTCAACAGGCTTGGAAAGTGAATCTATGTTTCTCTATCAAAATCTTGAGTAAAAAGAGATAATTTGCTTTTGAATGAAATAACTTCTAACATCGAAAAAAATGTGCATCCTTTCCCCTCTGGTTTACGATTAAGCTGATTTAGATGAGACGTAACGTCTCCCATGAAATAAAATTTCTGGATCCACTGATCGTTCGTTAGTTCTGGATAGTGAACACCCTTCTCAAGGAGAAATGCTTTAATTTCTGTTTTTTTTAAGAAAGCGAAACGTTTCAAACCGTTTCCTCTTGAAAACCAAAGTACCTTGTTATGCAGCAGAAGATCTGCGTACTCACTCTCCATTTCAACTAAAAAGTCTTTAAATTGGCGATTATTAAGAGCTTCAGCTATAATGGAGTTGATAATCTTAATCACCAATTTCATAACTTTGCAAATTTCTACTGAAAATGTCTGCGCACAAAGCGCATCTAGATGAATGATGCAATGGTAATAGACTGATTGTAAGTACCTCGTGATTTTTCTCTCAAAATAGCAACAAACCCGTTTCTTACGCCGGTCATACTTTTCGCCCCATCTCTTGAAATTGAGACAATTTTATCGAGTAGAATATGAATTTTTCAATGCACTCAATTACAGCATTTGCTATATTCTCTCCACGTGTTTGACCTTTGAGTGACAATAATTCTAAATGTTCTTCTTTAGAACCTGTAGATGAAATAAATCGTACAAAAAGTGAAGCTAGCGCTGTATCATTTATGTCACAAGACTCTTCAACTGCTATTGATAAAGCTAAAACCAATTTAAGATCTTCGACTTGCTGGTTGGTTATATTCGAAGACCATTTTGACTAGTCTAGTGTTTTCTACCGGGAGACGCTCTCGGAAGTAATACATTGTAAAACACGATGCAAAGATACGACTTGACGATACGCGTTGACATTTAATCTTTCTGGAAATGTTTTCTCATTAAGTCGCTTCAGAGCATTCGCCTAAAGATAAAGACACATAAACACCAAGTATGTAAAAATATAAATAAGAAAACCAGTCATCACAAAGTTTCAATCGCACTGTACGTTCGCGCCCGCACGTTTTATTTTATGGAAGAGCCACACTCAAGGGGCCAAAGAGCCACATGTGGCTCGCGAGCCACGGTTTGCCGACCACTGTATCTAATATATGAACTTAAATCAAATATATAATGAGCACTATAGTCCACTTCAATCACAAATATCCCTCTAGGAATTTCTTAAAAATGATTTCAGGACTTGAAGAGTAGAATCATTAAAAAAAAACTTTACCGTTCTTGCCGGCCACGAGTTAGGTCTAAGACTGCAGTGTTGGCATACTTCAGCTGACTCAATTATTTTTGTGTAAAACAATCGTCCGAACGCATATAGCGTGCACTGAGTCCATAACCTATTGTATTTTAACTTTTACACACAAAACAAACTGTAGTTAAGAGAGAAAAATGCCATTTTACCAGTCTATTACAAATGCATGGCTGTAAACAGAACTGCAGCCAGAACTACTTAGCTGACATGATGCCAATTACAAAAAAAGAAACTTTACAAACATCTTTTTCTCTGTTAACATGCTACAACATGTTGCTCTACGTATGACCTTATAAAATAAACTGTGTAATCACACGTAATATTTAATATTTATGCAATCACACGTTATTATGCAATTTAAGTTTATTTTAAGAATGATTTCGCCTAATCCGAAAAAGGTCTGGTCCCAATCATTTCGGATTATCGGGACTCCACTGTATATAAGATATCGGTAATTTATTTTTTGTTAGATAAAATATTTTTTGCTTTCCAACCTATCCTATTTTCTTGCGGCCCGAAACCGCTTTCTGTAAAATTATATGGCCCTCATCACATTTCCAGTTGTGCATGCCTTCTGTACGGTACTGAAAACATGAATAATCCTTACAAAAATCAGCATTTTCTGTATGATAAAATCGTTTAAGTAGAGTGAGATAATCAAAATAATACTTTTATGGGAATGTTGTACTTTATTTTGTGTTTACCATCGCAGAAAGCGTGTTATATGCTGTGGAAATCTTTGCCATATCACGTCTTTTATTATTTAAAATAATGTATAATACAGGGAGACGTGGAGCTCGAAAATTGAATAAAGTTTGTTCAGATCTGTGTACTGATGTTCTGAATAAGCCTTAAAATATAGTTTTTTATAATTTACTCTTTTCTGTTATTGGTACGTTTTAGGTATTGATTTTCTTTTTTAACTATTATGATGAGATCATGTTTTAACTGATTGCGTCCTTAAATATAAGTGAATTCGACACTAACTAGATTATTCATTCGTTTCTACTGCGGTGCAGCAAAGAATAATTCTAATTATGTATTTCTGGACAATTTTGATGGTAACATACTTTCTAGCATCTAGATTATTCATTACTTTCTACTGCGTGCAGAAAAGGATATTTCGGATTATGTGTTGCTGGACAATTTTGAGGTTAACATAGTTTTTGGGGATCGATACCAAAAGAAATGTGTCTCACATTTGAGGAAGTTCTTAGACGCTGCAAGGTACATGGCGTTATAATTTGGACTGAAATTGAGGAGAGTGTTTCATGTTTCTTAAAAAATTGAATTTTTCTTAAAATAGAAATCTCTACATTCCCTTCCTCCATTTTATAAGTTGACAATGAAGTTTTGTGTTTCCATTTTCACACGCAAGTGTCTGCTTATCGTAAGATTTTAGGCCCGGCCACACAGAAAACGGTCTGCGATATGGGAACGTCACATAGGACGCGAAACCTTTGTTTGAGCAGTCCAGTCTGGTCGCTTTCTTCTAACTATTTTTAAGAGCTATAGAAGCAGATGTTAAAAATGATGGATAAATTGTAAAACCAGCTTTCTGTTTGCACGATTACGTTACATGAAAGAATAATAACAGAGAATGGACAGCCGCAGAAACTCAAGAACAGTGCGGGCCTATACGCGCATTTGTGGAAAATGGATTAACAAATCGAAGGTCGCCCAATGCTGCAATTCAAATTCGTGAACGTTTTGCTGATTACTTTGACAGAAGAATCAATGCAACATAAAATTAAATGTAATTTAATTTTAGTTTTTTATTAATACAGTGGAACGCGGTTAATACGAGATGCTGAGGATCACTGAAAATGCTCGTTTTAACCGTTAGTCGTATAAAACTGGAAAAAATTTAAGATCAAATAACATGTTTTAAAAAAATTATTAAAAACTAGCATTATTGCCCGGCGTTGCCCGGGTAGATATATAGATATAAAATTTTTCATGCATTCCATGAAAAAAATACTGGGCTGCACCCCCCGCAAAATAAACACTTCTCCCTCCCCCCGTCACCCCCAGACCAACTCTCAAACCACCCTTCAGAACAAACCTCTTTTCCCCCGCGTATCGAATTAGACTGGTTGTGGTGAATGGACTGTATCCATATTTAAGAGGTGAGCTTAGGGGCACAAAAATCATTAAAAAATTAATTTAAAAAAACTAATTGAGCCCCAAATTTTGTTTTTCCTGATTTAAGTTTTTCGGGTCCTAAACATTAACTGTGCCGAATTTGGTCCCGGTGGGTGAAACAGTCTATGATTCTATAGCGGACAAACAAACAGACAAGCTCTTTTATATATATAGATACAAACAATTTTCTACATATTAAAGTTAAATAATTAGAATGGCTTACCATTATTTCACTGTAATTGTATTTGTTTTTGTTTTTAAACAAAATTTGGAATACCCCCAAAGATTAGTCGTTAACTTTTATCTTTAAAACACTCAATTCCCTTTTAAATTTTAAAGGACAACATTATACAGTCGAACCCCATTATAACGAACTTCATTGGACCAAAGGTTTTGTTCGCTATATCCTAACCATTAAAAAAAATACTGGAGTTCACAAAATGTATAACTCGTTAGTTGCAATGTGTATTCAATAATAATTAGGGGTGTAATAACCCAAACTGGGATTATTAGACTGTGATCGAATACGTCACGTTGCGACCAAACCTCTTCAATACACCACTAAAAAAAATGGAAACAACTTTCAAAGAATACACGTTAGTTATACATATATACAGTTTATTTAAATATATAAATATTTACATGTACACACATTAGCATATGGTCGAATTCATAGTCAACCACCTTATTGATTCATATACTAAATTGCAATTTATAATGCGTATTATTAACATATACTAAGCAAAGCCGACCCTTGGTCAAGAGGCAAGTATGTAATAGGCAGGAATGTGGAATTATATTAGCAAATATGCTAACCCATGGGGCCGCTGTCGCTGTCGGATGCACTCGTTTCCACCACTTGGATACCACAGTTCGTGAATGTTTGGAGGACCCTGAGCACTAAGTTCGTCAAAAGAGTTCTATCTCGACACTTAAAAAAGTTCATTGATCGATGATCACTCTCGGTAGTTCTCGTGCGTTGAATTGCCATGGTTCCACACTTGTTCCGCGGGTCAGTCAGCACTGGCTGGCGGCTGTCGTCGGCGCCTTCAAACCACTATAAGATGACGCGTACACCTTCAGGTAGCGGCCTAGTAGTAGTAGCTGCTTCGGCTCATCTTTTTCTACTGCACTTTGTCGTCGTTTGCGGATCTTCGTTAAGAAAGTAATTTCACGTCGTCACTGTTTCTTTCTTCGTAAGGAGCTCACGCTGGGCATTCCTTCGTTGATTTGAATTCTTATCGGCCCTGTAGCATCTTAGTTTCTGTCGTTTTTTAGTAATACGGGGATCTCTTGTCGGCCCTGTGGCAGCTTAGTTTCTTGTCATTTTTTTTAATAACGGGGGCTCTCTCTAAAATGCTTCCCACCATGTATATATATATATATATATATGTCTTTTCTTTTTTTTTTTGTGATTGGATCTTGCCTTCTTGGCTTCCGATTCACTCGCCCCACCTCTTAATTGGGCTGGGGAACGAGCCACCTTGTTAATAGGTTGGTTCATGTTTTATGTTTTTTACTCGCATTGGCTGCATCTTAAATGTGTCTTGCATTCTAATTATTTTGGACGCATATTCTTGTCTGGGAAAATTCTCAATCCCCATGCACCTGCTTCTTAATCTTTGCCCTCCGATTTATTGCTGCTGTTCTTCTTAATTTTATGTTTTTATGGTCGGTGTTGTTCACGCATAGCCGAGCCTCACTCATTGCCGCCGTAAAGCGTCGTAGCCATAAATCGTTTGTCACCTTTAGGCTGGGCGGTTCCCCTATCAATTTAGATCCACACACTCACATCCTTGCCTATTACAAGGGGTACGTAAATTTCGCATAAAAAATATTGAAATTTCGCATTTATTCGCATATATATATACCCAACAAACACAAAGGCCCCGGCCAGCCGATTTCTCCACTGCCGGGCAGGCGTATTAGGTCAGTATCGGATCCGTCACGGGAGTGTCCTCTCGCCCGCGACTATCCCGTCGAGTGCGGGGCCGATTCCGGTAAGTATCGAGCCATCGTTCATCCGATTACTAAACGTGAGGCAGCCGCGAGCAACCCATCAATGCGGACACAAAGCCGCCGCGTAACCGGAGGTTGACGCGGGCCGGTTACGGGTTGTAATTGATGTCGACATACCGTCATCTACCCATCTCGTAAACAGCAATGTGCCGTAGGTCCGGGCGTCATGCCGGCATTTTTTCAAAGTTTTGCGTTGGACCCTTTCGTTTATATGCTTATTTTTATTATTTATTAAATTGACGAATAACCTCTGATATCAACCCTTTCACTTTTATTATTATTTTTTTTTTGCCTTCATATTTCTAGTATTCTTTCCAGTTTTGCCTTATGTATTTTTAGGTATTACCAAATACTGATCTTTGCTATTACATAAAAATTTGCATATGAATCAGAAGTTTACTTGTTAGAACAAAACCTCCTTTTGTATTAAGATACATTTACCCAAATTTGAAAGTTAAGATAACATTAATATCAACCATTAAAGCTAAATCTATCTTTCCATTCGATCTAAGGTTCCCGTTTTTTTTTTTTTTAAATTTAGAATGAGATAAAGTATGTAAAACAGTACTATGTATTTATTGTTTCCATTCATATTATTGCATTTCATCCAAAGAAATGCAACATAAATCCATGTTTTTAATAATTAACCCCAAAAATTTGTACTTCCCCAGTATAAAATTTATTAACATAATTTGATAAATTTATAAACATAAATTTGATAATTCATTTTTCAAAACTTGAGTAATGTTTAGTGTGATATGATGAAACCCATACTCAAACCTTTGTGAGCTTATGAAAACTTGCTCAGAAGAATTTATTTAAATTATTTTTTGGTGTAGAGTTAATAAATGCTCTACAGATAAGCAAATTATTTTTTGCATAGTTTTGTGAATTAAAGAGTAATTCATTAAATTCTTATAAGTCATTTTTTAAAAATATTTTCTTTTATATTATATAGGACATTCAATATCCAACACTTGATAGTACTATTTTTGGAAAATAGTACTATGATAGTAATATTTCTCAAAAATAGTACTATGATAGTAATATTTCTTAAAATTACACAATAGAAGATAATTATAGAAACACATGCTTTTAAATACAGAAAAGAGCTGGTTTAAAGTAAAAATAGTTTATTTAGAAAGTACATAGCACATTTACACAATTTTTTTCTATATTTTCTACCAAACAGGATCCTTTCGCTGTAGCTCTGCTCCATCTTTACAGCATCTAGGGAAAAAAAAGAAAGAGAAAATCAGTTCATAAATTTATGTGAAATGAAAATGACTCCCATCCCCTGATATAATTTATGAATCAAAAGAAGAATTTATTTAAATTATTTTTTGATGTAGAGTTAGTAAATGCTCTGCAGATAAGAAAATTATTTTTTGCATAGTTTTGTACATTAAAGGGTAATTTATTGTTGTAAAAATAGTTGATTGTTGAAAGTAGTTGAAAAAATTCATTGTTGATAAAGTAGAATTAATTAAATCCAATTAGGAAATATAAATTCTGAGACAGGGGTTTAAAAAAACTTGATATAAAACAGCACCCAACACATGAGTGCAGTTTTAAATCTGTTGTCATTTTATTGATAACTACTTCCAAGAAGTAAATTCCTACCACATTTTTTTGTAAAACCAATTACATACTGTGAAAACTACATCATGTAATAAATATTTACTTGATTAAATAAATATACTAATAGAAAATAGTTATAAAATATTTGTTAAAGAGTATTCCCCTTTTCACTAAATTTCTCTCTGTACAGTAGAAAATCCAACCATGTCGATTAATTTGTTATTATAGATATAAATAAAATAGGGTAGATTGCCTTGATAAGAGTACAATAATAAGCTTTTAATGTTGAGCATAATTTCAGCTCAACATTGAAAGCTGAATCAGAGACTTGTCTAGAATGACACCAAAATTTCCTCTTCACTATTGAGAATAATGCTGTTGAAAGTAGAGAAACACAAGAATAAAGATTGAATGCTAAGTAAAACATTAGCATACAAAATCTTAAATTTCTAAATCTGATTACAAGAGAATTTCGTCGAAATTTAGAGAATTTCGACGATTTCAAGTTCGGCAATTGTGTTTTACTTGTGGTTTTTTTCAAAAAAAAAACGATCAATTATGCCTCGTCGAAAACAGCGATCATATTTTGATCAAGTATCCAAGTTCGACAGAGGAAGGATAGTGGCCTAGCGAGATTGTGGATTATCTTTCAGGGAAATCGGTAGTCGTGTTGGACGAAACCAAACAACTGTAATGCGGATATGTGGTCGTTGGATGCAGGAGGGTACGACGGACCGGCGTGTTCGATCGCATCGACCTCAGCGCACCACTTCACGTGATGACAGGCAAATTGTGCGCATGGCAGTGACGGATCGCTCAGTCACATCACGAACCATAGCACAGCACATGCAGTCTGTAACGCATCATCCAGTGTCTGCGCGTACCATTCGACGCCGTTTACAGCAGAGTGGTCTGTCCTCAAGACGTCCATTGCTTTGTCTACCCTTGACGCAGAACCACAGACGTCTCCGCCGCCAATGGTGCGATGACAGAAGGATGTGGACGGCAGAATGGAATGAAATTGTCTTTACTGACGAGTCACGCTTCTGTCTTTAAACAGCCAGCGCTACATCTCCGAGGTGTTGGAGCCAGTTGTCCTTCCTTACCTTCAGGGCTTGCCCACAGCCATATTTCAACAGGATAATGCGCTACCACACGTGGCACGCATTGTCCAACGGTTCTTCGTCAATCGCCAGATTGAATTGCTTCCCTGGCCGCCTCGCTCTCCGGATCTTTCGCCGATAGAAAACACGTGGTCCATGGTTGCTCTACGATTGACCCAGATTCCATCCCCAGCTGCCACAGCAGATCAACTTTGGCAACGTGTGGAAGCTGCTTGGTCTGCCGTACCCCAAGAACTCATCCAATGTCTCTTTGAATCAATGCCGAGGCGTGTGGCAGCGGTGATCTCCAACAATGGCGGCTACTCTGGCTACTGATTTTGGCAGGAACCACACTTCACAGAAGTCTATAAATTTAATCATTTGATACTTGGTCAACATGTTATCTACAAAATAAATTTTGTTGTGATATCTCTTGTCTTTCTTGGTGTTGCAATTTGGGTGGCCAGCAGTGTATTTTAATATTGAATGTGATCTCAATCCATTCAAACATTATTGAATCTTTTTCTCTAATAATAAATCCATTCAAACGTTATTGACTAGCTGTAAATTAATGCTTTAAAATGCCCAAAAAGAGGAGAGCAACTTTTTATCCTGCAGAAGTATGGGCAAAATATCAAAGATTGTTGAGAAATGAGCAATGTGATGAAAAAAAAAACAACAGAAGAGCGCGAAGCCAACATAATTCGAAATGCAGTTAGACGAACACAAGAATCTGAAGAAGAACATTCCCAAGCGCGCGAAGCCAACAGAATTCAAAATGCAGTTAGACGCACACAAGAATCTGAAGAAAAAACATTCCCAAGAGCTCAAAGGCAACAGAATTCGAATTGTAGTGATCCGAAGCAGTGAGACTGATGAAGAAACTTTTAACGCGTCGAACATACGATCGTCTTCGAGCTTCAACATCGAAAGGAGAGGAAAGCGATGAACAACGAGAGTAGCGACAACAAACTAATGCTATTTGCAATCGCAAAAGAATTTTAGCGTAAACTTTAGAACATCATAACATGAGGCTAATCATTGATAAAAAATAATAACAGAAACTGAATCCCGAGCGAAGCCGGGTAATACATCTAGTAATCTTATTAATAAAAGCGAATGTTTGCCTGTGTGTGTGTGCGGCCTCCAGACAAATCTATGAAACTTACAGCCATGAAATTTGGCACACGGGTAGTGAAGAGTCTGTGCACCTCGAAGCCCGAATTTTAAATTTTATTACCGTTAATTTTAAATTAATAAAAACCAACAATTTTTGAAGGGTGAGTCCAGAAATGGAAGAGCCTCGCAGCCGTCTTTCCGCCATATTTGAAAATATTTGAAAATGGTATTTTTTTTTCATGAAAGTACATAAATGTTACATATTTGGAAAGAACTTTAAAAACTGATAATTTTTTCTGCGTACTTAATATGTTACTTCAATAGTTTTAGAGTTATTTGGATTCTAATTACGGGAGGGTTAAGGCCGTGGCGCCATCTTTCGGTTCTGATTACAATTGAGTGCTTTATTAAGAAATTAAATGAAACTAACTGCTATTGAAATAATCACAGACTTGTTTAATAACAATTAAAATGTTAAATGCATATAAGAATTATATGGAAGAAATATGGATTCTAATCTTATTTGGATATTTGGATTCTAATCACGGGAGGGTTAAGACCGTGGCGCTATCTTTCGGTTCTGATTACAATTGAGTGCTTTATTAAGAAATTAAATGAAACTAACTGCTATTGAAATAATCACAGAATTGTTTAATAAAAATTAAAATGTTAAATGCATATAAGAATTATATGGAAGAAATATAATTCTACAAGGGATTGTTTTTCCTGGGTTATACAATAAAAGACAAGCAAGACTAGGTCATGCAATAAAAGACAAGAAATAAAAGATCCAAAGCGTGATTCTTTCACAGCGTGATTATGCAATTAAAAACACCGAAAAAAACATTTCTATTATAAAAGAAATAAATTTTATTAAAATCTTATTACTTCTCTTAATAATATTAAGATGGTTTAAAAACATTATACACACTTCAAATTAATTGATTCAATTTTTTATGCAATATTTGATTCTATTTGCGCTCAGGTCCGCTAGATGGCACCACGAGACTGATACATTATGCGCTGTATTGAGTGTGACACATATTTATTGTTGCACCACAAAATTTAAATACCTTTATTCGTTGTTTTTTTAGTGTTTCCATTCTCTGTCTTCCATTCTCTGATTGCTGTAGGGAGCGGGTCCCTAAACCGACCGGCTAGACGGGCGAAGCTCGGCTAGTAAATAATAAAATGATATTCGTTAGAGTCGTGTTCATCTATGAGCTTCCTTTAAAACAGGGATGGCCAACTGGCGGTCCACGGGCCGCATCCGGGCCGGTAGGACTTTTTAACCGGCCCACGGCACTAAAGAAATTGAAAAAGAATATATTGTTTGTTATAAAACGAAATGCCTCACTCACTTGTTCTATGTCCGGCAGCAGTTAATTGTGTGAAAGCACCATTTGCAAAATAAAACACATTAAGTCGAAAGAAATCGACGTTGATTTTATTGCCTTTGCTGCATCAAGCACACATCCGCAAACTTCTCTCATTAGATATTTTATACTTTGTGACTATTAAGAAAACTGATTTTATGTTTTGTTTTGTAATATAAACATACTTTTGAGAATGAGACTTGATTTCATTTTCTTAAAAAAACTGATTTTAAAAAAATAAATGCTTTGTTTTCTAAAAATAAAATGTTCTCGTATTTTAAAAAGTGCGTCCCAAAATTGCTGCTTTGAAGTTGTTAATTTTAAAAATATTTGACTTTACAAAGTTGCGTTTTGTAATTTTCGCATCTGTTTGCAAAGCATATTTACATTTTGATATCGTCAAAATCAATTTTCTACTAAGCAAATATTTTTCGAATATCAAGAATGTAATTTTCTGAAAAATCAATAATGTAATTTTCTGAAAAATCAATAATGTAATTTTTCCTATATTATAATGTGGTCTTATTTGAGGACTCTGTATTTATATGTACTTTAACTAATTTAAGTTTGAATATTTATGATTATTTTAAAGTTAAAATATTTAGTGCAGTATACAAATTTGATATTTAATGATGGTAATTTCGCCTTTCACACAGCAAACATAAATATTCTCTCAGATTTTATAGTTGGCCCGCTTTCATTTATATTTTTCTCAAGTGGCCCCCCGATTGTTCTGAGCTGGCCACCCCTGCTTTAAATCACTCATCTCTCTCTGCAGAGTAAGGACCTGTTCACACAGCACTCCGTTAGCGTAAGCATAAAAGTATTTAAATATATTTAATCAATGACAAACCTTCAAACGATTTGCAACGAAATTGTTAAGGCCTGTGATTGGTTTATTTCAATCTCAGCAATTTTCCTTTTACACTTACGCTAAGGGACTGATATGTGACCAGGCCTTTTGTTCACATAGAATCAATCCATCAGCGTCAGCATTACTCGTATTGAATATATATTGGACCAATTACAAACCTCCAAACGATTAGCCACGAAATTGTTACGGTCTGTGATTGGTTTAAAATATGTCAATACGAGTAACGCTAACGCTGGAGGATTCTATGTGAACAGGCACTTATTCATCTACAGTAATACAGTGGTTCCTAACCGGTGATCCGCGGACAACTGATGATCCGAGAGAACCCAAGAAGTGGTCCGCGAGGTCAGAAGTGATTTAAAAAAAATTGGTTTCATCGTTTCAAAACGACCGCGAATTTAAGCACTTTTTTTTTTAACTGGAAGAAAAAAGTTTAGTTAGCAAATCTTTGTTCAAATTCTTAAAATTCCTGTATTTATTTTTCGCTTTCTGACGTTTCGAGTATGAAAAAAAATCCTTGTTCTGCTTAAATATCTCCAATACATTTTCTATGATTCTGTCTACTGCCATTTCGCAGCATCACGGCCATTTTACAGCTGGTAAAGCGAATGCAAGCTGAAAAATTGAATTAATTTTTAAGTTTTCGTAGGTTTTTATGTTTACAATTAAGTTTTCTTTTGCGTTAAATTTGTTATTGTTATTAAGTTTATTTGTAATTTTTTAAAAAAAGTTGTTGATCACAAGTTTGTTTATTCAGAAAATAAAACCCATTTTTTGCCTCTAAAATGATTGGCTGGGAGATAGTCCCCAATGCATTTTTTTTTCTTTGACAAGTGGTTCCTGATCAACAAAAAGGTTAGGAACCACTACTCTAATAGTAGCCAAGTCATTCAAGATACAACATTAGATATTTATAGTCTGTTCGTGGAAGACATGTTATAAATAGATACCCTGATATTTTTACGTCTGTGAAGTTGGCCCCCCTCCCCCCCGACATTGAGATATCCAAATTTTGAAAACGGCATTCGTTTGAGCGTCGTTTGAGCTTGTTTGAGCGCCAAAAATTTTCGTTTGAGCGCCATTTTTAAAAGAGTTATGAGCATTTCATTTTTTGGCGGGAAAAGCACCTAGCCCCCCCCCCCCCCCCGACATTGAGATATTTAAATTTAGAAAACGGCATTCGTTTGAGCGTCGTTAGAAAACATGTGGTCCATGGTTGCTCTACGATTGACCCAGATTCCGTCCCCAGCTGCCACAGCAAATCAACTTTGGCAACGTGTGGAAGCTGCTTGGTCTGCTGTACCCGAAGAACTCATCCAAAGTCTCTTTGAATCAATGCCGAGACGTGTGGCAGCGGTGATCTCCAACAATGGCGGCTACTCTGGCTACTGATTTTGGCAGGAACCACACTTCACAGAAGTCTATAAATTTAATCATTTGATACTTGGTCAACATGTTATCTACAAAATAAATTTTGTTGTGATATCTCTTGTCTTTCTTGGTGTTGCAATTTGGGTGGCCAGCAGTGTATATTGAATAGAAGAAAAGTATTTCATAATTATAAAGAACTGAAATTAACAACATACATTATTAATACATTATTATAAAATAAAAATTAAATGTGTGATATACAATTTACTATATATAAATTTTATCAAGATATTATACATGACAGGTTTTGCAGATATTGATAACATTATTCATTGATATTGACAAGGGAATAACTTCAGACAAGAGAATAATTCAATTCAAAAGTAATATAAAATGAAAGCTTAAATTTAATAATACAGAATTATAATTTCGATTCTTTTCTCAATCTTTTAACATTAGCGCAGAGTTGGCATTTTATTCTCTTGTTTGCATATAAAGTGCATGCGCGTAATCAGAAAAAAGTTAATAACCTTTTGAATAAAAGTTATGTTGCTCAGTGCAACCAATTACTGGCATAGGAGGACCAGTATAATCGTCACTTCACTTACGTGTCGCATCATCTACCGGTGAGCGACAATAATCGGTCCATTTTTCGAAAAATTCCCCATTGAAGCTTACGCTCCTTCTGTATCTTCATGGCTTCCCAGAAGCTTCTGAAAACAGAAAAAAATGGTTCAGCTATCGAATTTGATATTTGGTTTAAATTAGCCGCCATTTTTGAAAGATCGGGGAAGAAAGGCAGGACTTAGGGCCTGTTCACATAGGAGTCCGTTGCGTAGCGTTAAGGAAAAGATGACGTTGAGACGAAAATAAACCAATCATAGGTGTTAAAAATTTCATTGCTAATCGTTTGGAGGCCTATGATTGGTTTATTTTCGTCTCAACGTCATCTTTTCCTTAACGCAACGCAACGGGCTCCTATGAGAAGAGGCCCTTAGGTTGAATGGCAGCTACGTGGACCAATGTACGACGTAGAGAAGAAAGCTTTTGCACGGGTTGCCACTTTAAAGCGTGACGTAGTTAGGGTAGCTTCACTCATAGTGGGTGCCTCTTAAAAGAAGTTATCTCTGAGAGTTAGCAATTTATGATGTTGGCGAGGTTTTACGCGCTTGTGATTCGTCAATTTTCATTTTTGCGCGTCTTTCTGGCGTAACAACAGAACCATTTTTCTTCCTCCGGACATGTGTTATTGAAGAAAAATTATGCCAAAACAGGAAATGGATGACAGCGATCTCAAGAAAAGATTTCATAGTTACCTCCAGCTCAAGGGTAAGTAACATTGTTTATTATTTAGAAATCTGCGCTGAAATTCTAATCATTTGCATATCTCACCTCCGCTAATGCATGTTGTAAATTTCATGTTATTCGCATGTTTCCTTCAGGGTGTTGCATTTACAGTGGCCAGCAGTGCACATCAAATCTGATAATTATTATAGAAAAAGTATATACACGTATTTCATGATTGTAATTCTTTCTCAAAACTAAATCATCTGCTATGTTTCAATGTCACTTCAGTTATATAAATCATCGCGTCAAGGCTAAACGCAAGTGTTTCTAGCTAAGTCAACGTGTCCTGCAGTATATTTGAGTTTGAACAGGTAGCTTAGGGTAGTTTCAATTCCTGAAATTGATAGATAACACATTCATTGAAAATGAATGACTTTCCATCCTTATATTTTCATTTTTAAAAAGAAATATTCCGGCGTTGCCACGTATATGAAAATAATACATCAAATTCATTCTTGCATGCGGCAATATATGAATAAATCACGTTTTTAATTCATGTCTATTTATATTTACGAAAATGTTATAATTTAATTGGCAACAATGAACTGTTACAATGACTTTGAACAAAAATATCCGTTGATACCGCGCAAACTTGTTCTAACATAATTCGGGAATGGAACGTCGGGTACTTTTCCGTTAGCCGGACGCATTTGGCGTTCGCCCTATTAAGTATCGCCATTGGCGAAAATGAAAAGTCTCCAATATAACAACCCTGGGAAAACAGTTTAATAGGTAGTAGATGGACTAAATTTTGAAGAAGTATTGTTACACACAAAACGTTGGACGAAGATGGCAGATCAACGGGTATGAATCATGTGAGAGAACACGATTAAGTTCAGAAACTCAACTATATAACACTGAAATTAACATGAATAAAAATTGGAAACAAATTAACCACACACTTTATTAGCTTTCTTCATACACACATAAATAAACACACTTTTAATAATAACAGATTTAATAAAGCGATTTGTTGGCGACTTTTAGTCAACACACTTTAGTAATACATTTAATAGTAAAATAAACACACAAAAAATAACTTCTTCAGTTACTTCATTATGGGGGAGGCCAAAAACTTTTTATATCGTTCAGAATTTTTTGAAATGGATCATTTGTTAATCTTCTTCACATAAATTCAGCAAGGTATGATTCCAAATGCTGTTCCCCGATGTTTTTTGTTTCTCCATTTTGCGCTTCCCCACAGACGCTCGATCTTTTGGGTATGTGCGGCAGTTTCTGGGTCAACAAAATTGTGGTTCACTTTAAAATAGTGGAAACCCTCCTCTTCAAGTTTTGTGGTCCTGTAGCTTTTCCAAGAATCGGAATAAATCGTAGATGCTTCCTTGATATTTTCCTTGATGGCTTCTAAAAGTACGCTAAGGGATCGGTTTGGTACTGGAATCAGAAAACATTCATTCCTCTCCCGGCAGATACCACCAAATATCCACTGTTGCCGAAGAACGCGTCCCACATCGTTTTTTCGCCTTGAAAATGAACTTTCATCTATTTCGACCATCAAATCGGGCCCTCCTAATTTTTTTTCGACCACGTTCCACTACAGAATTAACACAGACTTCTCGCATATAATTGTTCCAGTCAACAACTGTATTATGATTCATTTCCTATCGCTTCTCGCACCATTTTACCGAAGTTAACTCTTTGCTCCAACTGTAGATAAATCTTAAAAGTTGTCAAAAAATTCAAACGCGTTGATTGGAACCATGTTTCTTCACGAATGCACTTTTTGCTGCGGCAGGTAGAAGCATTACATCGCCTTCGAATGTCATTTCCAAAATATAAATTCATTTCTTGGTTTCTAGCACACGTCTTATTTTCAGACAAAATATCTTTTTCTTGAAAAAAAAAAAGTACAGCTTCTTCTTCCGTTACAGGTAAGTCCCAAATTTTCGTCATGATTGTAATCTCGGTAATAAGCTGCACGATTTTGTAGGTTAAACTACTGTAAAATTTAAACGCCAGTCTTTTAATTGCTGGAAGAATATGTTTAACGCGTAGATACCGATGAATCACGTCATTTCTGAGACATCACGTCATTTCAAAGAAGATGATGAAATGTCATACCATCTACAACAACTAATTTTGCTATAACCTCTTCAACAGATTCTATATTTTTTGTGAAATAGTCATCAGTTTTTCGACATTTCAATTTGGGCTCGTCGTCATCACCAAATTTAGAACATGTTAATACTTCAATTTGATGTTTTGATTTCACGCGGCTTATCAAACTTTTTGTACTTGAACCTGAAGCCTTCAGGATTGATGAGCAAATATTGCATTTTGCTATTTCTTGTGATTTGTTAAACAGAAAATGTTTTCATTCACCAGATTTGTGCTTCGAGCTTACGTCCTCAAAAATATTCATTTTAGGGATTGCAAACTGCAATAAACTCGAATAACTAAAGTTTGTATTTAACACAGCTAAGCTACACAGCATCAGAAAAGTGTGCAAACATGCACTTAATTATACGGGGGCGTATAACCACATTAAAAAGTTATCATATTTTAAAACAAATAAATACATACCTAATAAAAGAATAATAACTGCAAAAATTATAATATTGTTTTGCTACGCAATAGAAATCAGCGAGAACGCAACACAACGAGAGATATAACTAGACTAAATACACACAAACACAAACCACAGAATGCAGGCATGGTCGTGTAGTTGAAGTAGTGCGTAATTCACACGGCATAACGCACGTGCTGCTGGGAATCCCCAACTCATAAACTTGAGTGAAATAGAGCTATGGCGTACGACGCCGCCAATATACATCCTCCATCTTAACATATCTCCATCTCACTTCATCTCATTCTATTTTTTATTCATTTGTTTGAGAGCCGTACCGAGTCCGACTTGTTAAATTCGGTCTTGGTTCCAAATTAAGGAATATAGTTGGTATTCTACTGTATTAGATAAATAACTAATTCCCCGGATTTGCATTAAAAATTCCCCGGGTTTCGGGTTCAGGGAAACCCGGGTCAAAAACCCTAGTAACAACCAACTCCGTACAATCCATAAAAGTCGGGAGTCTTCAAATAAGATATTTCAAAAACCGTTGAGAAAAATAGAAAAATGGTTCGTAAAAGCTTTGCAGAAAAAAAGTGATAATTTAATTAAAAATTTTAATATACATTCGATAAATTTAAGCGAAGAAACATGCATTTTCTGTATTGTCCAAAAGAACTAAACTGTAAATATTATTTAGAAAAAATATTGAGAACTTCCAAACAGGCTTTTATCGTGCAGAGTAAGAATCATGTCAGGACTTTAAACTGTTGTTTACAAGCACAATGATGCGCCTGATTGTTGGTTATCTGTAAGAACTGTAGATCAAGGTTTTCCAGGAACACTTGTAGGGTATTTATTCGTCTTTGTGTAAAATTTAGTTGAAAGCAAGATTTCTCCAAGCTGCTGCATCTAAAGAATAAACATCACTGCAGATCAAATATGGAAAATGACGTAAGAATCAGTTTGTCAAGTATTTAACCTAACAGCGAACATTATTCAAAAATAGTTCTGAAAATTAATAATTTTGATACACTATTATTTAATATCTTGATACTTTATTATACTGTGACTTTGACTTCAAATGTAAAAACTTTACAACAAAAATTGATATACAAATGTAGCCTATTATTTTAATTTAATAATTACTAACTAGTAAATTTATTTTATTCAGTGATCCACAGCCTTAATATTTATTTTATTGGAGGATCCTTTAGATTTCCAAAGGTCTAGAATTACTATTTTGTGACAGAAAAAATAAATCAGAAGATAAAGGCAAACTTAAACATATATGCTTTAATCATTTTCAAATATATTTATTTGAAGAGAATAATATTATAGTAGTCTGTCGACCCATTTATCAGAGAAAGTTGTAGAGAAATGACACTTCCTGATTCCGTGGTAGTCAGTCTGTTGAATACCAGCCTCGAGGCATAGAAACGCAAGTTCGTTCTCCACTCCCAGCAGACGGTCATTACACATTATATAACGAAAAATAAAAATTATTCAGAATTTTCTGATTTATCGTAGCATCCATATTCCTTTTCTTTCAATAACTGGAAATAACACGTGACAATAAACTACATTAAGATAAATAAAACTTGAAGTAAATTTCGTACTTTTAGGGCCTGTTAACATAGCAGTCCGTCAGCGTAAGCGTTAAATTTTAACCAATCATATAGCTGAGCGTTATGACATCACCCTTTGACTCACGTATCATCATTCGTGAACACTCCGTAGACCTTTTACGCTGACGCTAATGGACTGCTATATGAACAGGCCTCTCATTCATTCATTCATCAATAGCTCGACAGTCCTGGTTGAACTCTGGCTTTCTCAAGAAGACGGAACCAGTCCTTCCTTCTGTGCGCCACAGCTTGAACAGGCCTCTAGTTGAAATATTTTTTTCGAAAGTGCATAATATAATTACTAAACCTTCTGCCAGATAAAATTATTTTGTGCCAGAATTTATACTTAATATAAGCATAGTGTATGTGAACATTGCACCCAAGGCCGAGAGAATAAAACTTTTCTTGAAAGTCAGCATGCCGCAAGCAGTCACGTAGGTGATGCCTTTAGTTTCGATTCGCTTCAACAATAGCATCATTTTATTATCGGGCGGTACAGTAATTATTAGCTCATTAATCAAGTTTGTTGAAGTTGCCTTTATGCCTATCAAGATTTCAGACATCATAGAGCAGCTGAAACTCAAAACTATCAACATCATACAAGAACAAGCGGACGTAACGAGGGTTTCGAAAGCAAAACTAACAGAATCTATCGCACTGGAAAAATACGATTCCACGGATGTGAACAAGGAAGAAAAGTTCCCTCCTATGACCAAAAAAGTTGGAACGTAAAGAATCTCAGTGATATGCCCGACGAGATCCGATAGAACAAAAAACTCTTGAATAATATTAATTCTCTCGTTGTAATCTTCTGCTAATAAATTCTTCAACTTCATTCTGTAATTCCTCAGAATTTGAGTACAACGATAAAGCAACGTGCTCATGAATGCTGTACCCAGACCTGGCATGCTTAGATGCAAAGAGAATAGCCAGAAGCTACCACCACACCAAACTACATAATGTAAGTATTTATTTCGAACTCTGTATCCGTAAGTCCAGAAGCCTTTTGTAGGTTTGGGGAAAACTTGGGACAGGTACATCAAGATTGCAACAAAAATTAGCGGTGACAGAAGAATGAAAACGAGACAGCTTTTAAATACAACAGAATTAGTTTTTGAAATGTTCCATCTCGAATGGTAAATTTTTTGTGTCACAAGTGAGATAGATTTTCTCAATAAAAGAAGCGAATACCACAGAGCTACTGAAAAGACAGTGGCTAAGAAATATGCTGTGCTTCTCTTTATATCTTGTTTGTGATGCAAAGCAACAAAAAAGCAAGAGGTTATATATAAAGATGAAAAGTGTATATTTATAATAATAAAATATGAAATGTATTTCAAGAATCTACTTAAAGGCTTTTTAGAAATATTGATACCACTAATAGCTAAGATACTCCAAATATATTTATCTTTTTCGAACAAATGTTCTAAATTCCCTACTTTGTTATCCTTTGGTAACACAATCATTGTAAATGAATGTTAACTGGACTTTTCAATGATAGAATTATAAATGTCTTCAAATACATGAAGACTTGGGGGCGAAAATTTCACCGCATGAAGATGACGTCATTGTGACGCAAATTTGTAATCGATGACAGTCGATTACAAATATTGTGCTGATTCGCAGATATTGCAAATACACATCACGGTGATGTCGGCACTTTCACACGGTTAAATTACGCATGCTCCAATCTTTAAAAATATTTTTTACACTTTTTCAGTACCTGTTGAAGTGCTTTTTTTTAAAATTTAAACAACGAAAAAATTTAGCTGTCTTATTTTTTTAAACTTCTTAAGTTTGTTGCTAACTATTAACCTTTACCTTTAATGTACATCGCTCAGATTTTTCAAGTTTCGCAAAACCATTTCTATTGTTTCTTTTAGAAAGTATGCTTCAGTGATTCTTCATTCATTAAGTGTACGATAATAGAGATATTTTATTCACTTTCTTCTTAGTATGAATCCAAATGGAAATAATTTTCGCACTAAATCTTGAATTGCATCAATAATCGGCCACTGTGTTCCTAGTTGTAACATGCCTTCATCATATATATCTTTACGTTAGTTACAGTTGATGAAATCAAATCAAAGACTTTATCCTGATCATCTATCATTCATTAAGATAACAATGTAAACACATGTATATGTAATTTAGATATTTTAAAATTTTAATGCGTATTTTAAAACAATCTTTATTACATACGCATCTACTTTTGCATTTTCTTCTTTAAACCACTGAGAAACGTTTAGAAACGAAACGCAACTGTTCAATATTTGCTTTCGACATACAGTGACATTATTTTTGTCCTCGGATCGAAGAAATTTCCTGATAATCAATAATTCAATACATAAATGTCTTTACAAACTTACTCTTTTATGATAAATATCTATTGCTTTCTTTTCTAGTCATAGCACATCTAATTTAGTAGAAAGCATTTGATGAATTACCATTCTCAAATTTTAGGAAAAAATTAATAACAGCCATGCTGATGTGAAAATACGGCGAATCCTAGGTCGTGTAATAAACAATTTTCGGGAAACCATTAGACGACTGAATTAAATCTCAATGGAAACAAATATCTAAAGGCTGATTTGCTCTCCAGAGAAAATCCGAAATTTATGTATAGATACTTTCTTTTCTTTTAACTCGGATAGGTGCTGGCTTGGTTTTGTGGTTTATCAAAGAGACGGCCTTTTTTCCCCTCCCACAAAGGAGCTAGAGATTAAAAATCTGCAATCGATCTACAGAGATGTTTGTAAAAGAAGCCCTTAGTAACGGTTTGAGACATTTTAATCAATGAAAGAATTTGGTTTTGATGGTTTAAAATATATAACCAACGATAATCTTATTTAAAGAAAATGTTAATTTTAAATGACTGGAAGAAATTTACATTCCCATGGAAACAAGAAATAACCACCTGAATTCAACTACAAATTTCTTTGATATTTTAATTTATCAATGATACGGTAGAAAATCAACGATATATTTGCTTTTGATCTGTTGTGGTCTAAAAATAAATAAATTTATTGTGATTATTTAGATCTAAAATCATTGCGAAAATATGCTTAACGTTCGTAATATTTACAATAATATTAATATTATAGGACAATAGAGTGGTTTTAACTACATTGCCCTCCAAAAGTTTCGGTACATGTTTTTTATGTGTAATTTTAAAATGAATGAACAGAGAAACAAGAAATTTGGACGAAATATGCAGTAAACTGTTCTTTATTCTATGCGACAAAGAAATTTACATGCGTTACAGCAAAAAAGCACTCTTGGCTGAAAACTCCATTATTGGAGAAAACAGTACATCACAGTTTTATGTGGAAAAATGTCATGGAAACATAAAAACAATGATTTCTAATACGGAATATGTCCACCAGGGTTGCCAAATGTCCCGGATTTTAAGGGGCAGTCCCTTATTTGTAAGTTTTGTACCGTAACTTTGATACGGGACGGCAAAAGTCCCATTTTTCGCCGAAATGAGAAATTTATTGTATACGAGTTAGGCGCATACAAGGGCCTGTTCACATCCGGTCCGGAAGGGTAAAAGGAAAGATAGCGCTGAGACGGAAATAAACCAATCATACACGTTAAAAATTTCGTTGCTAATTGTTTGGAGGTTTGTCATTGGTTAAATATATTACTTTACTTTATTGGTTACTTTAACGCTTCCGCTACCGGACTCCTATGTGAACAGGCCCTTGACGAGAAGGTTGTCTGTATGCCCCGGGATCCGAACGTCCCAACGACAACAGTCTCAGTCTAGTGCTAGATACGAATGCAGATTAGTGTGTGATCGTGTTGATAGATAGTGGCGTTTGAATTAAGTGTTTGTTATAAAACTAATGCCTGAATATGAACAGTGGTAATGGTAAACGTTCAAAATCCAATAGTGATGGGCCGAAAAAAAGGTTATGTATTTTTAGTGATGAATGGATGAAAGGCGAAGATTGGCTCAGGCTTAGTCTCAACAACGCCAATAAGGCACATTGTAGCTATTGTAATAAGGATTTTTCGGTTTCCCATGGAGGTCGGAGTGACGTAACTCAACATGCTCAGGGTGCCGAGCACAAGAAAAACAAAATAACTGTTTCATCTAGCAGCAATCTGTCACAGTTTTTCACCACTAAAGTTTCTTCTGAAAGTGACAAAATTGCTCTAGTAGAGTTAGCTACTGTATTTTACACAGTAAAGCACAATATATCATATATTTCAATGGACTGTGGGAACACGCTCATTCGAAAACATTTTTATGACTCGAAAGTCACCCCAAAGATTTCCTGCGCCCATTATATTATGTACATTGTACAATAATATAATTGCAAATTTTACATACACGTCCCTAACACTTTATAAGGGCACTTACTTAGTTGTAGTAAACTAATAAAATAAAAATCAGTTTTGTACTATATGCCTAAATCAACTTTAAATTGCTTTTGATTTGCAAATTTTCTATGTAATTATATTATTGTTTACTTAACCTAAACTTTATGTAAGTTGCAAAACTGAACGAAAAATGCATTTAAATTGCCTATTTGAAAGGTTAAAATTTGAAAAATTTCCGGGGGAGAACCCCGGACCCCCTTTCCCTGGGGTTATTCCATACTCCCTAGTAGTATAGTTATCAAAAACCGTCCCTTATTTTCAGTGTTTTTATTTGGCAACCCTGATGTCTACCCCTAGTTATAATGCATTGTCGGCACAGACTTTCCATGCTGCGAATTAAGTTTTTGGACACCGAAATGGGAAACAAAGACCAGAACGGAGAAAACCTTGTTCCAGCTCATGCAACGACTTTGGAGGAGGACATAGAACAGCAACGTAACTGCCAAGGTAATCCCAAACATGCTCTATCGGATTCAGGTCTGGAAATCGAGCTGGCCATTCGATTTGTTCCAAACCGTGACCCTCAAGATAATCCTCTACATGCACAGCTCGGTGATGTCTTGCATTATCACACATTACAATGAATTCGTTATCAATAGCAGAGACATATGGGCGGATATATTGATCAAGGATCTCGTCCCGATATCTTACACCAGTCGGAGTTCTTCTATGGAACACATGCAGGTCAGTGTGACCACCGAAAGAGATTCATGCTCAAATCATGATTCCCCCATCTCTGTAACTGTGTCTTTGAGCAATGTTGGATTGGTTATATCTGGTTCCTTGTTCCCTCCAGATCAGCAGACGCCCTGAATGTGTGAACCTGATTTAGTGTGAACCTGGACTCATCTGTGAAGAGTACAGAAGCCCATTGCTATCTGGTCCAGAAAACGTGTTATCTTTCCCAACATAAACGGGTACTTCTCTGCCGTCGGTTAAGTGGGACACACACAACTGGTCGTCTTGCATAGAGACCACAATTGTGATGGCGTCTTCACCGTAGTAGCGGATATTCTTGTCCCTGAAGCGATAAAATTATTTGAAACAAGCACATTAATGCTTCTCCTTCTTCGGGCCGAAAGAGCTAGAAAGCGGTCTCCCGCAAGTGTTATATCTCTTGGTCGGCCTGCAACATATCTTCTAGACACGCAATCTTCTAATGTAAACTGATTCCACAGTCGTTGGACCACACTTCAAGGCACATTAAAACATCTAGCAGCATCAGCTTGTGACAATCCCATTTCTATCTATCCGATCACCCGCCACCTTAATGAATCGGGTAAACGAATTCTCCGAGACATTAGTAGATTCTCCTGGGTACTGTCAACGAAATTGCCAACAAGAATTGAAAATAAACAACCATGCACAATACTTACACATAAAGTTAGGAAAGTTTGAATTTTCCACATTTTCTCTTACTCTTATATAAGTGACAATTCTTTAAAATGAAAGCGGTGACCAGGGATTTTTGCGTAAGTTTTCTTTAAGTTCAAAACTATCATTAATATACACTATGAATTTTATTGTTACTGCCTTCATTTTAATGGTGAGCTTCGAAAAACATGTTGTACCTTAACTTTTGGAGGGCAGTGTATTTATAAGGCGGTGATTGACTTGAAATGTAATGTTGTAATGTAATGCTTGTGGCTAACATTATATTAAAGTATACTCGTGTTTCATAACGAATGCTCATTCTGAATACTGGGCTCATTGACACTGACTTTAACATAAAAACTGTAGAAGCACCAGAGAGCAAGAGCTCCTTTCCTCAGTATCAATGTTAGTATGTGACATAAGATTACCGTTCTCCAGGTTACAAATAGTGTTGACAATGATTAACAAAGGGAAAATAATTACAAGATAAAAAGAACTTTTTATATACCATGTTTTTAAAATTTCTGTTGAATCATATAAACTTGAAAATTCTATGTATTAATAAATACTTTTTAAATTTTTTATGATGAATTATCCCATCAACTTGAAAGAAAATGAAGTTAATTGGAAGTTAACTTGCGTTTAACTTTTCGTTCCCGTTCCGGCTGATAGATGGCTGCACCATTCTACAAAACAAAATTAACTGAAAATGAATTTAATATTGCTTAAAGATGGCTAAAAGTATCAAAAGAATGCATTGTCATCGTGTTCTGAGCTATTCTAAATGTTTCAGATGTCTAGCTAGTCGGGAAGTTAGTTAGAAATCGATTACAAGATTTGTACTGGACAAACACACAAACAAACAAGAAAGCGATTTAATAAAAACATGGAAAAAATGAATTTGTTGATAAATCAACTAATTAAATAGAACGAGTACGAGTAATTAATATGGTATGGCTAACTTAAATGAATGTTGGGCTCAAAAATTTCTCCACTACAACCAGTCCAATGATGTCGGACATAGAAGTTGCAAGTGATGCGTTCATTATAGGGTAAACTACATAATGCTAAAGTAGAAAAAATATAAACGGTGGTGGTAGACTAAAGTTGAGAACTTGAGCATTATTCTCGTGGAAAAAGCAAGAATACATAGAAAACCAAGAATAATTATAAAATAAAGTACATTAAATTCTACTTCGGATTGTAGTCTTAATAGTCTACGGCAGGGGTGTCCAACTTTTTAGCTTCCTTGGGCCACAAGACAAATATTTTTGGGCCACACAAAAATATATCTTACATTAAAAATAGTTAATGAGTAAAAAAAGTATAATATATAGTTAACATATTTCATTATAAATTTTATTTATAATTATAAATATAACTATAGGAGTCATACTAATGCATCAATATAAGAAACTAATTCATCAATATCTGGGTCAATTGAAGTGGTTGCAATTCTCAGGGAGTTTTCAAGATGTTCATCCGATATTTTGATTCTAATTTGACTCTAAGGGCCTGTTCACATAGGAGTCCGTTGCGTTGCGTTAAGGAAAAGATGACGTTGAGACGAAAATAAACCAATGATAGGCGTTAAAAATTTCATTGCTAATCGTTTGGAGGCATATGATTGGTTTATTTTCGTCTCAACGTCATCTTTTCCTTAACGCAACGCAAAGGACTCCTATGGGAACAGGCCCTTAGTGTGCTTCACTCTTGAAAATAGTTGTTCATAGATGCACGTGCTTCCAAACAATGGTGACATGAAAAACGCATGACTATGCAGATAGGGATATTTGTCTCTGGGCAGGTATGATTTATAAAAGTCCAACAAAGGGACTTGGTTGAATTTCTCTTTAAGTTGGATGTCAGGTTGCAACTCTATGCATTCCATTTGAAACTTTTTGCAGCATATCTATATCGACTCTAAATGGAGTAGCAAAGAGCCAAATGAATTGTTAATTTTTGCCGAAAGTGCTTCGGTCCTAGTGTTAATCCTATAAGTCCCTCTTTTTTGCCAATTATAGCTGGGGCATCAGTTGCTTTACCAGATACAGTGATTTCCGCTTATAAGAATCACGTTTGTTATTACTGCTTTTGATTCTTATAAGCGGTTGATTCTTATAGCCGAAATTTAGGTTTTTGGACAGGCATACACATACACACACCTATATATACATATATGAGATAATTTACCATAAAATACTGTTTAATTTACGTTAATTATCTTTTGTTAAAATTATTTTTTATAATTTTAAAAATACAATTTAATTTCTAGACCTATAAGTAGATACACATGATTATAGTAAGAGAAGAAAAAAAATCCAATATTTGTTACCACATACCTGTTTAACAGTTTTAACATTTCAACTACAGGAAGGGAACAAGAAAAAGTTTTCTATGGTAGTTTGACGTAATGAAGTTTTCAGGAGGCTGTTTATACCTCTTTCAATACTAATAGTCTCATTTTAAAGAAGATTCACCTTCTAGCTTAAGTTTCACGGTTTGATAACATGCTGAATACTACTAAAGTCATGTTTGCCTAAGTGACAGTGGACACTTCGCCGAAGATTTATGTGTTTCAGGGTCCAGGAAGCCGCAACCAGGATATGGGAGGTGGGAAAAAAAGAGTCCCTATTTTTGTTTGTCAGTGGAGAAAAGTGAAATCGGAACCGGACGGGTAAAGATGTCCCAGGGTCAAGCTAATAGGACAGTGTTGTGCTAAAGCGTTTAAGGGAAAACTATTATGTTATGTCTAATAAAGACAGTGATGAATTTTACGACTAGATTCCACCCCATCTTATCAATCTTCCTTTAAAAAAAAGAAAGAAAGAAAGAACGTGCCTTTTGAGGGTCTTCAGTTACTTTTTTAGAAAAATGAAAGGAAAGCGAAGAGTATAAACTGATTCTTAAAACCGGTGGATTGATTCTTTAAAGCGAAAATTTTAACATGGAAATAATGCATTTGTTTTTGTTTTCGCGATATTGATTCTTATAAACGGTTGATTCTTATAACCACTGATCACTATAAGCGGTGGTTACTGTATGTTGGCAAGAGTTAATGAGAATCGCGTCAGCGTTTTTCATGTAAATCTCTCGAGGTTGTCTTGTCTTTTAACGGTACTAAATAATCCATTTCTTCAGCTACAATCAACTCGTCATTTATACCCATAGGCGTAGCATGCTTCTAACTTTAGGGGGATCATGAATTGAATTCAGTTAGGGCCCTTCTCCGGGCATTAACTGCCTGATGGTCCTTAAAATATGAAATATTATGATTTTTTTAAAAATTGAATAACAATAGAATTGATGTCTGAGTAGTATTCAAAAGTTATACAATGAGAAAAATAAATATAATATAAATAAAATGAGAAAAAAATATAGCATCGAATTTTTTTTTTTATGGATCATATCATTGTGGAATCTTCTGTTCCACAGTTTGAAAAACCGGGAAAAATCCAACTTTCTTAAAAATTTTCTACAATTTTCCGATTTTAATTGAACTTCTATTAACGTTTAAATTTATTAGTTTAAATTTAAAGTTAAGTTGGGACGTACGCCCCCCCCCCCCAACGCTACGCCTGTTTTTATACCTCTAAAGAAAATGACAAATTGAGCCGTATCAGTAGCATCCGTACTTTCATCCATCGACAAAGAGCAAAACTTAAAACTAGAAGCTTTACTTTTTAAATCGTGTGTTTTCGATATATTTCCTAAGCTCGTCAATTCTCCTGGAAATAGTTTGATGAGACAAAATGTGCGAGTCCGCTTTCTAACAATATTTATAATGGCCATGTTTGAATATGTATTCATAAGATCATGGAGATTTTGTGTTCATGGTGTTTAATTTTTTAATACTAATTTTAATATTATTGCAAATATGAAATGTTAAATGTGTAAAAACTTCCCATTTAATTCTTGTAATGAAATTAATATACAGAAATTGCATACGGAATTTTGTATAGAATTAAAGATATTTGAAATGCTGTATTGTCGATTTGTTGAATGAACATTGCGAGATATGTAATGGCCGCCTGCATCATCGCCAAGGTGGACTATCGATATTTTATTTTCGCTTTGAGCTCTCTTTCTGGGCCGCGGGTTGGACACCCCTGGTCTACGGATAAAACTAACTTTAGATAAGGTCAGACAGACCTGGTGCCTCTACAGTTTTTTTTATGTCTATGTCTGTCTATGTCAGCAGTGGCGTAGCGAGCATAACTGGCGCCCGGGGCACGATACCTTTGTGGCATCCCACCCCTGAAAAACATATAGTAATATAATATATAGACCCTATATTGGCGCCCTCGATAAACATATAATAACATAATATATAGACCTTATGTTGGTGCCCTCCCCTAAAAACATATAGTAATATAATATATAGACCTTATATTGGCACCCCCCACAAAATAATATAGTAATATAATATATATACCTTATATTGGCGCCCTCCCCGAAAAACATATAGTAATATAATATATAGACCTTATATTGGCATCCACCTCGAAAACATATAGTAATATAATATATGGATCTTACATTGGCGCCCCTCTGCGAGTGGCGCCCGGTGCATGATAGACCCCCCCTTGCCCCCCCCCCCTTTGCTACGCCACTGTATGTCAGACAGACCTGCTTTTTCCGTGAGTTAAATTTAAAAACTGCGCTACTAAAGTTGCACGATATGTTAAGTTGCACGACCGCGGTATACCTGTATTGTCTGTTAAATAGAAACAATGTTATGCTATGTTGATCCCACAAAATCGATTTCTAGCGACATTTCTCAAAAATATCTTTTCTCAGAAGCACCCCATTACATTTATAAAAGTTATTATTTATGGTTTTTATTATAATTATTTCACTGTCGTATTTACGCTGTAAATAATTATATAATATAATAGTATAAATAAATAATAATAATAATAATATTAATTTATAAATTAATAATAAATAAAAAGCTGACACACAATACACGCGTGAAGACATTAATACAGATATTGGATGAATAAGATGATGTTGTGGCCTGTATTGATTTGTAATGAAATAATCAAAGGGATTCATGGAGGAAAAAAAAAACAATATTCTGAAGCAGCTTATGGGCAATCTTCCTCCGGAAAGAATAAACCCGAGTTCCCCCTTTAATGCCACAGGAATAGATTTCTGTGGACCCTTTTATGTAAAGTTTAAAGGACAAAGAAAGGGTGTATACCACAAAGTATACATAGCTATATTTGTCTGCTTTGTGACTAAGGCAATACATTTAGAGACTGTCACAGATTTAACCTCAGAGGCGCTAATCGCGGCGCTAAAAAGATTTTTCTCTAGACGTGGTAAAAGTTCGTCTCTGTTCACGGATAATGCCACCAATTCCGTAGGCGCGCATTTAGAATTAAGACGATTGTACAATCTTGTTAAAAAGTCAGAGGAAAATTTAGCTTGTTATTTAGCCTCAGAAGACATTGCCTGGAAATTTATTCCTCCCAAAACCCCGAATTTCGGTGGACTTTGTGAAGCTAGTGTCAAATCATTTAAATATCATCTTAGACACACTATTGGTGATCGAAAACTGACCTTGGAAGAATTCCAGACTATTACAATTCAGATCGAAGGCATCTATATTAAAACAGCAGATCGTTAATTCCGATGAGCTCAGATGTGGATAATTTAGATGTTTTAACTCCATCACATTTTTTGATCGGGCGCATTTTGAATACAATCCCTGAACCACTAATAGTGAACAGACCGGACAATTTATTATCAAATTGGCAAAAAAACCACCAAAGTTGTTCAAGCCATATGGAAAAAATGGCAGATTAGTTATTTAAATCATTTACAAAATCGCACCAAATGGCATGTTGAAAGACAAAATTTACAACCTGGTCTAATGGTTTTAGTTAAAGAAGATCACTTGCCACCATGTAAATGGTTGATTGGACGTATTCAAGAAATCATACCAGGATCCGATAATAGAATTACTGTGTGTCCGTAGTAGCTGTAATAGAATTAGTAGTAGCTGGATTAGTAGTAGCCGGATTAGTAGTAGCTGTAATAGAATAGAGTAGCTGTGGTGAAAACAAACCACGGTATATATAAACGTAGTATTAGAAAGTTATATGCATTGCCTAATAAAAATATGTAAATCTTTAGTTGTTTTATGTTTTGAGTTTATATTTAATTTGTATATTCGTGTATTATTGATAACATTATTTACATTTTAAGTTATCTGTATTCATTTAGAACTTGTTTAAGCCAAAATATGAGGCAAAATTGTTTTTGTAATATACTAGGGGCTTTTCCCCTAGGCTCGCTACGCTCGCTCCTCTGTTATGGCTAATAGCGAGATACATAGGGGTGATTCTCGGGCAATGTAACAGCTATTTACTGTTGTCAGTCATACGAGGGTAGGCTGAAAAGTAATGCACACATGCTTGTAGAGCGCGAACGAAATGACCTTCAAAACCGCGCCAAGTGGCATATGGAAGTTACATACGTTTATATATAACGTTGAGACGAAAATAAACCAATCATAGGCGTTAAAAATTTCATTGCTAATCGTTTAGAGGCCTATGATTGGTTTATTTTCGTCTCAACGTCATCTTTTCCTTAACGCAACGCAACGCAACGGGCTCCTATGTGAACAGGCCCTAAGACATGTCTCATCTTCGTCGGACTTTGAGTCTTTTTTATTTTATGTTTTGTGGAAAAATATTGACTTTTTCATGTTCAGATTACGATAACTCGCCAAAAATTAATCGTAGAATTTTGATCTTTTTACAATCTAAGACTACAGACATTTCTCCTTCAAACAAGACCTCATTTGTTTAAAAATAATTTAAAACAGACTAATATTTTCATCAAAATATTAAACCCACTTTTTCGAGAAATATCGTCACATATGTGGATGTAATATCGATGCTCCTCGAGTTTTTATCTTACAAAGAAAATATTTACATCATCTGGAAGATGAAAGCTTTCTCATTCATATAAACCTCATTTCAAGTCTCTATCTTAAAATTTCAATTTTTAATTGAATTTTAAAGCTGAAACAGTGATTCCTCTTCGCAGTGATTCCCCTTCAACAGTAAATGGATGGAAGCTGTTGCATTGCCCGAGAATCGTCCCTATGTATCTCGCTATTAGCCACTTATTCCTTCAACATGCTGTGCCATGATTGGCGCTGTGCTTGAGCGCGTTGCTCGTATGCGATAGTCCCCGGTTCGAACCCGGTGGACACTCATTTTTCTAAATATTTGAATTTTATTCTTTAAATTCTTATTATATTTTTTATTTAACTTATCTGAATAGGGCTTAATTTTTATATTTTTATTTTACTGCTGAGCACATACTTTCTGATGTACATATCTTGCTACTGGAGGTAAAGTCGTAAGACCATGGCACTCCAACAAACTCAATATACCTTGACCTTGACCCTAACAGAGGAGCGAGCGTAGCGAGCCTAGGGGCGAAGCCCCTAGTATTGAAAAAAAAGTGTTAAGATACCTGTTACATACAACTAATATGAGGAATTTTATAAATAAGCTTAAATTATTTAACTCAAAATGAAGGTATCGTCCAAAAACACATGCAAACGCATAGGAACGGCTTCTGTTTTCTGCCACCCGATAATCACGTGATCTATAGCAGACGAAAACTGACATAGCCAGTGACGTTGCGACGTTTCGCCTTATCGCTTGCTGCATTAAAAAAAACGTTGTTCTATAAACTTTGAATGTGTGTATTCATTATAGAATTGATTTTAGTCTTATTGCATCTTTCTACTTGATACATAAGCTGAGGCCCGGACTAGCTAGGTCGGCTAGTCGGCGATCGCCGAGGGCCCCCGACCCAAGGGGGCCACGAAGGGACCTATAAAAAGTGGTTTACACTTGGGGCCCCAAAAGAAGTGGTTTGTATTTTTTATTACTCACGTACTTTTTTAACTACACTATTTTATAATTAGTTGCACTAGAGTCATTTTCCTTTTTGCCAGAAAGTTTACGCGTGTCCACAGTGGCGCACCCAGGGGGGGCCCAGGGGGCCCTGGCCCCCCCCAAAGAAGTAGAAATATTGATTTTGCATTATAAATATTTTTATTCGTTCATCTCGGCCCCCCCCATGCATTATAAATATTTTTATCCATTCATCTCGGCCCCCCCCAAGAAAAAATCCTGGGTGCGCCACTGCGTGTCCATTCAATTTGAAGCTGTTGTTCAAACGTGAGTAAATGTTTACTCTTAGCACAGCAATAAGGCAGAACAGTAGTCTGCATATGTACGAGTATTGTGTGGGGACGTGTCGCTGGTGAAGGGAAGCGACTGACGCATCGCTGTTTTCACAAAGTCCAAAAGAACTGTTTGCAAAATTGTAACAACTGTTTGGAAAAAAACAGGTTGACGTAAAGAAGAAACTGGAACTCCAGACTCGGTATCCCAATCTAGTCTGTTTTCTGTTCTGTTCTAACAGAAACACAAACAAGTAAGTTAATTTTATTGTGTAGTTTTTCTTTTTAATCTCGGAACGGAAAAATGAGAAGTTAAAATAATTCCATTTATAACTAATCAATATTTTTTTACGCTTTAATTCAGAACTAAAAATAGTTTTATATATTTTGTATTAAAGCGGAAAAAGTTTTTTGTTGAAGTGTTTTACCTGGATTCCCGATACATTATACAAATATTTAACAGTTTCCATAATTTTAAAAATATGTTAAATTACTTCAGTTCTTATTTGGATCTAAAATCAGTTTTAATTGAAATAAATGGACAATTTTATTGTTTGAGAGAAGAGTAAGTTGTCGGTCCCTTTGTCGTGAACAGTTGTTTCCGTTCAAGAACGAGACATTCTTGAGTCCGGATAGAGAAGGGGAGAAAAAGTAAAAACAGTTAAAACATTACATTTGTTCTTTTATGTTAAGTTATGTTGTGACCTTAGAGCAGTTGAGATTAGAGAACAGGCAGTCTGATCCCCACATCAAACAGTTCCAAGTGTTTGGGCCGGTTCCGAAAAGCAGTTTGCTCGTTGTTTAGTGAAAAACAGTTGTTTCAAACAGTTTGGAGGTTTTCATCACCTCTTAGTCAGCGTATGTTGTTGTTAGTGCACTAGATAGTTTTGTCAACATGAAACGTGGGTATCAAAGTGGCGCTAAGAAAAGAAGCGAAAATCTTTAGACGTTGAAAAAAAGTTCCAAAAGTTTAAAAAATTGGTTAACTAGTTCCACTTCTCAGTCGCAAAGTCAGCCTTTGACTCACGATGATACATCAAATACAGGTAAGAAAGTTGGAATTAGTTTATTAGCTCATAAGTACAGTAGAGTACCCCTAATCCGGACCCTGTATGTCCGGACATCCGGTTAATCCGGGCGGGATTTAAAAAAATACTAGCTAAAATTTGGTAAATTAAAAATTTAATTTTGCGAGTGATTAATTCGACTGACTCCTCGATCCAACATGGCAGCTCATATCCGGACAGTTGATTCAGTTGGAACCGTTCTAAACAAGTTGGTTATTGACTCATAACTTCCTAAATAAACATCCTAGCTCTTTTTTTATTGGAATATATTTTTAGGGCATCAAATCTGATCTAATAAGAACTAATTTAAACTGACACAAAAAATGATGATGTGATGATGACAAAACCCACCAAAAGACACCTGATGCGGTTGCACATCAGCTTGGATATTTCATCTGCCCCAACGAAAATGACCCTATCGGAATTAAAAAAGATATTATGGAGAAACACCCGATTCTAGTTAGTGAAGGAAAAGAAACTAAACTGCCAATCGACACTTCAAAACTTTATTACCGACTTTTGCCGAATGGTGAAAAAATTCATAGAAAATGGTTATCATATTCGATTCGGTTTAACAAAGTGTACTTTGGAGGTAAAGATAATAGACATTTCTCATTTAATACCGGGCATGACGTTTCTCCTAAGCATATTCTGTACGTCAGAAGTAAACCATCATAAGTGAATTTCCCCATTTGTGATGATGATTTACCTCTCATCATGACTTACATATGCGATAGTTTATAAGTCTATATTTCCCCCACTATTTTGTTTTGCATATAGGACAGTTTTCCTCAAAGAAGCTCCATCCAAAACGAGTCACTTACCATAAAATATCGAAAATGAAGAGAATTCACTTATGATGGTTTACCTCTGACGTACAGATTTATAAAACCGTTGAGATCAGTGACGTAGCGAGTATAACTGGTGCCCAGCACACGATACCTTTTTGGCGCCCCCCTTTCCGAAAAACATATAGTAATATAATATATAAAATTAGTGAAAAGGACCATTTGGCGCCCCTGTGCGAGTGGCGCCCGGGGCATGATAGACCCCCTTGCCCACCCCTCGCTACGCCACTGGTTGAAATTCATGAAGATTCTCGTTATCAGGAACTAGCGGCTAAGGCAGCTTTTCAAATCTAAAAATGCCATGATATTTCAACTCTTCTGACTGGTAACCAAAACAAACAGCGAGAAAGAGAAATTCACACCAGAAGATTGGTTGTTCAACGTTAAATTGATATAGTTTTTTTTTATTGGTAGGCAAGACATTGCATACAGGGGCTATAAAGCAGAAGGGGCTTATACACTGGACTCCATAGAAAATCATGGTAATTTTCTTGAACTGGTCATGTTGGTTACAAATTATGATGTGATTTTACAAAATAATGTCAGAAAGTGTATTGAAGACAGCAAAAAGCACAAAAATGGAAAGAATTAACAAAAGGAAAAATACAGGAAAGTTAACTATAGGACCGATTGTACGAGACTCTCTGTTAGCATTTTTGTCAAACATTTTTATCAACTAGCTAACCAAAGTAATTTGTTCGATGGGCCGTAATATTATTTTGAAAGACCTTCACACTAGCATAATATACAGCGTGATGGTAGATAGTACTCAAGATGTAGCTATTACAGACCAATTGGAAATCTGCGTCCGTTATGTCGGTCAAGGAAAGAAATATGAAAGACTTTTAAAAGTAACAATAGTTGATGATTCAAGTAGACTTGCTTTGTACGAACTTATACAATCAAAATTAGCCAAGAGTGGAATTACAATATCAAATATTATTGCGTGTTCATTTGAGGGAGCTAACAATATGAAAGGATGTTAGATCAGTTCAAAAAGGAAAACGAAGATCTTTTTTACACTCATGTCCATAAATTAAGGATAATGCCATCTCCGGCAATTAAAGATTCAGAAACAAAACAAACGTGACTTATTCATAAAGCCCATTTATTAAACAAAAGATAAAGAACAAAAAAGATGATGTATGTATGGTACCATTCATAAAAATTACGATTTTTGCTTCCTGGCGCAATTGTAAAAAATAATCTCCTTTACAAAAACTTAATATTACATGATTGGTATGATGGTTAATACATTGTGTATCTCTCATGCGATGAAATACAGTCCGTACAACGCTTAGGCATGCTGAGTATCAAATTATCGAGCTGATCTTGGGGAAGATTACTCCACTCAGCAAGCAATGCTCTCCCAAGTTCCGGTACACACGTAGGAGGTGGTTGACGGGCTGCAACTCATCGGCCAAGCATGTCCCACACTTGCTCTATCGGATTCAAGTCAGGTGAGAATGCTGGCCATTCCATACGGGGGGTATCCTCAGATTGATGGCATTCGTTTACGATGTTTGCTCGGTGAGGACGAGCGTTGTCATCCATAAACACAAATTCTGCGACCATGGCACCCCTAAACAAACGTACATGTTGTTCCAGAATAATGTTCCGATAAATATGGCCGTTCATGGTTCCGATCTGAACATGCAGATCTATTCTGGAGCCCAGTATATTTCCACCCCAAACGAGCAATCCTGCACCACCGTAACGGCGTCGTTCAATGATGTTGTATTGGTGGTAACGGGTACCTGGCGTTCTCCATATGAAAGTTCAACGTGAATCAGACTGCAAACTAAAGCTGGACTCGTCGGAAAACATCACAAGCCCACTGTGACGATGTCCACATTGCATGTTCTCTACTCCAGGCTAATCGCTGCCGACAGTGAGTTGCCGTGAGCGGAACACATCTGACAGGCCTGCTAGCATATAGACCAATATTTCCCAAACGTCTGTACACGGTTTGCCTTGAAACTGTGGTACCCGTGGCTGCAGATAGCTGACGAGACAGGTCGGATGCTGTGCTCCGTCTGCTTCTTTTGGCAGTTACTGCCAATTTCGGTCTTCATTCGGCGTTGTAACTCGGGGGCGACCTGTACTGTAACGTCTACTGACATTTCCATCATCTTGGAATCATTGCCAAAGCCTAGAGATGACACTTTGGGCAATTCCAAGTTCCTCGGATACTTCCATCTGAGTACGCCCACATTCCAGGTGGCCGATAATTCTACCACGTAAAAAATCATCCACTTGCGTCGTCTGTGTCATAACTATTCGGTTATGGCACTTAGCGGCTTACAGAACGCTTGTGAACAATTTTACTTCTTTTCCACCATTCCTTATATACCTCTCTCTTACACTCTCGTTATTGTGACGTACTATCGGCGTCATATGGTGGCTTCCTGTAATTTGCATATTATTCTTGAAGATGTGTGTGATAATTCTACATGTGAAATTTTTACTTTAGAGTTCGATTTCCGTGTGATTCTGAATTATCCTTAATTTATGGACATGAGTGTACATTCACTGTATGGGACACGTACTTAACTTAGTAGTGGCTGATTCAACAACATAGTTGCTCCAAGCAGAAAACTTATTTGGATTGGTGGAAGAATCTGCTGTTTTTATAAGATCATCTTACAAAAGAATGGGAGAGAGAAATAAAAAGAAAACATATTGATCATAAAAAAAACTGTACAAGTTGTAAAAAATAAGAGCCACAAGGTGGTGGAGCAAACACAAAGCTCTTTCTTCGATTATTGACGAAGAGTTGTTAAGGAGTGAAGAAACTGTAAACCCAGAGAAGCTATTCAATTTTATTACCGTTTTTAAAAAAATATCAATTAGAAGTTTTGACTGCAAATCAAAGTTCATGTCAAGCAATTTCATCATTCAATGGTCAAATTTGAGAACCTATTTATGTCTATTGTTTTGCTAGATTTATTTCTGGATATATCTCCTGTTTCAAAATATTTACAAAGTAAAATCATTGACTATTCTATCACCTGGAACTTGGTACAGACGCTGCTTCAACAAGTAAGCGATAAAAGGAGTGATAAACACTTTGAGGTTCTGTATTCAAAAACAAAATATTATGCTATACGTAGTACAGTTAATAGCAGTTTAAAAGATTACAAGATTGATGTAGAAGTGGAAGTAGATTTCAAGGAAAAAAGAACCTCAACTGAAAAGGTATTGCTGGTGAAAAATCGAAAGACGAAGCTCTTGGAATTTCAACTGTCCAAAACTATAAATTGGTCTTTTTCAATATTTTAGTTTGTGCTAAGACGAGTATCGAAGAGAGATTCAGTCCAAATAAAGAAATTTTGAGAGATTGTTCGTTGTTAGAGCCAAAGAAATTTCATGAAATCGAAAAGCTTGATAGTTTTTTTTACGGATGTCCTTTGCTGCATTTGCAAGCTTTGTAAAACTGAAAGAAGTCGATTGTTAGTTGAGCTGAAACAGTTTTCAGATCAATACAAAAGTTTTATGACAACTGCAAAAATTGAGAACGAAAATGGAAAAGAAAAAACAAAACAAGACAAGCTAAATGAAGCTGAAAAAAATCTATGAAGAGGAAATTTAGAATCCGAATTTGTATAAGATCTGAAGAAGATCCGAATCTCTATAAGATCTTTATGGATACTGCTTTGACAAGAAACAATTAATGCAGAAAATGCATGTATTCAGTGTTTGTCGTGTGCCTTTTCTGATGTTTTCCAACTCTCACAATCTGGACCATTTACCAACCTGTATATAGCTTACAAATTTCTTCAAACTATACTTTGTACACAAGTCACCTGTGAAACAGTTTTTTCTAAACTCAAAATCGTTAAAAATCGAATTAGGTCTACTTTAAGCCATGATCTTACGTCTATTCTCCTATTTATTAATGTAGAAAGATACTTATTTAATAATTTAGATAAATATTTAATTATAAATGAAATGGCCAGGATTAGTGAAGAACTGGCCAAAAAGCTGTTAGGTTAGGTTATTTCTTAATTTAAATTGTAAATAATTCATTTGTATCATCTATCCTTTTTTCTTTTAATTTTAAAAACGTAATCGTAGTAAAATACAACTTTTTTCTTTACATATGCTTGTCTTACTCATTAGTGTTTTCCCTAATTATTTTTCATTTTTTTATTGAGGTACTGCAGTAAGATTTAGATGATGGCTTTAGCACAGGTGAGGTTGCCTAAATTTAAAAATGTTTCTCACTCTCATTTTCAAGTAATAAACCGCTTGTAATTGATTACTATTTTTCTCGTGTGTAACAAGATTAGATATAATATAAAAATATAAAAATGTATCGCAAACTTAAGTAAACTATAATAGAACAGCTTAACTTTTGATAAAGATCCTGCCTCTACTCAAATACTTTCTAAGTGCCAAAATAGCAAAAAATGTGGTTTTCAGGCATGTGATTTTCAAAAATTGACCGGGGGAGGACCCTTGGATCCCCCCCCGCTTGGTAAGGGGCCCCTCCTCAGTCTCTAGCCGAGGGCCCCCAAAGTAGCCAGTCCGGGCCTGCATAAGCTACATAGAATAAACGTGTTATCAAAATGCTTTACACAAAATTCAGTTAAAGTTTTTTACTCTCGTACATCGTATGGTCGATGTTCCACGTATGACATTTGGCTCATACACACACTCTCATCCAAAATAGAGCAGTATTTTGGGTGGTAAGCGTAACGGGCTTCAGCGTTAAGCTTACCATGAATTCTGGGACCAAGGTTCCCAGTCCATACCAGGAGAAACACTCCTCAGACCATAATTCCACCTCCGCCGAGCTTTACTATGGGCACAATGCATTCTGGCAAGAGGCGTTCTCCAGGCAGACGCCTGACCCAGACACTGCCATCCGAACGGTAGAGGGTGAACTTTGATTCGTCGCTCCAGAGAACCCGTTTTCACTGATCTGCGGTCCACTTTCGACGTGCTTTGTACCACATTAACTAAGCAGCGCGGTCGAACTTTGTGATCTTGTGAAGGCTTATGGGCGGCAGCAATGGTATTCACCGAAACAACACTCCCGGATGCCTGTTGAAAATCTTGGAATATGTGAGCCATCAGGTGGATGCGGTTCTTCCGAATTTCTCTGGACATCATCCGTTGGTCTCTATCTCCCAGTTTCGTGGGTCTGCTGGCTCAGGCACATTCCGACAATCACCGCTCACCTACCACTTCTGAATCACACAGGCCATTGTCCAGTTTGGGTAATTCAGCTCGCTAGATATGTCCCTTAAGGATCGGCCATTTCTGTGAAACCCGACGTTTACACCTTTCTCGAAATCAGACAACTCTGCACATCGTGACATCTTGCATGCCACTAATGCCAATGTTGTTTCCCACATGATATTTAACGACGGAAGGCGTGACGTCTATCAGGATTGCAGATATCGTCTTTTGCATGGTTGTCCAAATAATTATTGATAGATAGTGTATACCTATATGAAGTGGGAAGATATAATAATAGACGAGTGAACACATTATTGTCAGGGTTATTAAAAGTTATACTCTTACAAGCGTTAGATTTACCCAAAAGGGAGTCGTAGTCATCTACGACCCATCTATCTATGTGTATATATATATAATTATTATTGCTTATGATTCAGTAAGAAAGAGATAAATAAGTCTTGAGTTCAGATTAGAGAAGAGAAGCATATAATTTTGATTTTAGTCAGATTTGATCTAATTATCTGAGCGGTATAAAAATTGTCCCTAAGTTAACGGGCAATAAAACAAAGTTTAGATTTGTAGATTGGTAACTACTCTATCGTGATTAACCGTCCCTCATTCCTCACTGCTGCCCTACGTGTTGTGTTGAGTGAATTTGTGTCGTGTGCTACAGGTTTTATGAGCATTCATTCTCAATCAAATGGGTTCTTTTGTAAAATGACACTTGTTTAGAAGTTATGGTATACTGAATGAAATAAAATATATCAATCTTTGTGCATGTTAAGTTAGATGAAACGCTAGAAGTTAGATCTAATTGTCAATTGCATGTTTGTGTATGTTGTATTGTTCTAGCGACCAGTGGCGGAACCAGAATATCCTGTTACGAGGATCACTTTGAGAGCGAGATTTTCGTTACTCTGGAGGAGAAGGTCGATGAAAATTATCATAGGAATCCTTTCTTTTTTTCGGTTGGTTTTTAGGTTCCCATGGGAAAGGGGAGTTTGACTTAAATCATGCTTGTTTTCATAATTAGATTAATCCTCTTTTATCTGACGATAAATTTGATAAACGCAGAAAATTCTCTCCTGATGAAATTTTAAATACTGAATTTAAGCTATAAAACCACATTCGCCGGCATGTGAAGAGTAAATTTGGCGAGCCCTGCATTCCACGGCCTGCCCCCTCCTTTTTTTTTTCTTTTTTTTTTGGCAAAAATAGTGACCCAATAGCTGCACTTAGGGAACTTAAAGAACTCACTGGGCTTTTACTGAGTATTTCCAGTACTACAAGCTCTATAGGACATTCGTTCTCTGTTCTACATCGGAAACATTCCAGTTACAGGAGAGTTTAAAATTATACACGTAACTTATTGATTATGCTTGCGAGTGCAGCCTCAATGTACCTAGTAGACTAGGAAAGGACAATGAGCTTCGGCTCTGATATTTATTCGCGCTGCATGTAGAACTTAGATGTATGTTTGAAAGTTTGTGCAACTGATGAAGAAACAATGTTAATGGATACATCTTTGTTTTGCTATCTCAGTTTCTAGAAAGTTTAACAGAGATCAGAATTAGGATCTTGTGAGGTAGGAATAAAACTGGAAGACGAAAAAACCCTTTAAACGAGGATATAAAACAAAGGAACACAACCGTTTCATTGTAATATTTTTTAAAGCTTACAATGAAACTACTATTACTGATATTTTACTAATTTTTTAGTTTTAGACTAAAGTGATCTAAATAGAATAACTCAATGTTATTATAAATTTAGAGTTAATCAACATCAAAATGAAAAAGAAGATGCCAAAATTTTTTTTTGCTTATTTATCATTAATTATAAAATTTTAATTGCCTCATTATCTGTAACCGTTAACCGCTGTTGCTTGGTAACTGAATGATATTTCACTGTACAACTAACTGATATAAAAACCTTTAGTCGGGTGACTGTGCTCTTTAATTTCCTCGCGGAAATGAGTAATTGTTCGTGTATTTCTGTATGTTAAAACACCTTGTGTAAAGACATTTATCAGATTTTAGGAATTAGACAAGTTAAATAAAGGTATGTCAAGATACTTACGGTTATAAATATTTTACTAGTTGGTATGAACTGTCTAGCTTACCTCTATATCCTGAATATTTTACTAATATGCACTAGTTACTTTCGATAATTAGTATATATTGTACTTGGGAGCTCTAATTCTACTTCCTGTTTTCTTTTACTCCTCGTATAAATTAGTTAAGAAACAATTAGTGTGGGTAAAATTTTTTATCGTTATGTTGCTAGCTTGATGTAGAATTTAAATGGTGTTTTTTGTAGTTACTCTTTATTTTTAAAGTGTAAAGTTATTTCAGAATGCAAATTCTAGCAGCGTTCTTACTCTCTTGTGATTGCAACGGATGATTACATTTAGCTGTTGTGATAGAGTATACGTCCGATACGTTATCGCTAATGATATCATTATTTGGTGACTGTCACGCAGAGCAGCCTCACAGCCCGGTGTATGTTCCGTCCATTTTTCCTTGTAGTAAAATAAGTGTACGGCTGCCGTATATTATTCTTGCCAAAGCGCCAAATGAGGCAATATATGTTCACTTTGTATACCTACTATTTTATGGAAACCCTTCTTGCTCATTTCATGTCGCACAAGAGGGGCTTGTTTACAAGTCCAATTTAAGTTGTTAAATGTATTGATACCAAACATTTGATGTTTTAATTGTTCGTTTAAAAGATACATTATCTGTAATAATTTTATTTGAGAAGTATTTGCATATGTTTTATTAGGTAATTGTGAGTTAAAATTCAAATAATTTATGCATCCTGTTATCAGTCATTTTTTCCCCTCTCATTCATTATTTAGAGGGTTTTTTAAAATTTAATTTTAATTTTATTTTTTATAACATGAAGGAATGTGCAAAATTATTTAAGCTTTTTAAGGCTGGTATTAGTTTCTATTCTGAAGCATCAAGAAGGGAAGTAAATATTTCAATTTTTATTCATATTCATTTAAGCTAAAATTTTATTCAAATTAAATTCAGTATTCAAAGTTTTTAACAGGCCATTCCAGTTCTTATGGAGGACCAGAAAAAAGAAAACCCCAATAAAGCTAGGATATTTAATGAGGGATAGCTACCAAAATGTATGACTAGCAATGAACATGCAGGGAGTACTGCATTTCTAAAATGGGGGAATACTTGGTGTGAATACTGGAAACAGTATTGTTTATAGATAAAGTCTAAGCATTTTTTCCATAGTTCTCTTAATGTACAAAGATAGGAATAAAACTACACTGAAGTGCCACTGAATTAGGGATAGCAAAGCCTATGGAAATTGTGTAGCTCTGTGCATCATGGATGCGCAACTGGTAACCGCATGTATATTCGCTGAGGTAACTGCATATATAGCGCGTACTGTGGTTGTTCTGAATTAGTTGTTGGAATTGCCAGTATGGGTAAACTGCCTGATTTAGACGCTTTCGATCGTGGACAAATCGTAGGTGCGCGACGCATGGGCCATTCAATTTCCGAAATCGTCAGACAGCTAGGATTTTCAAGGTCGACAGTGTCAAGAGTATACTAAGAATACATGGATGGTGGAAAAAAAACTAGTGATCGGGCAAACTGCAAAGGACAATTAGCCTTGACAGTGCGTGGTGAGAGACGGCTCAGGGGTATTGTACGTAGCCAGCGAAGCCAAACATTAGCTCAAATTACCACCCAGTTTAATCACAGTGCCAGTCATACAGTCAGTAAATGGACTGTGCAACGCTCGCTTCACCGTATGGGTTACGGGAGCCATCGACTTACGAGAGTACCATTGCTCTATACTCGCCATCGGGCTGCACGTCTTGCCTGGGCAAGAGAGCACAGAGACTGGAGTGTAGAGGACTGGAAACGAGTAGCATGGAATGATGAGTCTCGATTCCGACTACTTAACGCCGACGGGAGACTGAGAATATGACGTCAGGCTCATGAAGGCATGGATCCTGCTTGCCTGGCTGGAACTGTACAAGGGCATGGTGGCTCAATCATGGTCTGGGGTGTTTTTTCGTGGCACAGTTTGGGATCTTTGGTGCATGTACCAACCTCCCTCAATGCAATTCGGTATGTAGAGTTGCTGGTAGATCACCTCCATCCGTTTATGCTGTTCTGTTATCCGCACGGTAATGGAGTTTTCCAGCAAGACAACTGTACCTCTCACAAGTCCCGGTTGACTACTGGCTGGTTGGATGAGCATTCCTCTGACTTCTCTGTCATGAATTGGCCACCTAGAAGCCCATACTTAAATCCTATTGAGCATCTTTGGGATGTTTTAGAATAAAGCGTGAAAGGCCATCACACAGCACCAAAGAACCTTACTGAATTATGGACAGCTTTAGCCAATATTTGGCAAGCCATTCCCGTGGTATGTTTCCAGAAACTTGTTGAATCTATGCCTCGTCATGTGGCAGCCGTTATCAAGGCCAGAGGAGGCCCAACTCATTACTAGGTAGGTATCCCTAATTCAGTGGCACTTCAGTGTATAACATTCAGTCTAAGGGTCTTCCGCTTCTGCGTCCATATTACCTTCATGAATATCTTAAAATAGTACAAACACACTCATTCACACACACACAGTGGAATCTCGATCGATTGTTAACCGAATCATTTTTCCGTATGTGTTGTTTATTTCGCCCAGTCCCGACGGTCATATTTCTTTGTTATGTTCCCGCATCTATTGTTTTCACACATTTATAGTTTAGTTTGTGTGGTCCCTTGAAAAACGATAGATCTAGATTCCACTGTGTGTGTATGTATATATATATATATATATATATATATATAAAATATACAGTGGCTCCCAAAAGTGTTCATACACTTATGATTTTCAATGAAATAGGGGTCTATCTATTAATTAAAATGAATATTGCAGAATGGGTATTTAATAATAAGATCTATAATCTATTCTTAACAAAACTACATGAAATATTTTAAAAACATAGTAAAACTTTAGAAGATTTTTTTAAGAAACCAGTAATCAAAAAGTAACAAAAACTTTATCTCACAAAAGTCATTGTACACTGAAATATTTTCGGATAAATTCATAACTAAAATTATCATCTGGCACTTTATGTTTATTTTCGAATTGTGGTGGTATTTAAAATATCGTTTGGCATTAATTTTTGCTTGCCTACTCCATAATATTCTATTTATTATTTAAAAATGGCCCGTACTTGTAAAGAAACAACAAACAGCATTCGTTAATTGATTATTTTTCATCATAGTAGTGGTAAATCAGTTCGGAATATTGCTAAATTACTTAATTTATCCCATTCTACTGTGCAGTATGTGATAAAACACTTTAAAGAAGAAAATCAGATCGATAACAAGGTAAGAAAAGGCCGTCCAGCAAAGTTAACAAAACGTGATCAAAGATTTATAATTAGAAAATTTGTGAAAAATCCACGTTTGAGTGCTGTTAAAGTTTCTGCAGAATTTAATGAAACATTTTCTACTTCAATTTCTCCTGAAACTCTTCGACGAGTTCTCAGAGCAGCTGGATTACATGGGCGTTCTGCCCATAGAAAATATTCTGTGAGTGAGAAAAACAGAAAGCTTAGGCTTTCCTTTGCACTATCAATGATAAATAAGCCCCAAACATTGTGGAGTAATATCTTATTTGCTGATAAAAGCAAGTTTAACATTTTTGGTTCCGATGGGCTTATAATTGTATGGAGAAGAGAAAATGAGGAACTTAATCCCAAGAACTTAGTAAGAACAGTTGAGCATGGCGGTGGAGGTGTCCTTGTGTGGGGGTGCATGTCAGCATCAGGACTAAGTAATTTGGTATTTATTGATAGCATAATGAATCATGCTGTTTATATATATATTTTAAGAGACAATTTAAAATTATCAGCCCAAAATTTGGGTATTGGAAACAACTTTGTTTTTTTATCAAGATAACGATCCTAAGTACACGGTTCTCAATGTTTGCCTCTGGTGTCTCTATAATTGTCCAAGTTTTGAAAACACCACCTCAATCGCCAGATTTAAACCCAATAGAACATATTTGGAGAGAACTGGAAGTTCGAGTACGAAAACACAAAATTCACACGAAAAGCGAACTAAAAACAATTATGATGGATGAACATCGATGCAGAAATTACAAAAGAACTAGTGCAATCTATTCCCAGGCGTTTAAAACTTGTTGTGAATGCTAAAGGATATCCTACTAAATATTAATTTAATGAAAAATTAGAATATTTACTAATATGTAGAGAATTTTTACAAGTGTACAATGACTTTTTGAGAAAGTTTTTGTTACTTTTTGATTATTGATTTTTTAAAAAAAGTTTTACTATGTTTTTAAAATATTTCAGGTAGTTTTGTTAAGAATAGATTATAGATCTTATTATTAAATACCCATTCTGAAATATTCATTTTAATTAATGGATAGACCCCTATTTCATTGAAAATCGTAAGTAATCATAAGTTTTGGGAGTTACTGTATATGTGTGTGTATATATATATATGTATATGTGTATATATATATATATATATATATATATATATATATATATATATATATATATATATATATATATATATATATATATATATATATATATATATATATATATATATATATATATATATATATATATATATATATATATATATATATATATATATATATATATATATATATATTAATTATTTAAATTTAGCTAATGAAGTCTTGGTGTTTTCTGGTGTACTTTATATATTTCTTATAAAATTTCCACTTTGCTATGCTATTGATTGAAGCAACTTAACTCTCTACTTCAATAATTATGTTTAACAAGTTTGCTGAGTTTTCTATCATTGCTTTCTCTTAAAATTTTACAACATTATAGTTAACTCTAAAATGTAGCTGTTTCAGAAAATTGATATTTAATACAGTGTTGTGTGACAAGGATGTTTTTGGTGAAGTATACATTTAACCATGGAGTAAAATATGAGGAGTATTAGTTTGTTATGTAGAGGAAATTATCATAAAATGTATGTATAAAATTCTAAGAATTTCATCTTTAATCTGTAAAAATCTTACGCTATTAATCTGATTTCTTTAATTTTAATTACTAAAATTATCAATGAATCCCATAATGATCCAAACTAGGCTTTTCTAACTTAATTATTGAAGAGAGTAACAAGTAATTGAAAAAATAAGGCAATCTAGTTATATATTTTTCTTTTTAATTTTTTAAAGATTTTATAGACTTAATATGTTATATATGGTGTTTATAATCATTGTTTTTAATGAAAAGTGTCTGCTTTTCCATGAATATTTGGTGTGTTTATTAGAAGCTTCAAAATTGTACTATATACTTTGAATCATCCTTTAAACATCTGCATAATTATTTATATAGATGACTCATTACTGGTTGCATTCTTTGTTTTTAAGCATTTATACTTTCTTACAAATGCTTTGATATTAAATTATATTTATGAAAATCTCAGAAATACTGATAATTGTTTAGCATTATTTAAGACTTCTAAAATAATATTTTGCATTTCAGAATTTAAAAATGGGTCGTAAAGTTACTCTTGCCACCTGTACTTTGAATCAGTGGGCTATGGATTTTAAAGGAAATTACCAAAGAATTCTTGAAAGTATTAGGCAAGCAAAGGAAAAAGGAGCTACATATCGTTGTGGTCCTGAACTTGAAGTGACTGGTTATAGCTGTGGTGATCATTTTTATGAAAGTGATACATTGTTACATTCATGGGAAGTTATTGCAAAGCTTTTGCAAGATCCCATATGTAGAGACATGATAATAGATATTGGAATGCCTGTCATGCATAAGAATGTTACATATAATTGCAGGGTTGTATTTCTGAATAAAAAAATTCTTCTCATTCGACCAAAGTTAATTTTATGTGATGATGGTAACTATAGAGAAACACGATGGTTTACAGCTTGGACTAAAAGAAGAGAGACAGAAAATTACTATTTACCAAGAATGATACAGGATATTTGTGGTCAAAAAACTGTTCCATTTGGAGATGCTGTGATTTCAACTTTAGATACTTGTATTGGATTTGAAATATGTGAAGAGTTGTGGAATCCTAGCAGTTCTCACATTCCTTTGAGTTTAGATGGTGTTGAAATCATAGCAAATGGAAGTGGTTGTTATCATGAACTGAGAAAAGCATACGTTGTTGTTGATTTAGTTAAATCAGCCACAGCTAAATGTGGTGGTATATATTTATTTTCAAACTTAAGGGGATGTGATGGAGAAAGGGTATACTTTCAAGGGTGTTCACATATAGCTATAAATGGTCATATGGTTAGTATTGGAAAGCAGTTTTCTCTACAAAATGTAGAAGTAGTTGTTGCAACATTAGATCTTGAGGATATTCGTGCTTATCGCAACAGCATACGCAGTCGAAATTTAGTTGCCTCTTCTTCTCCAGAATATCCTCGAATACAAGTGGATTTCTCTGTATCTTCAAATGATTTGTTCTTACCTACTCTTGAACCCAAAGAATGGCAATATCACACGCCAGAAGAAGAAATATCTTTAGGGCCAGCTTGTTGGTTATGGGATTATTTAAGACGAAGTGGACAAGGTGGCTTTTTCTTGCCTTTGAGTGGTGGTGTTGATAGTAGTAGTTGCTCTGTAATAGTTTATTCCATGTGTACCCTTGTATACAAATCTATATCTGAGGGGGATAGCTCAGTTTTGGAGGACTTAAGAAAAATTGTTGGGGATCCAAAATACATACCTCAAAGTGCAAGAGAGCTTTGTAATCAAATATTGGTAACCTGTTACATGGGCACTAAAAATTCTTCTGAAGACACATGCAATCAAGCCAAAGATCTTTCATCTCAGATTGGTAGCTATCATTTGAAAATAAAGATTGATATTATTATTGACGCTATATTGACTGTTTTTACACTAGTTACTGGTGTAACACCGAAATTTCGTGTGCATGGAGGCAGTGCTAGAGAAAATCTTGCATTACAGAATATACAGGCTCGAATTAGGATGGTTATGGCATACTTCTTTGCTCAGTTGGTATTGTGGACTAGGAATAGATCAGGTGGCTTACTTGTTCTTGGATCAGGGAATGTAGATGAGGGTCTTGCTGGTTATCTAACAAAGTATGATTGTTCAAGTGCTGATATAAATCCTATTGGCTCAATTAGTAAGAGAGACTTGAAAAACTTTTTGAAATATGCAATATTTCAGTTTAATTTACCAGCACTCGGTGAAATCTTAAATGCTCCACCAACTGCTGAATTAGAACCACTTAAGCAGGGTAAAGTTGCTCAAACAGATGAAGAAGATATGGGAATGACTTACGATGAGCTTAGTGTATATGGTCGCCTAAGGAAACCAGGTGGATGTGGACCTTATTCTATGTTTTGCAAGCTTGTCAATACATGGTACAATATTTTACAACCAGAAGATATTGCAGATAAAGTGAAACACTTCTTTCGTCGGTATTCAATTAATCGTCATAAAATGACTGTTTTGACTCCATCATACCATGCTGAATGCTATAGCCCTGATGATAATAGATTTGATCAACGACAGTTTTTGTATAATGTCAAATGGGAATGGCAATTTCATGCTATAGATGTTGCTCTTAAAATTTATAAGAAGAAGCGAGAAAATGCCAGCTTTGAAGCTGGGAAACTGAGTCAAAGTAAAATGCATTTGAAAGACAGTTTGTCAGATAAAAATCTGGCAGATATTGGTATAACATCACTACATGAACATATATCTAGCAAAGGAAGGATAGGTGTTGTTGTATCAGATACCTTACCAAAATGTTCAAAGGAAGACACTGGATATATGTCTAAAACTTTACCATCAAGGAGATCTTATAGTTCTTCCCTTAAATCTGATGTGCTATCATTTTGATTATTATAAAAATCTAAAAGAGTTTTCTTTTTTTTTTTTTTTTAATCTTTGTGGTTATTTTATAATTTAATGCTGTAGTTGAAGATCATTTCATAGTTATTAATTCTCCTTATTTAGTTTAAAATATCATTGGTTCAATAACAGTGATTTTCCCATGAATATGAAGTTTTGATAAACTGTTTCAAGATATATTTAAAGTATATTTTAATTTTTTTTTGTATTTTTTCACCATTGTTTTATTTTATTTATCCATTGACTTTCAATATATGTATGTCCTAAAGCAATAATCTTTTGATATGTTACTATTATATGAGAATATAGTTATTTATATTTTATAAATTATACTGTTTGTTCAGATGGATAAAAGGGAAGTTTTCATACAGCATTATAGCCAACTTGTTAGTTATTGCTTAAAATACTTTTCTTAGTAATTGTTTCTTTCCTTGTGGTTTTAAATTTTATATTTCTTCTTTAAATATCCATCTGTGTAGAATTTACTATTTACATTGTTATAAATAAAAATATGTATATAGATGCCTGAAAATAGTTTTTGTTCAGTTTTATATAAATGATTCATATCTGTACTTTAATGGATGTATATTTTCCCCTATGTATACTCTTCATTAACATTGAGTAATTTTTGGTGCTATTTATAACATTGTGTTAATTTTTTTAATGTAACTTTTGGAGAGCAGTTAAAATATCAATGCAATATAAAATGTAAGATGTATTATTGGTAAATGCATATGGGGGTGGGTTTAAAGCTTTGTAAAATATAGAAGATTAAAGTTTTCTCATTTTTTAAACTACATTGATAAATATTACATTAAATTTACATATCTAGATCTTTTATTAATATTTAATTAAAGTTCATTAGATCAAAATAATTAATCAAGTAGAACTTTTGTCTCTAACCCTAATGTGTTGAGTTTAAGTAAAAAAATATAGTTTCTTGAATTTATTTTGGAAAACTTGCTCAAAATGTAACCAAACAAAATGACTAGTTATGAGGTTTATTCTTATATTTAATACTTAATTTGCAGTTCATATTTGTTATATAATATGAAATAGAAATCGTATTATGAAATTTAAAGGAGCTTCCATACATTATTTGCCTACTCAACCTTTCTCCTTAAATAAATATCAGACTTCTCATGTGGAGTAATGCTGAAAAAATTAGGAAATAATTTTAACATAATTTTGAGCAAATTAAGTTTATACAAGAATCATGAAATATTGTTGTAATTTTAGTTTTAAAAAATAGTGTTTTGTGGCAGAGAGCTGAATAGACCTATTATGAAAAAAGGAAATCGGATTTTTAAAAAAATTATATTTCTATAAATTATGTATGTTTTTCTTTCTTGTAGCATCAAGTTGTCTAGACAGCATCTGCATTTTTACTTCCTCTGAATTTTAGACATTTAAATATATTTTTGTCAGGTATTTGTACTAGTAAGTTTTTTAAATCTATAATATTTATTATTCAGATATTCATGATGATCAAGAAAATATTTTTCATCAATGAGCTTTTGTTAATATTTTTCAATGTTTTGAGTCTTTTTTTTCCCTATCAAATATAAAATTCTTTCCTATTTTAAATAATTATAATTATCAAGGTTTCAGTTATTAATGAAGTTTTCAGTTTTTTACTCTAAAAATTTTTTTTATCAGATGTTCTGAAATAATTTTATATTCAAAATGTTTTAATTCTTTTGTTTTAAAAAACATTTCTTGAGTAGTACATGCATGTCTTCAGGCATGTAGAGACAGAATTCCATCATAAATCTTAGATTTTTATCTCTGTATGAATAAAATAAAATTTATCTTAGGTAATTTTTTGCAATCTCATTGATTCAAAACATTTCTTTAAATTTTACATGTGTTCAGAATGCTACTTAAAAAGTTTTACTATTTTAATCACTTATGCATGTGCAATGAAAAATCAAAAAGAGAACTGTAATTTATGTTGATGAAAGTTTTCACTGAACTATGCCAAATTTCTGTAGACATATCAAGCATAAAGACAATGAAATTAATTTTTTCTTCCATCTTTAAAACAAAAAAAATAACCCTACAGATATAAGCATCAGAATATTGATAACAGTTATCAAAAACATTTCATCTCAAATTTACAGTAAATAACAGACACACGAGTGTTCTCTTTTTAACAAAATAATCAAAGGTACTATGCAGTTATGATGGCCTCCTCTTATTTTGCTTGTCAAAATTTTAATTAAATTTAATTCATACCAGTTCATAAATTCTTATTCCAGTTAATCAAAATTTATATAAGTTATTAATTTCATAACTGTGGTATTACTTTGTTCATGTAAATATAACATTATGTTGTTACATAGATTGTGTTTAATATATTACTAATTTCTTTGTGCTGCAGGAATATTGAGGTTAAGTCAGTGGTGACCTTGGTATTCTTTTTTTTCAATTTTAAGACATTAATATTTATTTTAAAGTTATGTTTATAGGGTAGTTTTAAACATTCTTTGTGTGAATGATTAATGTGCAGCATAAAAATCTGATTATAATTTCTATTAATGAGGTCTTTTTAGCATAACAGTTAACTAAGTTTATAGTATCTTATTAGTAATACCATTAAATTCTTAATTTTAATATCTTGCATGCATGCATGTATGTGTATAGATATCTAATATTGGTGCTTGTACAATGATTTCTTTACTGTAGTTCATACAGAAAAGCATGAACTGCAGAAAATGATTGTTGATTTTCTCATCTTTAATATTTTTTTTATATTTTAAATTTTCTATTTCTTAAGGCAAATTAAGTGTTTACCATAATTTTCTTATTATATATTATTGAATATATAGTATAAACCTATGGTAAACATTTAATTAGCTATAATTTGTATTATGGCTAATTAAATTTTACCATAAATTGTGGTATTACTTTGTTCTTTACTAAAAGTTTTATCCTGCCAATATTTTGTATTACAAACTTTCAATGAACTTGCTACCAATGCAAGGTGTTTATAAAGATGCAATGACCAATTTATGTTCTCGATTTTTTTTTTTTTTTTTTTTTTTTTTTTTTACGTAGGATTACATTCTTCCATAATGGTCCTCCGGAAAGCAAAATTTCAGACACTGGAACCGTCTGTACCTTGCGAGTTATAATTTTGGCAGCTCACCAAACCCAGTCTGTATCGCTTGGACAAGCAGTAAACAGTTAAACATAAAAGTACCAAAATGCGTCAAAATTTTGACATATGTATATATACATACATACAAAAGAGGAAAGCAATGACAAGTAATCCTACGCTAATAACCCACGGTAGGTTCGTTAGAAGAGACTACCTGAATTTTTTTTTTGTAATGAACATATAATAAAGTGAATTAATTCCTGGGTAAGTGTATCTATTAGAAATGAACTAATTAAAAGTTAATTTGTCTAAAATTATATTTTATCATAACCAAGGTCATCCACATTTATTTATATTAAAACTGAATGAAAGGTTTTTGTATGAATCATAACCATTTGAGACCTTTTTTGATTGTTATTTTAAGGGTTTTCATAAATTGTACCTAAATACTAAAGTCACTAATGAATTTTATCTTTTGCAGAAATATGAATTTTTATAATTTTGTATTTTCAAATGATCTTGTTTTCAGTTAATCAGGAATTTGAAAGTTTTCATTTTTATACTAGTTATAGAACTAAATGATTTGTATTACTTTTCCTTAAATTGTATATCTTTGAATAGCATAACAGTTCATTAGTGTTTATTATGCTGAATTAAATAGCATGTATATATGTTTGAGAAACTATTAAATCTTAAACATTTTATTTGTATATCTTTCTTTTTATCAGATACATTGCATGATTTCTTAAGCGTCTTATTAAACATTATGATTTTTAAAACATAAATTTTCTGAATTACTTTAATATACTTTTTAAAATTATTTGCCATGGCATCATTTGATACAAAATCATTCGTCAGTGTTGTAACGTCCTCGGTGGAAAAAGAAGACACACGAGAGACTATTAATTATTACACAGAGCTTGTATTAAATAAAAAACTGTACACTATGTACAAAACAGAGAGTCTAGGCTCCTCTGCATATGAGAGGTTCTATAGGAACCACAATATCGTTTACAAGTCTCTCAACAGAGATGTATCTGTCCACTCGTAAAAACGGGAGCCAAGAGAGGAATTTTCAGGCCTTCGGTCCGCAACGGCGCATTCCCGCACCGTATTCGACGGACAAATTCGAGGCTCAATATACAGCCACCTTCTCCTTTGCTTCCCAAAAACTCTCTCCGTCTCTTTTTAGCCAGCTGGCCGGCGGGAGGGAGGTTGCAGGAGCCACCCACGATCGTTTCTTGGAAACGGGAAGAATTCGTAAAGGGATGGGCTTTGGTTGGGTGGCCTTTTTCCCCGAAAAGGGCCAAGACGTAAGTCTTTCCTTCTCCCTCCAATAAGTTTTCTTGCAGTGCTGGAAGAAAACTGCGCTCACAAACACAAGAAAACTGCCCATGAAGATATTCACGGTAAAAGCACTTAGCATTAAACATAAGGCAAGTGACCCACTAAAACATAATGGTACTAGTACTTAAACCATGTGAAACACATTATTAAGAAATTAAAAAATATATATTTATACACTCCACTTAAACTACAATTAACTTACTACACTCTCTATATATATTCAAGAACAATTTTTACTCTTTTAAACATAAAAAAAAATTACAGTACACAAAATTATTACAATTAATTCCTAAATTAATTTGTACATTCCTAGGCATACATTTTTAGCGCGTCGATTGACATTGACATGAACCTAATAAACTGCTGACCGGCTCAGACTGTCCGCGTTTTTGTTCAATCTACCAGGCCGATGTACAATCTCAGAGGAATACGGTTGCATCTCGAGAGACCAACGCATCAATCTTGGATTATTTCCCGTATTTGTTTTCAACCACGTCAATGGGTTGTGGTCCGTTACCACCATAAATTTTTGCCCATCTAGATAATAATGTAGCCTTTTCAAGGCAAAAATTATCGCGGCACATTCTTTTTCCGTGGTGCAATAACGTTTCTCAACATCGTTAAATTTTTTTCTCAAGTAAATAATAGGATGTTCTGATCCGCCCTCGTCTTCTTGCGTAAGCACTACACCCATTCCTACATCGGACGAATCCGTCTGCACTATGAATTCCCTTTTAAAGTTAGGCGCATATAACACAGGGGAATTCGTCAACTTATTCTTAAGTTCGGTGAATGCATTTTCGCATTCTTCCGTCCAAGTAATCTCCCCTCTTTTAGCCTTCCCTTTCAAAGCGTTGGTTAGTGGTGCGGCTAACGACGAGTACATGGGTATATATCGACTATAATAACCGACCAGCCCCAAAAATGCCCGAACCTGCGTTTTGGTTTTTGGGGTGGAGAAATTCAAATGCGCTTTAACCTTTGCCTCCGCAAACTTTAAATTTCTGCCACTACAGGGGCTCACCATTCTGCTCCGTAACTTTCCCGGTGGTACAATCCACTTCTTAGTTATGCCCGTGAGTCGTTTCCGACTCCTCAGTAGACATCCCTATTTTTCAGCGTACATATTCGTTAAGGCACGAGTCGGGAAACCCTTCTCTTTAAGCACCTGTATTCTAGATTTCTCAATCGTAAGCGGGCAATTCTGGGTCGTAAAGGACGTTACTTTCCCCACCTTTTCGCTTCTGCTAAACTCCCATTCGTTGACATTATTCTGAACCAACAAACGCTGAAGTTTAACTACACTCTGCTTTCCACACTGGTCCCTAATTGAGTGGGGGAACCCGTTTCTCATCACTGCTTTCGATTTTCCGGTCTCCATTTTTAAAGATGACAGCAGGTTCTTTTCCCCCTTTTTCCATCTTATCACGGTAGCAACCCGAGAGTTTTCTCATCTCGCTTAACGGGGAATCACTTTCCTTTCCCTCCATAACTTTACAGGGTAACTCAATTTGTTCATCTACGGTTTTGATTTTTTCGGTCAGGTCCGTAAAAGACAACTTATCGTTTCCGTCGCTAATATTAGTCGAAACAGTATCCAAGCAACTACTATTAATTGCCTGCTCCTCACTAGGAGAAGATTTCATGTGTGCTTCCCTGAACTTCCTCAAGTGCATTCTTAAAAACATCAATTCTTCCGCTTTCTGCTTCCGAACCGAATCACAGAGTATTTGGACTCGTATTCCAGGTCATGCTCAACTCTTTTTAGCACCCACTTATAGCTTAATCTGAACGATCCGGGGTCCGATTCAAATTGCTCGAACATTTTAGAGATTACCTCTTTAAAACAAGGATCCAAGGAATTTTCTACCCCTATCCTCAATTTTGCCAGTTCAAAATCTCTATCCTCCTGACGTTGTTTTTCTAACAATTCCTCCTGGCGTTTTTGCTCTAATTGGTCCCAAAAAGCTTCCAGACGTCCCTGAATTATTTCTTCATCAAATTCGGGGCTTTTTTTAATGAGAGAAATTAACTGGATAGATCTTTTATCTACCGGTTCAATCCCTAATTCTTGCGCGAGATGCGCCAATTCGTGGTGCCGTGCTTTATTTAAGAAAGCCATCTCAAATTTAAAAATACCCAGAAACCAAACAAAACTTGCTCTTTAACATTCACAAATTAATTTAAAAGACCGAACTGTGTTACACAACAACCCTCAAAATATACTTAATAGTAATTCGATAAAACACATTTTAGAAAAAAAAAAAACACAAGAATAATTCAGTTAAAAGTTAAAGCATAACTTTTAAACATAACTTTCAAAATAACTTTAACTAGCTGCTGAAACACAATCAAATATCCTATTCTTAACATTTCACACAATAAAAAAAAAATAAAAAGAACTATCAAGTTTTAAATTTTCAAATGGCCTAAAACACTTAACTTTCAATTTTGAACTGCAATAAGTTTAGAACACAAAAACATAAAATTTCCTATCCAAAATTTTAAAAAATGGTCACTGCCTTAATGATTAGCTAAGCACTTACCCCGTTTTGCAGAACACATCAGCAGGGCAGGCACCACACTTCTAGGGAACCAGGAGACAGTTCTTGTAAATTCATAGAAAAAGTTCATAGAAAACACCTTCACCACACGTACAGTTCTTTGAAGAAATTCGGCGATACGCAGGAACCAGGACTGGTTGCGACCTCACATCTTTTAACGTAAGATGAAAGTCTAAGATAACACGAGAGATAAGACTCGCAAACAGGACAGCGTCCTAAACACGTTCGAACTGAACACAAAATGAGATCTTGGCGTGATTTGCACGTATCTCCCGAGATGAAAATCTCGATTTCCAGAGAGGTAATACTCTCAAACAAGACAGCGTCCTAAACACCTGTAGACAGGAGAGCTTGACGTGATTTGCTCTATCTCGACGTGGCGTCTCCAATTACAACTCTGTAACGTCCTCGGTGGAAAAAGAAGACACACGAGTGACTATTAATTATTACACAGAGCTTGTATTAAATAAAAAACTGTACACTATGTACAAAACAGAGTCTAGGCTCCTCTGCATATGAGAGGTTCTATAGGAACCACAATATCGTTTACAAGTCTCTCAACAGAGATGTATCTGTCCACTCGTAAAAACGGGAGCCGAGAGAGGAATTTTCAGGCGTTCGGTCCGCAACGGCGCATTCCCGCACCGTATTCGACGGACAAATTCGAGGCTCAATATACAGCCACCTTCTCCTTTGCTTCCCAAAAACTCTCTCAGTCTCTTTTCAGCCAGCTGGCCGGCTGGAGGGAGGTTGCAGGAGACACCCACGATCGTTTCTTGAAAACGGGAAGAATTCGTAAAGGGATGGGCTTTGGTTGGGTGGCCTTTTTCCCCGAAAAGGGCCAAGACGTAACAGTGTGTATCAGTGCAGATTGGAAACACCATAAGAGGCTTAAATACATAAAAATGAAAGATCTTTTCTTTAATATCTAAATCTTGTTAGATTTTATACATTAAATTTCAGTGAAATAGCATTTGTATGAAATGAGAGAAAATTTAAACTTTGGAGATTTAACTCAAGCATCAAGAATCTTATGTAATGTATTGTTTATTTTTATCTGCAGAGTTATCAGTGTGTGATAAACTTTTGATAAATTTTCTGAAGAGTGTCTTTAAGAATATTTGGAGATAAATCAATTTTTAGTTTTGTGCAAACACAGTTTGAGTGTTTGAATAGGGAAATTTTAATTTTGGTGTTGAAATTTCATCTCTTTAATTAATAATGCGAGCAGTAACCCTTGCTACTTGTACTTTGAATCAGTGGGCTATGGATTTTAATGGCAATTATCAAAGAATATTACAAACTGTTATAGAAGCCAAGGAGAAAGGAGCTGTATACAGATGTGGTCCAGAGTTAGAAGTTACAGGTTATGGATGTGCTGATCATTTTTATGAAAGTGATACATTTCATCATTCATGGGAGGTTATTGCAAAAGTTATGGAGGATGAAAGGTGCAGTGATATAATTATAGATATTGGAATACCTGTAATGCATAAGAATGTTGCATATAATTGTAGGGTTATATTTTTAAATAAAAAATTACTTCTCATTCGACCGAAGAAGAAGCTGTGTGATAATGGAATATATCGTGAAAGTCGCTGGTTTACTGGTTGGATGAAAGATTATCAAATAGAAAACTTTCTATTACCAGAAGTAATTCGAAATATTAGTGGTCAGGTAACTGTGCCAATTGGTGATGCAGTTATTCGTACATCTGATACTTGTATTGGTTTTGAAATATGTGAAGAACTGTGGAATCCTGATAGCTCTTTAATTAAACAGTGTTGTGATGGCATTGAAATAACTATCAATTCTAGTGGTGGTTTTCATGAAATTGGAGGAACAAAAGGAGTGATTAATGTCATCAAATCTACTACAAGAAAATGTGGGGGAGTTTACGTCTTTTCAAATCTAAGAGGATCTGATGGAGATAATGTATATTATCATGGTACTTCACACATCACTTTGAATGGGAATATAACAGCAATGGGTGAACAGTTTTCTTTAAAAGATACTGAAGTTGTGGTTGCAACACTGGATCTAGATGATGTTATATCATATCGTAAATGTCTTGGTAAATTATCGTCTCAGATAGTACATCCTCATATCGAAGTGGATTGGTATATATCCTCTCCTAATATACCTATTCCTAACACATTGATTGGTCCAAAAGTTTATGAAGAGGGAGAAGAAGTAGCTTTAGGACCAGCATGCTGGTTATGGGATTACCTACGAAGAAGTGAATCAAATGGCATTCTTCTGTCTTTGGATGGAGATATAGATAGTTGTAGCTCTGCAGTTATAGTCTATTCCATGTGTAATTTAGTTTGTGAATCTATTAATAATGGTAATGTATCTGTGCTGTCTGATCTAAGAAAAATAGTCAATGACCCAACATACATACCATCAAATCCTAAAGAACTATGTAATTTAATTTTAGTGACATGTCATTTAAATTCTGATGAGGTAGATGACCAAAAAATAGATTCAAATGATTTAGCCAGAGAAATTTGTAGCAAACATTATAACATACCTGTGGAAAAAATAATATTCTCTATAATTAATGCCCTTTTCTTAACTTGTGGTAAGCTATTTAATATGAGAGAACAATGTAAAGCTGTATTTACATTGCCGTCTAACAAAGCTAAAATAAAAATGATTATTTTGTACATTTTTTCTGAAATACTTTCGCTTAATAAGCATTACCCGTATCGTATTTTGGTTCTAGGTGTTGGTAATGCTGACAAAGCATTATTAGGAAATTTCATTAAGTATGGTAGTTTCAGTGGTGATCTTTGTCTCACAGGTGGAATTAATGAAAGAAATTTAAAGAAATTTTTAAAATATTCCAAATTTTACTTTAAACTGACATCTTTAGATAAAATTCTTATGTCATCTGATAAAAAAAATCTTAGATCCATATCAATTGGAACACTAGATGAAATATATGAACTAAGTAAATTGCAGAAAGAAAACTGTGGACCATATTCAGTTTATTGCAAATTAGCATCAAGATGCTGTGACCCAAATAGAATAAGAAATATCTCAAAACGGGTTAAACATTTCTTTTATCTAATTTCATTTTACCGCCATAAAAATTATTCAATCGCTCCATGTTTACATTTAGGTTCGTATGCAACTGTGAACAGTTATTACAATCAACATCAAATCTTGTACAACACTAACTGGACTTGGCAATATTGTGCAATTGATAGAGAAGTGAAGTCAGTTGAAGAGTCATTCTGTCACTATAGTCATAATATTCTGAACTCGAGTATGCAAGATAAAATAAAATAATCTTATTTGTTTCTTATGACTGAGCTAAAGTGACTGACTTCATAAATAAAATTTTGTCCAAGGGAAGCTTAACATAATTTGAATTGAGAGGAAGGCCATGTATTTAACACTGTCAGGTGACCCTCTTCACTTGACAGGAGATCACTACCTCATTCCAAGAGATGCTTAGCTTTTGTGAGGGAAAGTCACTTGAACATTTGACAAAATCAGTAACCTTAAAATTTTTGTATAAAAAAAATTAAATGTTAAAATCAAAGGATCTTTCAAAAAAATGTTTCAAAAAGGAAAAAAAGTGTAATCTAGATTTAAATTAGATTATTTGATTGATTTAAAAAGTACTGAAGAGCATTTCAAATTTACGAATTTATTTATGAATTCAGTTAGGGCCCTCCTCAACATACTGACTGCTGGATGGTCTTTAAAATATGAAATATTTTTTTTAATGGAATAACAATACAATTGATGTTTGAGTAGCATTCAAAAGTTATTCAATGAGAAAAATAAATATAAATAAAATGAAAAAAATATATAGCATCGAATTTTTGTTATGGATCATATCACTGTTAAAAACTATGTTAAGGCTAAAGACATAATCGGAATCTTCATATGCACAGTTTGAAAAAGAGGGTTAAAAGCACTTTCTTAAAAGTTTTCTACAATTTTCCGATTTTAACTGAACTTCTATTAAAATTTTAATTTATTTAGAGTTGAGTTGAAGGGGCACCTGCCCCCCAACTCAATGCTGCGCCTATGTAGAACAGTAAATCAATGCTTTTACTTCAAGAGGTTAATTTTGAGATGCATTTTCAGTTATACAATGAATTTATACAATGGTCATCTTTCAAACTCATAAGTTTTAAGAAAAAGGTCAGAGTAAATTTACATTTTCATTAATAAAATTAAGGTAAAAATTTCATTGTTTTTTTGTTCTTTTACATGTCTGTATACGTAGTTCTCAAAATTAGATATACAAGATACTGTTATAAGTATTTTAAGTAAATGAAATTATAGAAATAATTTATTATGCTATTTTAGTTAATAGCATAATATTTCAATTTAGTATGCCTATTTTAGTTAATATGTAATTTTAAAATAAATTTTCATTGGTCATGCTAGGATTAGCTAAATGTATTTTCTATCACCTTCCTCACCCTTTCATCTGTGGGTTGTATATGAATGTATTTAATGATGATGACTAAACCTCACAAACATTTATTAATTTCTGTAACATTGATTGTGACTTTTAATTTCAAATCACAAAAATCATAGATGTCTCAGATTTGCTTTACCGCCATCTAAATCCATAATAATCCCAATAGTCCATATCTAGAGAAACTTTCTTTACAACAAATAAAATGATAAAAATTGAAGGGCATCTTTGTTTTCAAAATCACACCGTTAACAAAAAATGGACCAAAGCACTTTTTTAACATTCTCTAAGGCATGTAATTTCTACACGAAACTATCATGATAGGAGGGAGTTATATATATTTTTTAAAGTTACACATAACTTATTTGTTATTCGATAAACTTCCGAAATCAATTTAGAGAACATTATGGTTTAGAAATAATGTGAGAGTTTCAATGTACAAGTTCTAGGCCTGCTTTAGACCTCTTAAGGTCTTTTGAGTTATCAGTGATTTACTTCATGTCTAAATTAGAAACAATATAGCATGATAAATGAAATGCTTACTCCACATTGTCAGTCCACAGGCATGCAAGGAATCGATGGTATGGTATATGCCTCAACCCCCGACCCTTGAAGGATGAAAAACTTGAAAGATGCATATGGCCCCCACAAAATCAGTCCAAGTTGCCAGTACTTTTGAGCGGTGTTACTAAAGTAAATTTTTGTTACTAAAGTAAAATTTTGATAAAGATAGCATTTCTGTAATCATTTGGCACAAATATGGTGTGTATAAAGCTCAGAGAATTGATACAGGCATGAAAACTGTTTATATTTAGACAAAACCATCATAGTATCAAGTTGATTTTTATTCTCATAAGTTTATAGATGACTTTATGAAATATGGAAATACTTGTATACCACTGGATTGAATGCATAGAATCCCATCTTCAGTTAAGTGTGAGTAATGAATTGTTAGTACTGGTAGAAGCAGTAATAATTACAAGAAAAAAAGAACTATTTATATACCATGTTTTTAAATTTTCTGTTGAATCATATAAACTTGACAATTCTATGTATTAATAAATACTTTTTTAAAAAATTTTCGATGAATTATCCCATCAACTTGAAAGAAAATGAAGTTAATTGGAAGTTAACTTGCGTTTAACTTTTCGTTCCCATTCCGGCCAATAGATGGCTGCACCAGTCTACAAAACAAAATTAACTGAAAATAATAAAAACATGGTAAAAATCTGATTAAAGATGGCTAGAGTATTTAAAAAATGCATTGTCATCGTGTTCTGAGCTATTCTAAAAGTTTCAAATGTCTAGCTAGTCGGGAAGTTGGTTAAAAATTGATTACAAGATTTGTACTGCACAAACACACATACAAACAAGAAAGCGAGCTAATAAAAACATGGAAGAAAGTATCACATAAGAAAAAATGAATAAATAAATAAAAATTCTGATAAAAATAACTGGATAGCTAGATAAAAATAACGTTTATGCTATTAATTTACTTAACACAGCAAATAGTCACCATGTGTTTTATATAATTTTCATAGTCTCTGAAAACTATGTTCCAATGTAAATTTATAGGCATTCTCTTATAGACTACTGGAAGTTACAAATTCTTGTAAAATAATTTACTTCATGTAAAGACTTTTACATATTTCTTACTATTCTTCTTATCTATGGATATTATGAATAATATCCATAAATTTTATATATATTTATTGTTATGTATCATTACATATGCACAAAATGCCACAAGGATCTAAAATAGGAAAAATGATGGAAGAATTAATGAATGTGAGTATATATAGGAAGTTAAAACCTCCTTTTATTGTTTTAGAAACACAGAAAGTTATGAAAACAATTCTTAAACTAATTTCAGTATGCTCTGAAATGAGTCTTTATTAAAATAGTTAATATAAAAACAATTTTTTCCCCAAAATCGTACATTTATTACAGATATTATATTCTTTTCATCAGACTTACCCATGTTAAACTGGATGAGCAGAACATGTAAAATGAGAGGTTCTTCAAGTTTTTAATACACGTAGTGATAACAAGGAAACAGCAGTACAGACTGTAATAAAACTGACTTTTGACTGGCTGAAAGAGTATTGTCTATACTAAACAAGATGCACCTTTTATATACAGTAATATAGTTGCTTTCATAATTTGAACAGATATCTTTTATTCATACTTAAATAGTAAATATGAAACACGGTTATAGAAAATCAACTGCCTCCATTTAAAAATGACAAAATGGTATAGCTCAAATTTTTAAAAAAATCCTCTATGGGGGAAAAATTTTCATTTATGGTGTAAAGTCATGTGATAATCAAATGAAGTTTTAAAAGCCCAACTCATATTACACAAAGTGCAAGAAAATGGTTTTTCTCCAGTATGAAGTCGTCTGTGTCTTATTAATGAGAATTTTCTAGTAAATGCTTTATGACAAACATTGCAACTGAACTTCTTCCATTCAAAAGCAAATTCGTTTTGAAGAACTTGGGATGAGTGCTGTTCAGAAACATAATTCTTCACATGTGGGTTAGTACGTGAGTTAAAGCCAGAACCTAGTAAAAAGAAAACTTTTGTTATATTAGCATTATCTCAAATCTGTATATATATAACAATAAAAGACATTAAAATATCAACACCAAGGTAAAAATGCAACCTAATTTTTTAGAGTGCACTTACCAATGTATATGCATGTCCTACCTAAGTTCTTTGAGGAGTTAATATTTCACTTTTCAAATATTTTTAATAAATAGATTATCTATAGAATATTTTCTGCTTAAATAAATGGAAATGAATGGAAACATGCGATATAAAATTCACACATGTTGTATAAAATGTTTTACAACTTTTTCAAACAAATGGTTCAGTCATTTAGATTACGAGGGTAAGTCAAAAATTATCCACACTTTCACTGTAGTCATCTGATGGTTGGGTTTACTGGCTTCAGTGCGTGCAGGTCAAGACTATGTGCCCATGTGAAAGTTTAGCCTTAATCGGTCAGTTTGTTTAGCTGCTGTTGCACAGTGGATAAGGCCGCACCACTCTTCATTTGTACCAAATATGAACACCGCTGTGTGATTCTGCAGCTGTTGTCCTGATCTTTCTCCACCTGTCACGGTAGTCCGGCCGTTTCTGAACTTCTCAATCCATTTGTATACACTTCGCAGTCATTGTAAAACACTGCCCCAATATTGTGTAGAAAGCATTCGCTCCTGATACAATTTCAGACACACACACACACACAGAAGGGAAAAAAAAAGCAGCAGGTCACATAGTGTTATTAATCATTGGTGCAAATGAAAAGTGGCACGGTCATGTTCACTGTGCAACAGTAGCAAAATGAACTGATCAATGAAGGCAAAACTTTCCATAGATGATGACAAGGGCACATATTCCCCACCGGCGAGCGCAGAAACCACTACACCCAACTGACAGATGGCTACAGTGAAAGTGTGAATAATTTTTGACTTACCCTCGTAAAATACAAAAACTCAAACCTTGGTTTAACTTTGTAATATTTTCTACAACAGGGAAAGGAAAATATCACCTCTCAATATAGAACATTTGAAATTAATTAAAGGTTTCTATTAATCATGAAAATCTTAAGTCGTATGCCTACTTTTCATCTTATTTAGAGGATTAATAGAACTTCTGGATAAGTGACAGAGGTGAAATAGGCCAAGCCTGAGCTTGCTCTGTATTATAAACTTTGAACCCGGTGGGTTTTGTACCATCTTACTGCAAAAACCAGAAAACAGATTAGATTCAAAAATTAAAAATATAAATAAATATTTTTGTAAAAAGAGGAAATTGTATAGCAGTTTCTGTATTATAGACATATCATCTTTTAGCTTTTCAAATACATTGATTACAAGAGACTGAGTTTTGTACCTGGGGGACTCGGGCAAACTCAAAATCACTCATCAGGCTCTCTTTAGGAATTTCTAGGCTCAGACTTTGAAAATGGAGTTCACACTAACCTCTAGTATAAGTGTGAATATAAATGTCGAGAGAATATTATACCATAATTTATTAACTATTTAAAAAAATTAATGTACATACTCAAATCACAGTAAATCTATAATTTTTTTCGAATACATTAGCTTTCATGAATTAAAATTAGTGATAAACTGAATTAATATTTTATGTGACTCAGAAATATTTCCTCAGCAAGCTGCCTACCAATTGGAAGGATTTAAACAAATTTAATTATATCTTTCAGTACATGATGGGAAAACAGACTTTTCAAGGGGCCTGAGCAGTAATAAAGAGGTAAATTTGAAATTATGGCGACTTTTTTTTTTTCACTGTTGATTAATACAGTGTATATATATTTACTTAAGAGAAAAAATTAGGGCTTAAATTCCTTATTGATATGATAAAATATATAATATATTTAACATAAAGGCAAACAATTTAAAATGTATGTAATACATACTTTTTTGTTTGTTTTAAAATTCAAGGATAAAAGGTTGAAAGGAATAGTAATACTAGCTCAGTACTGTGATGAAAAATAAAAATTTTATAACTTTTTACACAAGTAGCTTTTTATCTAATCTAGCTCTCCTCATCATGTAAGCAAAGAGGTTTTGGATGGGAGCACAAAGAAAGAGTCATTCTCCAGGCAAGAGGTATGTTTTTACTAGGAAACTTTCTGCAGGAAAGCATGTCATAGTTAAATGATGCACTATGGAAAATAGAATAAAATGGCCAGAAAATACACATGAAACAACTTTTGATTTGTTATCCAGGCAAACTATTTTATGTGTTTAAAAACTGATTTTAAGTCAGAAGATAATTTTTATGAGAGGGTTATAGCATTTAAGGGATGGACTACTTTAAATGTTATATGTGTTTTCTCATTCCAGAAATCTAGTTAACACAATTAAAACCAAACAGTCAAAGTATATGGGTAAAGTTCATATATTACACTAGGAATTTTTATTGCTTATGTTATATATTTAAAAAAAAAAAGAAAAGAATAAATCACACATCGATTAGAGGCTAATATTTAAGAGATATATGTGTTTGACAACAAACAATAAGTAAATTTTCTAGTACGATAATGTTTTGATGTCTAACAGAGAGTTAACCTTCAACAAATCATGGACCAAATAAAAATTACAGTAGAATCATATGATAGTAATATAAGGCCTGAATATTACTCCTTTGAAGTTCAATTATATTATATTATGAAAAGTTTTATGCACAATTTTAATAAGACTGGATTTTTTATAATAAATTGTATAGTTTATCTTTCCCATAAAAAGGTATAGATCTATAGTCTTTAAGACAAGAAAATGAAAGAATTAGAAACAGAGAATGGCCATTTCTTTAATAAAACAAAGTCTAAAATAATAATATAATGATGAAAGGCAATGAAAAAAAATCACAAAATCGGGCCTTTTGGTAGTTCATATTACAGCTGAGAAAAATCACATATTACAATTATTTGCATAACACATTAACAGCAAGAGTACATAGTATTTTACAAGAAATACAGTTTGAAAATTACAAAAATATGAGTAATAAAAAAAAATTTTATTTCACACTATGTATGACACATTGATTACTTCAAAAGGTAACCAATATTAATTTATAGGATTGGAATTGTCATCATCTTCACCCTGAAAATGAATGTTATGATGAGATGCCATATGATAATCAAAAGAGTATTTAAAAGCCCAACTTAAATTACACTGAGCACAAGTAAATGGTTTTTCTCCCGTGTGAATGCGCATATGGGTACTTAGAGTAAACTTTCGGGCAAAACTCTTATTACATAAGTTACAAATATATTTCTTTTCTTCATTCTTGTCATTAGATTCATTTGAAAATGTAGTTATACATTTCTTTGTGATAGATCTTTTAAAGATAGTAGTATTCTTTTTCCAGCCAAAAATAGAACCTAAAATAAAAATGTTATAAGAATTAAAAATTCTGTATTGAAATTATGACACCAACTATCGTTATCAATAGTGTTAAATATTTACATCACACAAATTATTCCAAAATAACATGTTATTTTAAATTATTCATGAATAATATTCACTCAAGATGTAGTAAAACAGAACTTTTATTTATTTATGTGCAAGCCACCAAAAATAAATAAACAGCTAAAACTCAAATGTAGTAACTTTTACATTACCATTAATTCTATTTGATAATTAATTCCCATGTCGCAAGATTTTCAGTACATAGGCAAGCAATAAAACTATTCTTTTCAATGTTGTCACAAATCTAACCTACATTAAATTTTAATTTAGTAAAGTTCACAACTGCCACACTAAAATTTTGATTATGTTAAGCCTTAAAAAACCAATTCAGCAAATTTTAAAAACATAAATATGGAAAACTTCTTTTTGCATTTAGTTTCAGTAAAAGAAAATTACAGCACAAGTAAAAGACATGAAAAAAAAAGCAAGTACATCTCTTCACTTTTCATGCAGCTTTGCATTTTAGTTTAATTTAGAAAAAATTATTGCATTTAGTTTAATTTATTTCAGATTTACAGTTTTCTTCATACCTTTGGTCTGATATTTTCAAATTTGTCATATCTCAAACAAAACAAATGTAAATGGCTTTCAAAAGAAACACAATACTTACATTACATTTCCATTTTAACAATTTACTTTAAAAAAAAACAGATAAACCTCTCTAAGAAATGAGACTGTGTTTACTCTGAGACTGTATTTACTCTGTGTTTTCTTGTACGATAAGGAAATTTATTGAGCAGATAAAAAATACACAAATACATATTGCTGATTGGTTATACACTTGATTATAATTCTAGCTAAAACATTAAAAGAATCCCAATACAAGGATGTCACCTTTCCCTATAATTTATAAATTTCTTGACTAAATCCAGTTATAAGAATTTAGTTTCACTGATTCATTCTGAGGGGAAATAAAAAACTAAAGGAGTCAAATTTTTTCCTGTTATATCTACATTTCTTATTTCTGTTATATCTCATTAGCAGACTCTTAAAAACAAACAATTTACAAATAAAGACTGATTCCCTGCATAATCCATATTTCTGTACAACAATATATCTCTGACAGTCATTATCCCCATTATTCTATTTCACTCTTTCTAATAACTTATATTTTGAAACAATAAATACCAATTTTACTGTAAAGTGAATGTAGTGTTATAAACCAACTTAATTAAAAATGTAATTTGAAAAACTATCAACACTGTAAAATACCTATACCCAACTGCATTTATGAAAACACAGTTTCTTTATTAACATAAAAAATATGCATAACTAGACAGAAGTATAAAATGCATAAGAACTATGACATATGAGACTAAAGAACAGAAAGTGGTTTGTAGAAGGAAAAAAATATGTAATAATGACCAGTTAATACTTTACTTGACATGGGCCCATTTAAAGAGGATATGCAAGGAACTAAAATAATAATTAAAAAAATTGAGAAATACATAAAACCAACATTTTTTTTCTCTCTTTACATTGGTTTTAAGCATTTCTCAGAGTAAAAGTAAATTGTATGTTGCTCCCATAAATACAATTTAATTACTACTTTATATGAAACATTTTTTTATATTATGTTTCTTAAACATCTTTTAAATCCCGCTTAATTTTAAAGGCTTACATAAAATTGAAAATCGATGAAAGTCTAAATCATATCATCAACAATAGTAAAAAGTTGTTACAGATATTCTGAGAGAACTCAAAGTATATTTATTATAGCATTTAATAAAAGCTAAACACCTTTCAATTACGTATTTAATTATATTATGACATGTTGAACACTACTAAGATAATTAATTCATAATAAATAAAAACCTATCATCAGATAGATGACAGTATGATTATTGAAAATTTCATTAATATTAATTCATTGGATTTAAGAACAGTATGATTAAAACAAAATAAAACAATGCATAATTAAAGTATTATGTAAGTTAACAGATATATTAGACACTGTTTAAATCACATATAAAGGGTAAAAAACTAAATAAGGAGAAAATAACAGAAAAATAACCCCAATAGTACAATTCATTAAATCACAATATGTATGCCCATCAAGATGACAGTTTAATATATATTTTGGAACAAAAATGCATAACAGAGTCGAAGATAAATAAATATTCACCTTTAAAAGTATTTTTTTACTTAACAGTTTATCAGAAGCTGAGAATGCAAAATTTATATATTTATACACACACACACACACACACACACACACACACACATATATATATATATATATATATATATATATATATATATATATATATAAAACAGAAATAACATATTATGAACTAAAACAAATATTTATTTTTAATAATTACCTATGAGTGAGAAATGAAAATTATTAAACCTGCATCTATACTTGAAGGTACATAATAACATAAAGAAAAAACTTAAAACTTTTTTCAGAATTTCACAGTGTAAGACACAATTAGCAATATTGGCCACTGATTAAAAAATATATATATACATCTCTTTTTATTGATAAGTCATTTCATTTTCGAAGGGAAAAGGTATTATGTAATTATACAAAATCATACAGATATAGTTGAATCTTTTATTTCAGAATAAAAATTTATAGATATGAACAGAATTCCTTCCCATCAAAATCATTAATTATTATCCAACTGATCTATATAGATAGAACATGTATCATTTGATTCTCAGTTAAAGCAAAACGTCATTAATAATAATCACATTACTGATAAATAATTGATGGATGATAAGCAATATAGTAACACAAAAATTTCTCCTTCAGAAATGGGACACCCCTCCCCTTATTAAAAAGCAACTTTGGTTATCCCATTACAATTTATACATTGCTTTTTCTCCTATTTCTTACCTATAAAAAATATTTTTTTACTCTAGGATATGACAGTTCTGAATGACTTTGAGCAAGTTCATTTGAAAATTCAATTTGTCATTTTGTAAGAAGATACTTAGATACTGTTCATTTTAGACACTATTCTTCCTTCATTTACTCTGTGTAAGTATACACTTTATTTTGCGAATTTTTTCACATTAATCAACTTTACACAAGTTAAGGGGACACAGTACCCTGTCAAAAATTTTTTTTATTTTAAGTATTTCAATAAACATTGTAATTATATTGCATTTTAGCAGTCATTTTAAAACATATTCTGAAAGGTAAAATTTATTTTAACAGTAAATTTAATTAAAATTTGAATTTTTAAATTTTTTTTTCAATTTTTAAAAATCCTTATAACTTTTTCAAATATTAATATTTTTGCTCCAATTTTTTATAGGTAATGTATTTATGTCTACTATATAAAACTTGGCATGGTTTTTTTAGATACTTTTAAAATTACATTTTATATAAATTTTTTTCTATCATTTGCAGTGAAAAACGATGAAAACTGGCACTTTGTTGTATATTTTTGAATATAAAAAGAGAAATAAGCATGTTATTGCATAATTCCATGCGAATTTTTATGCTATACATAATAGAAAACCTGTATAAAAAGTTTAATACTTGCGTCTTAAATACAAAAAAAGTTTTATCACTTTTACTGCATGGAATGTCAAGAAAAAACAAACATGGAGAAAAAGCCATTTAAAGTTTTCATTTGTTAAAAAAAGTCCCTTGAAATGAAATGATATACAAATTTTGTGGGTATTTATAATAGTCAATTAATATAATATATATATATAACATTTTATCCATCCAACTTCAATATAAAATATTTTATGCAATTTTAAAAACATGTCAGTGAACTATAGAAAATAGAGTCGACAACAACTGCTCTTGGTTTAAATTTTTTTCAAATTCAACAAATAAATCTTAATGTTAATTCCATGCGAAGTTTCATTAAGCGTATAATAAAGAATATGTATAAAAACTTTTATATCTCTATCTGAATTATTAAAAAAAATTATAACGTTCTCAATATATGACAGTTAAGAAAACATACCATTAAGAAAAAATAAATCATGCTACTTGAGAAAGTCATACCTGAAATTTGTATAAAATTAATGTGGAACTAGATTTGATGTATAAAGTAATGCATATGTAAAGCATTTCAATCATGTTTTAACATAAAAAATTTCCTTTAGGGTTGTAAAAGTATGAAAATTTTAAAAAAAATAAGAAAAATCGATGTAATTTTTATTCATGAAACATACCATTTACTACCACATTTTCTGAGAAAATTTTAAAAACATACTTATTTTACTAAATTAAAATCCCCAGGTTTATAGGTAACAAATATAACGAATAGAAATATAGCGTAAAGTTCAAGCAAAAGCTTAAAAATATACACTTCAGGAAGAAAAAAATGCTGATTACAATTTTTGAACCGAAAATAAATAGCTACGTGCAGAACTACCATTACCATGTGTAAAAAATCCAAACAGTTACTTTTAACGGTTACTTCTTTCGCTCTGGTGAACAAAAAAAATAATTAATTAATTATTAATTTGAGTTTTTAGGCTAGTGGAAAAAAATGCCACGCCCACTTTAAATGGTCACTTGTCCCTTTAATTTTCTCACAACCTTATAAAAATCTAAATAACTTTTAAAGTATTCAAGATACAGCTTTGAAATTTGGTGATCATATATAGAAAGGTGGGGACAATAATTTGAGTCAATAAAAAAAAAATCGATATTTTGACGATTTTTAGGGTACTGTGTCCCCTTAAAGCATTATATTAAACAAAATACGTTTTTAAAGTATTTGATAATGGTATATAACAAAGTACAATAAATAAATTATCATTACTGAAATACCATAAATTCTTTTCCAACATAAGAGATTTATAGTTTTAAAAATCAGTTTCTTTAATATATCCTGTAATAAAATTACTCAGTATTCAGAGTCAAACAAGTTGTCTCAAGACCTTGAAGGGCCAATTTCCTACACAGGAATTTTCTCTATATTCATACCCACATTTACTGATTGATTTACATTCCTGAAATGGAAGCATTTATACCTAAATCTAATTTTTTTGATAGAATATATATAGTTCAGGCATTTTTTGAAAGATTAAAGGCAAATATACATCTTCAAGTTAAACTACATAAAAAAATTAGACTTCATATGTTAAAAATATTACCCTGTGAGAATTAACATTATGCACAACATTGCTGTTACAGGTAGATGCAAGATAGGCTACAGTGAATTATAACAGATAACATAAAGCTATTCATAGTGTATTAACCAGACTTATACTTGTTTTAAAACAGTTGAGAAACTTATTGTCAAAATATTTACAAATGCACTACACTACAAAAAAATTATTGAAAAATTGTTTCACAAACTATAAATAAGTTACTTCAAAAGAGAAGTATTTCCACAATTTTATAAACTATTCTAATGAAGACGCAAATGACGTTTCCAACTTGTTCTGGTAGAAAACTGACGACTACAAGCAGTGCACTCAAAAGGTTTTGTACCACTATGCAAGTACAAATGACCATCCAAACTGACTTTATGATTGAAGGCTTTATTACATATCTGACACACAAAAGGGCGTTCTTGAGTATGAACTCTAACATGAGATTTTATATTTGAGCACTTGTATGATGAATAAGCACAGTAGTTACACAGGAAAAGTTTTGGAACAGATCCTTTCTTTCTTTCAACAGTAAAACCTGATATTAAAAAACAAAATATGTAAGAAATTATGGTTTGAAAAAATTGGAGCAAATTTGACATTAGAGAACAAAATAAGTTATAAGGTTTTTACTTATTTGCAACAAAGTCATGGTTAGGATTTATTATAAAGGGCTCAAATTCAAAATATTTTTTAAGGGAATATGTGAACATAAAACATGTATTTATATGTCTTATAAAAAACATTTATGATTTGTCAAAGTTTTTAATCTTCCAGTAGAAATGCTGAAACATAAAAAAGTATAAACTCTAAGGTTGTTTTTTTTAATAAAATTTTTAGTTGATTATGATTTCTTAAATATAGATACTAACATTAAAATAAGCTTCTTTTTTTTAAAAATAACATTAAAATAAGCTGGAAATGATGAAAATGAACCTCTCTGAATTGGAAAAAATTGCAATGTTATTAAAAAACAAAAATTGATAAAATTTGCATAAGTATTTTTAAAAATACAAAAGTACATTAACATTTCACTTCAAGCATTTTTCTAAAAATATATATAAATCTTATAATTTGTTAAGCATGGCTGGTTGAGAAAATGAATTATTTAAGAAATCATTAATATATGTTTATGTGATATCCTTTTAAATAAAATGAAATATTGAGAATCTTTTTAAAATTTTTTACAACTCTCATAAAGTTAAATGTTCAATAACCCATCCCTATAAAAGAAAACACTTAAAATGTTTCATAAGCTGTCATGCCCCCCCCCCCTCCCTGCCACTGGCTTTTATAATTTTAGAACACATCCTCCTGTCTCTCTATACATGCATAGACAATAAAATGATTTTACATGCTACATAAACTGTCGCATAAAAACATAGGAATGTATGGAAATTAACATAATATCAAGCTGTTCCTAATATTTTGCAAAACTGCAATAATAAAGATTCTATGTATCCTTTTTAATCATAGAAATTTTAACCCTGCTTTATTTTCTAAATTATCACATGATAATGGAATGATAAAATATATTTTTCATAATACATCAGGAGGGGGTTCATTCTAAAACTTTTTCAACTTCACTCCTTCCATTCTTTTTAGAGTACATTAAGACATAAACAAAATTGCATATTAAGATATTCATTATTTTAAAACTCTCCTATTTTATAGCCCATAAAAGTTATGATGAACATTACAGTATTTGGTTTTCAGATATCCCTAGTTCTTAGAAATTACAGAAATTTCATCCACTGCTAATTATTAGTGCTAATGCATTCACATGATTAGCTTTTGCTAAATGTGTTTTTGCCTCATGAAATTATATTTTAGATTGCATGTAACCGTTGATTAAAAACTACTTAATATCATTAAGTTACTATTTTTAAAAATGTTTTTATTATCAGAATCAATTAAAAAGTTATTTATATACCCAATAGCAGTATCCATGACAACATAAGAAAGAGGTTTTGAAGATGAATTTACTGTATAAAATGCAATAAAATAAAATATGACAAAAAATGATATGTATAAAAGAATATAAAAAAGAGAAGAAGAATTTTCACAAACTATTAAATAAACAATTTAACATAACTCCTATAGATGGGGAAAGGAAAATAAGGAAATTCAGGGAAATGTACCAAATTTTCACCAAAATTTAATTTATCTAAAGAATACACATTAAAATATTTAATATATCTGATATTATTTTTCAGCTTCAAAATAATTTAATAATATATAAAGATAGAAACAAGACTAAAAACTTGAAATAATAAACTTTTTTGTCATTAAAGCCATAACATAATTTATTCACAATCCATTACTTTTTTAAATAGAATTATATATATAAATAAACAAATAAAAATAAAATAAAGTCATTTCAAGAGATTTTTAACATTAATTACAAAGAATCAAAAATCAAAGAAATTGAATTTGAAAATAATTTAAGTTTAGCAAATAAAGTAATGATTTAATGAAAAGCTTACATTTTGAAAGATTAACATTGTACTATATTTTTTTTCCCTATACAACAGATGTTAAAAATGCTAACTTGACATTTATTTTAAGATATCAAATATTACATGGCAATGTTTAGTCAAGCATGATATGGATGGAATCCGATAAAAAATTTCTCATGTCTTTATCAAAAACTCTACAAGCATGAAATCCCCAAATTTATTTTCTGTAATAGAAAACAGTTCATCCTCAAAGTCTTTGTATAAGGGCTACAGAATATCTGACACCACGCTAATACAGGTTTTAAAAAGTACAACTAAAAATTAAATGACAGTGTTTCTTAAAGAGGCAATATTCAGAGTCAATTTATAATTAAGAACATTTCAAAGCCATGCAAGCAAAAACTTATTCTTTAAAAGAACAATGCAAAAATTCATCACTGCACAGCCTAAACCCTTGTTGTTCATTTTACCTTATGATATGGGGCCTTGTGATCATAATTTTTGCTTCCACAAATAACTCCAACCGTACTGTAAAAGGGTGATGATTTGGTGACTTTTCCAGCCATGGTAAAACATACATATTTTTATAACTTCACTCATTGGGAAAAAAAAAAAAATCTCATATTCTGAATTTATTTTCAAAGTTGGGAGACTGATTTAAAATGCAAAAGTTTCCAAAAAAAATTGAGAGAATTAGTAGGTATGAATTAATAGCTACATTTATTTCAGAATTTTTTTGAAAAATTCAAACATGTATCACAACATTCTTTTGACAAAACGTGATTGAAATATAAGAACAATACACTTTCTGTTATCCCATACAGGTATAATTGAAGTCTATAAAGAAACTATTAAAGATAATTTGAAATAAACTACTATAGTAATCCTATGTATCAACACTACACACAGATCCTCTTTTTTTCACTCTTTATGTACATACTTTTTCCACACTTGAAAATTTTTTATAGAGGTGAATTACATTTTGAGCATTTTAGTAAATACTCATTTTCAAGACTCAAAACACTGAGCTATCATGAATAATTTATTTTGAGATATAAATAATAAAATATTAACTTTACAAATTAACACCATCCCCCTGAAACTTCAAGATCATTATATTATTACTATAAGTCTGTTCCTGTTCATACTTATGTTTCATGAACAAACATGCATTTAACTTAACAGCTTATGAATGTATATTGTATGAAGTAACATATTATTTAGCGGCATAATTCATATTTTGAATAATATTGCGATAAATAAGCAATATTATATAAATAATATTGCAATTAATATATCAATATTTAATTTTTTTATTATAAAGTTCAACTTCAGAATTCTGTAAAAAATTATAGAATTAGTAAATAAAAAATTTTGCGAGCTTCTAGCATAATTTTTTTTCACACAAATAAATAAATAAATAAATAAATAAATAAATATGTGTGTGTGTGTTAGCTCATATTTACTAGAACTTTTAAAAGTTCTGACAACATTTATGAAAAAAATCTGTTTTATCTACATGCAAATTGCTTTAGCAGACATCATCAATAAGATGTAATAGAGGAATTTATGAGAAAAACACAGAAAAAAAGCTAGAATTACATCCAAAATTTTAACTAGTATGTTTATTTATAAAAAGATTCATTCCGTGTACATAACAAATGTTAACAGTTAATCCTAAAATTTGACAAAAATGATTTCAAAATCAACAGTTAGTCAAAAATCCTAAAATTATACCAAAATCAACAGGATTTTGTCATATTTTTGAGGACTAGTGAATAAGACAGTCTATAATGTTAACAAAATTTGGTTTCAGCCCATTAAGAAGTTTTTCTTGTCCTGGAAATGAAATTTACGATTTCCTATTAACAAGACACTAAGTTTGCTAATCATCAGACTAACATTGCTAGTTAATTTAGCATCACAGGCATAATTTCTTATTTATGGGTCAATATAGTTTATAAAACAATTTTATCTCATTCAGTAAATGCTCTTGGAATGGAAATTATTACAAATTGCAAACACAATAACTTTGAACAGTCAAAACTGCTTTCTTTTTAAATTTTTAGCAAGCCTTTATAACTTATTTCACAATATAAGCATAACAAATTATTGATCATTACTACTTAATGACCAAAGAAGGTAATAAAGTGGTAAAACTTTTTTTTTTTTTTTTTTAATACCCCGATGATCTGTTAAGGATGACTGCAGCTGTCTCAACATTGTACAAGTAAAAATGATTTTTTATAAAGCTGATATGAAAGTACTGATATTTTAGCCCTCAGTAACTAGTTTATTACTAAAGTCAACTTTTTGATATTTTATAACAATTATTACAACAATATTAATATTTTTGTTCTCTCAAAATTTTTAAAAATAATTTGTAAATGTAACAGTTTTAGTTTGAATAGTTAGCTGAAGATCTGCTATGCAATTAAATACAAATTCCCTCTCTATTTTTTGCATCTTTAATAAAAATTTCATCCACAAGACTCTTAACACTGTTTTTTTTTTTCAATATCCTCCAATATACAAATTTTCCTGTTCATTTCAAAATTAGGACACAATGAGGATTTTTTAAATACATAAATTAAAGACCTCTAAGAATATGTAAAATGTTATCAAAATGAAAAAAAATATGTTTATATATACTATATTCAATTGTATTAATTTTACAGCTAAAATTTGCCATTGTATACCAATTGTTTAACTGCAAGTAATTCATGTGAATTAAACTTTCGAAAATAAAGCAATTTAGGAACAAGTTATACTTAATTACCAAGACAAAATGTAGAAAGTACTTTAAATCTGCTTTATTTTTTAAATATAACAGATACATATTTTAACATCCAGTCATAGAGCAATACAATACTTATTAAAGCACTGTACAGTATAAAATAAACAATCACTACAAAAATTCAATATATACACTGTGGGGCACAAGACAGATTAGAAATGAAAATTTATATATATATAAAATATATAAAGTCAAGTGCTTGAGCAAAGTTGAAAACTTTTGCGATATTAAAATTTTTTTTATTTAACATCAAGACTTTTAATTATTGCAAAGAGAAAAAAGAAGGAAAATTAGACACTTTTATACAAGGGTTCAAGTTCATATTAGCAAAAACATTATTCCCGTGAGTTTGATAAAATGGTTCCCTATTTCTGAAAATTTATGAAAAACCTTCGCATTCATATAAGTGTATGTATGTATATATACATACCACTCAGTGGCATGATTTATGGCCTTTTTTTTAAGCAGACTGACATATGAACCTTCAAGGTATTTTTTAATGCAAAAGTTTTTTTGCATACACTACAAGCAAATGGTCGCTCCTGTGTATGAACTCTGAAGTGTCTTCTCCAATTGGATCGATCATTAGTAGCATAAGTGCAGATTTCACAATGAAATTTTCTGGAAAAATCTTTTTGTACAAGAACTCTGTAGAATGGATCTGAAATTAAAAGGCTAATAATTGGTTTATTGAAATCAATACACTAAATTAACATTGAAAATTATACAAAACAAAAACATTAATAATCAATTTTATGACTAAAATATGTAACTTTTTTCAATCTTTTCAAGCGTCATTATGTAAATAAAGAATACAACAATCAATAAAATTACTTACTATACAATGATATTCTTAAGCTTACATGATTTTTTTGCCTGTATTCCTCAGTCAACACTAATAATAACTCTTTCAAAAATTATATCATAAAAGATTTGGAGTCAATCAATTTAATACAGCAACAGAAACTATTGTGCAGTTTAACAGATAAAACCAGCATTAAAAAAATGGCAAAACATTATTTCGAAAATTTTTTTATGCAATTCATACAGAAATTTTATTTTACTGACATGAGTTACTTATAGCATGTAATTTATCACGTTCCCATAAATAGATGAGGTGCACAACTGAGCATTAATTAAAATAAACAGAACACACCCAATAATCATGATTCAGAAACAAATCATTTTTAAATATTAATATATATATATATATATATTTCAGAAATACCTGTTATAACCGACTCCCCAGCATATACATTTCCATCAACTCAATCTCTATTAGCAGCATCTAAGCATATTTTAGGCATAGCACCTTTGCCTCTCACATTTTAAACCACTACAGAGAATCAGATGAAATTCTATTTCAAAGATTTTTTGCTCAAATAATAAAGAAAAAACACTCCACAGGTATAACAAAATGAACTTTTAAAAAATTTCATAGAGAACTCACAAAATTTTAAACTGATTTCAATGAACATTTAATGTAACAAGGCTGCATGAAATTCCCAAACTTGAAAAACTATAGTAAAAAATACACATTTTAATTAAATTAAAGACAGATTTATTTATTTTTTTTAAAGTATCACATATGTACCATTACAATATACTAACAGTCATAATCTCGTAGACTAATTCAATTTTTCTAGGAACTTTGCAATAACACTATTATTATAAACTTCTTTCAGGACACAAATTGCCTAAGCTGAAAGTAAGTATATATATATATATATATATATATATATATCCTTTCCTTTCAAATATGTATTTCGGACCTTTTAATAACAAATGTGCAATAGAGAAAGATTATATTTTTTTATAAAAACCTAAAATGTTGTATGATGGTAAAAGAAAATACCTGATAATACTTATGCAAAAGGTAAAAACTTTTTTTTAAATGACATCATTATCAGAGAGACTCATAAAAAGTAATAAAAGTAGTTTTTATTTTAAATAAAAATGACCCAAATTAAGCAATATTACAATAATTGTATATTGGAAACATGTTCTGAATGTATAGGTAAACCATTTAGAAATTATATAAATGTAAGACAGTGGAAGTCTTACATTAGTATATTATATTTTGAGTAAATATATTTTGTCTTTTATGATCTGTTAGAATTCTGTTGAATTTAGAAACTACTTTTACATATTTTCATTAGATGATATTTTTTTCTCTGTTAATTTTATTTCATTGGTCAGTATTCTTCCCTAATGATTATGACTTTGATTATATTCAAAGTACTAATCTCCAACTCTCACTGTTCCTTAATCTATATATATAAAACAGTTCCGTAACTGACTCATTCATTCACTGACTGACTGACATACAACACACAGACCAAACCGCTGGACCTAAAGGGCTGAAATTTTGCATGGCGATTCTTCTAATAGTGTAGGGGTGCACTAAGAAAGATTTTTCAAAAATTCTTCTTAGATTTTTTTAAATTATATTTTTAAGCTGTTTTTTAAACTTTTTTTTACGTTTGCATTTAAAATAATACATTGAGGGTTATAAAATTTATATCACGAGAAAGATCATAAAAAATTCCTTCAAAATGAAATTTTTTTCGAATTTTTACCTCCATTTCCTGATTTTTGGTGAATTTTTAAAGATTAATTTTTAGAATTTAATTTATTAAATGCTGATCACGTGATTTCTTTTTCTGGTACTTTTAATAAATTTATCGTCATGTGCGTAACAACTAAATAGACAAAAAAAATATTTTTTTCTCTTTCTAATGCAGGACACAATTGGATATTAACCAAAAAAAATGCATATCCCTCGATTTTTTTATAAATATATATATATAGATAGATAGATATATATTTTACATCAATTGTATACATTGATCATCGCATTTATTATAAATATATATATTTAGTTTTTGGCATAAATTGCATACGTTGACTGTTGTATTTAATTTGAATGTACTCCGTAGCGAAGCACGAGTTTTCAGCTAGTTATATATAAATTGCAACAAACACTGAAGGAAAGAGGAAAAAAGAGTTCTAAATTTTCAGCAGAGAAAGTGTACTGAGGTGGTAACATAAAATAAGAATGAAGCAGAAATTATGGTAATAAAAAAATATAGATTTTAAACATAAGTTTAAAAATAAAAATAGAAGTTATAAGAAATATTAACAAGAAACAGACAAACAAACAAAAAAACACTAATGGTTGATAAGTTACCATAACTTCAGCAAATAATAAAAAAAAAATTAAAAAAAAAAAAAAATCCTAGGATGCTACAAATCCCAAGATTTCCAGAAAATGCAATTAAATTAATTTATTACAGAGAGATAAACAGATATAGAAAACTTTGTTCTTAACTTTCTCGTAAGAAAAATAATGATGGTGAAATCATCATCGACAGTTAAATTTATCCCAGTAAGTATGTTAACATATTTTGCTTTAGAATTTTTTTAAAAGTAAAATAGTCATGTTTCTCAGCTTTAATATACTTGGGTATATTTTAATTATAATAACATGATATAAGGAAAAACCAAGTCTCTGCATATTTGATAGGAAGCCAACAAAAAAAAAAAAAAAATGAAATGAAGAAAGCTTCATTTCTTTCAAGTTACTCCAGTAAATTAACAAACTTAAGAATATTTTAGAGAATTCTGTAATGGTTGGAAGTATACCATTTGCAATCAAAAATGAATGAAGCTCTAACTACCTAAATTGATTTAAAGATAAGCCTAGGATAATATGATATAAATCTTATTTATGTTATAATAACAAGCAACAAATTATTAATTTTCACTAAGCATTATAAATTTTTAAGAAAATTTTAAAATGAATATGCAAACAGTATTTGTTTAACTAAAATGACAAATAATTTGAAGCATTTATACATCACTAATTTATTATAATTACTCAAAAAATATTGAAAACAGGCCTTTTTTTTAAAATATAGAACATTTAAGAAAATGAACTACATGGAAGATATTTAATTTGAAAAAATAAGTTCAACTGCTTTTAAAAAGCTAAATTTATAAAATAAAGTAGGAAATAAATAATGAAATACTCAACAATCAAAGAATTATATGCAAGTTTCAAAGCTTAAAAGATACAACAGAAGAAACATAGTATCCAAGCAATTGAATATATCTGTTGAGAAATATAAAATCCACATATTACAACATGAATCACATCATTTTTTCTGTTCAAGAATGAAATTAAAATTTTTCTGAACATATTTAATAATATTTAATAAACAATATTTAATAAACTACATACATATGGGTAAGAAAACAAAAAAAAAATGCTGAAAATTTCTACAAAATTTTTTAAAACGAATAATAGTACAGCTATGGTGAATTATATTAATTTTAAACAGCATAAATAATACAACAAAGAAAATCAGACATAGAAGAAACATATTCAGCATAGAAAATTCAAAGAAAGACTACAACTTCGATAAATTTCTACAGAAGTTTTATTAATATCAAAACAAAAATAAATAATTTTCTAATAGAAGCATTAATAACTTTTGAAACAAACAATTTTGAATTCTATGTTTTTGCTGTTGGCACATAGTTGATTTTTTTTAAAGATAAAATAAAAAATTTTTAAATTTCTTTACCAAAATTTTAGACTACTTCTGTTTATAACATATAGCCATAATATACAATAAATAAGATACATTTCTAAAAAAGCTTCTGCATGGTACCAGTGGCTATCTACAGAGTTGTCAGATTTTTTTAAATTAAGCTATACATTACTGCATCTAATCTGACATACCACCATCAAACAAACAGCACATCTATTCTAAGTATTGAACAAATTAAATAACTATATCAGTTTTATAAAAGCTTTCACTCACAACAACATTTATAGTTTATTAATAAAAACTGTCAGACTAAAAAAAAAAAACTACTTATGCGAAGTTAGATGATATTTCAAAGAATATGAAAAAGAACATTTAAAGTCACATAAATTGCAGGAATATGGTTTCTCTCCAGTATGTATACGCATATGCCTACTTAAATAATATTTGCAGCTAAACTGCTTATTACAAACTTCACAGGAAGTTGAGACACTGCCTTTTGAAGTATGGAGTCTTTGCTGTGCAGGATTAAAAACAGAAGAATCCTGAATTGTCATGATAGGGTCAACTCTTTTTGAAAATGTAGTCAGATCCTCTAATTTATGAGCTACAAAAAGTAAACATATTACAGAGATGCATAACTAAAATTATACATTAAGATAAGTTACATTTATACAAAAACAATGAGGAAATTTTAAAATATTACTTTTTATGAAAGTTTTTTTTAGTAGCAAAGAATTATGCATTAATTTTTTACATGCATTTTTTTAAATATGTTGAAGAAATATAGAAACAATATATTAAACATTAAAATAAGATATACATATGATATTTTGAACAGAATATTAAAGAGAAAATACTAAAAGGTTTCCCTTACATAGAAAGAAATCAAATAAAGACCTAACACCAGACATCTGAACCTTTCCCCTCATTAATGCATCATTATGAGTATTTTCATAGTCATACGAGTATGAGTATTTTATGAGTATTAAATGTATTTTATGAGTATTATATGAGTATTAAAATACTCATATTTACACTCACACAGCTTTCAGTAAACTGATTTTCATGATAATGTAAAAAGTGCAAAATAAATATGCAGTGTATAACATTAGTATACTCAAGTTAAATAAACTCACAAATGTATTTATACATATTGCAGGATTTATATTGAACTAAATTCTTTATATGCTATTATTAAAGAGATAAGCTATGTTGAAGAAAAAAGATATATAAATATATGTGTGTATAGGTAAAAAAAAAAATCACATCACAATCAGTAATTTATAAAACTACTAGTTAGGTTATGTATATATACTGGCAGATTAATCCCCTTTCTATAAATTTTTCATGAATATGAAAGAAATAATGAAAGATCAGCAAGAAAAGGTAAATATGATATATTATTATGACATTAAAAATATAATACAAATAAATAAGTTTCCTACATAATTTTTTTTTTAAAACTCTGTATATTTATACATATACACTGGGAGAAAAAGTACTTGCACATAAAGATTTAGAAATAGGTAAGTATTCAAGATCATGTTCTGTTATAAATGTTATATTATGCAAATTAAGTCAGCTAAAGTAAGGGGAAAAAATGAAAAAAAAATTTGAGAATTGACAAAATTATCAGTCAAACATATAAATTTTAGGACACACAAAGTACTCGCACACTTATGATTGGCTACAAAATATGTTTACTTATTGATTCTGATAAATCAGAAACCTGCACATCTTAGTCAAATGACTTCACTACAAGGTATATAAGTAATGACAATGATATATACTTTGAAATTTTCCTGATATAACAGAATGTCTTCTAAAGTGAGAGTGATCTATCAAATTCACCATGGAACATACTATTTAACTTCACTTTGAAGGTAAAAGTTATCACACATCATCAGAGAAGTAGGAAAATGCTTTTCTACAGTTAGATATATAATAAAAAGGTATGAAGTCCATAGAACTACAACCAATTCAGCCCATTCAAACCAAAAGTTAAAAATAGTTACTTGAGAAAGATCATTGAAGTATTGTGGCACAGATGAGAAAAGCTCCGAGTGCCCAAACATCTGCTGAATCAGCAGGTAAAAAGGTTTATGTTTATACCATTCAAAATGTTCTAAAAAGTGTCAATTATTATGGCAGAGTATTGAGGAAAAAGCTATAAATTAGTGCCAATAACAGGAAGAAATACCTGCTCTTTGCTGAAGCATACTAAAAAAAAAGATTGATTTTTGGAAAAATGAATTATTTACTGATGAGAGAAAATTCAACCTTTTTAGCCCAGATGGCCATAAAATAATTTGGCATCATCCTGATATGGATTTGAAACCAAATCAGAGTTCCTTTACAGTTAAATGTGATGGAGGTCATGTTATATATAATGTGGGGAGTCCATGTCACATTCTGGAGAAGGTAACTTGACTACATTTATGGAAATATAAATGTAAGCCTGTATATTGAGGCATAATTTACAGCCTAGAGCCCAAAAGCTAGGAATTGAAAATACTTATTTCCTGCAGGATAATGATCCTTAACATGCTCTTCATATAACTCAAGAATAACTTAAATATAATATAAGAAGATTAATTATACATCCCCAGTCTCCTGATATTAATTAATGTTATCAAAAATTTGTGGCATATTCTGGACTTAAAAGTTTGAATGCATCCTATTATAAGCACAATCAAGCTAGAACCAGTAATCAAAAGTAAATAGGACAAAATAGCTAATGAAACAACTCAAAATCTAATTTATTCAATGATGAAAAGACTCCAGGCTATTTCTTATGCTAATGGTTTACATACTAAATAATAATAATTTGGACAACCAGCTGAAAATTATTAGTATGCAAATTCTTTTTGTTAATCTAAAATGTTCTCATTTCTTATTCTCAGTTAAATATTTCATAGTTTTTTCTTCAATAAATGATTTTTGGAATATATATATTTTTAAAAATGTGTTGTTTAATTTTGTCATGCATTACCTTGCAAATGCATTAAAAATCCACTATGTGCAAATTCTATTTGCATCCAATGTATATCATAATAAATTATGTGACTGTTTCAAAATTTAGGAATCCATTGGTCAATTGTAGAAAGACTTAATGCAAAAGAAGATTAGCAAGAATAGTGAATGTATCAGTTGCTATATCATTTATCTATTCTAACAAAATTTCTCTTTTTAACAAGAGAAACCCTCCCAATTAATAAAATAATTTTGTGGATTATGCTGTTACTCAAATGTAATTAGAAAATGTATGTAATGACTACATTACCTGTCATTTGATTTATATTTATTAGTTGAGAAAAAATTGTTTAAGAAAAATTCCGTTAGAATCTAGAACAGATGTTTTGACAAATGATTAAATACAATTCATCCTTAATAAACATCTATAAGATCATCAAAACAGCTCTCAAGAAATGAAACATTAGACAAAATTATTCTCCTTAAATATATTTTTTTAATTCAATAAATATCTATCAATGCTTTTTCAAAACAAATAGTTTCTATACATATAATGTTTAACATTAAAAACTAGTACATAAAGTTAGAGAAGGGGATAAAGAGAACATTACATATACTCAACAAACTACAAAAACATTCCATAAACAGATGGAATTTTATAATTTATAGCAAATAGTTCCAAGTCTCCTATCAATGACAAAACAGTTATATTTAAAATCAGAAATACAAGCCTTTCAGAAGTGTTAGTATCAAACTTTCAAATAACTTTAAAAAAGAAAATTTTTGTTAGATTTAAATTACACACCACCTACAGAAAAGTAAAATTGAAAATTCGGTTATGCTCAAACTGAAATAATTTTTTAAAGCCCCATTTATTTGTTTCTTAAATTATTTGAGTAAGCATTATACACATACTTCATTTCAATATACCCATGAGCAAAATTTTAAAACAATAAAAAAATAAGGTTTTTAATAACAAATGTTTCCCACTGATTCACACTGGGCCCAAGAACTGGATGTATTTTAACTGCCATCCATAAATAAAATATCTTTTTCAGTTAATGAAGTTCAAAGGCTAATGCTGTAAAAGGATAAACTACATAGGGCTATTCCTTGCAGTACAGTGAAGCTTTGCAGCTCTGAAGGAAGTTTTCTTTAACACCACTGAAATTTGAATTAGTTTATAATTAGTCAAATGAATAATTTTCATGGATATTTGTGATCTAGTTTGTATACAATGTTAGTTCCTCTTAATTTATAAATTTATTCAGTTATTTCATTTGCCATTCCAAATAAAAGTACAACTTAAAATATCTTCCATCAAACAGATGCTAATCAACATAAATATATACATATCCTAGTTCATTTTTCTTATCTATATATATTATTTCTAGAAGGTGATTTTTTCTGACGATCCCTTTTTCTCCTTTCATACTTAACCAAAATCAATAAATGAGGTACAATTTTAAAGATTAAGATCTTCACTTCTGACAAATTGTTAATTTAGAATTATACATCTTATTGTTTATTTAAAAATCGAAGCATAAACATTGCAAACATTTTTTCATCCGCTAAATGGCATGCACTCACTTTTTTTCCCAAATGTTAACTAAATTTTAAAATCATCTGCTTTTATTATCATTCTGTGAATTAATAAGTTTCTTTATTGGCAATATTTATGTAGGTGTACATTATTCTTTTTGCTTGGATAAACAATTTGTTCGGACTAAAATCTGTTTTCTTTCCCTCTGAAGAACATTTTATGAATATTTTTCTTTGGTATGCCTTTATAGAGTTTAATTTTATTTATTCAATTCTATGTACACAATTGAATTGCATATGACAAAATTCTACCAAGCTATCAAGGGAAAGCTTCTAATTTGCCTCATAATTAAAGGATAACTTATGTATTATTTTAAAAAGTTTTTTTTTCTCTTACATGCGGAGCTATTTTGAGAGAACAACTAAACGTCAAAATATGATTGGGGTATCATACTAAAGGTCTTACCATGTACATGCACCAGTCAAAGAGAAAAATGCGATTGATGCAAGGGTTTGGGCGTGGCAGATCGGCAAAGTTACCATGCAAAGTCTACAGGAAAAGCATGTGTCTTTGTTTACATTTACTTTTATTGCTAGCACACTGAACTTTTAAATTTTAAAAACACGCTATTTGTAATACTTTTTAATTGTCATTGCCCTTATCTATATAAGGCCCTCATTTAAGTGTCACATTTGAAGTGCTCATGGTGTTCTATCATCAGTCTTATAGTAAGTAAATACTTAAACTATATATAAGTTCTATGAAGGTTTTTTACTTAGAAACCTATTTTGAGAGAACCACTGAACATAAAAAGAAGGCTGAGGCATCAAAATGGAGGTCTTTAAATAAATTCGTAAAATTTTTTCAATCATCTGAAGTTTACCTTTGTTACTTGATATGAATTTGGCCTTTTCAAAAAGATTAACCGTGAATTTCAACAGGTTTCTACTATACTATTTAACAGTAATAATTTTCTATAAAAGAAGTCAATCTGAAAAAAGTTATTGTCCCCCGTCTAACAAGGGGCCATAACAGTTCTGCAAACAACACAATTTGCTGTCAAGTTGCTTCATTGAAATTAAACAAAATATTTTTCCTGATGTTAAACAACCAAAAGAAACCACACCTATGGAAGAGTCTATGGTGGAAGTTAAAAAATTTCTCATTACTAAGAGGCCTGCTTGGTTGTTCAGTTTGAATGCCTGTGACAATTAGTTAAAGTGGATAAATTAGATGCTGACTAAGACTGAAATGCTAAGTACAATAAGCATTGAGCTGCATAAGTTAGAACAACATTTAATATTCCAAAAATGAGGTGAAATTTACTCGATTTTGAGTAACAGGGCCATTAGTTTTAAATAATTTTGGAACTTAAAAAGTAAAATATAATATTCTTGCTTATTCAGTATGTAATATTTTGACAGCAGTCTCTTTGTTTTGGTAAATTTTATTTAAAACAGGGGCACAAAGAGTGAATTATAGAACTATAAGGAAATCAATAACTGCTAAACAGACTACATGATGAATGAAAAATATTGCTTGAAAATATACCTAAACAAGAAAAATGCAGAAAAAGATAACTAAATGAGCTAAATATTTTTTAACAATATTTAAATTTAGGTATGGCACTGTTTTTCTATGAGTTACATTAACAACATTACTTTTAAATGATGAAAGATGAATAAAAAATAATTTTTAAAAATTAAACATACATGAATTCAAAAAGCAGACTTGAATAAATACAAATACAACATATTTTTATGTCTACTATATCAACATGGTCAGATGGAACATAAAACACAATTGATGAACACTTGATGAAGAGTGATCATACATTTTAAAGTTATCAATCAAAATTCTTTATTTCCCTACTACATTATACACAAATAGCAAAACAGAGAACTTTAAGCTATGTTAAATAACTTTTGTTAATCAAAGCAAAATTTAATATCTGAAGCTGTAAAACAATACAAGACAACTTGAAGTTTTCAGATTATGAAATGACTTTGCTCTACAGATTTCAAAAATGAGAAAAATTTTAAAATATCTCCCTGCATACATACCATACTCTTTTGCTATAAAATATGTATGCTTAAATTTTACACAAATATCCGAGTACAAAAGACAGGCATTTTTACAGTTTATGCCATTGCAGCAGATTCATATCAAATAGTTTTCCCACACATATGTTAGTCTATACATAATAAATGAAAGTTTTCCTTTCTTCTTTGTAAGTAAAAAGTCTAAATTCCACTTAGGAAAAAAAAAACTTTGCATTATAAATCTGTCCCACAGAATTATAAATCCTTCAAATAATCAATATATTTGTAGAGAGTATTGAATGAGGTTCAGTAGTATCAATGCACTAATTTAATGAATGAGAAATCCTATTTTTACATCCAAAAAAGGAAATGTTTTCATAAGTAAAATTACAAAACAATAGAAACAATGTACCTGATGTTTTACAATGGTGCCCAAAGAAAACACATGGATGAAACTAAGTAACACTGGCAAAAGAGAAATGGGACAGGACATGTGGATAGGGCTAGCAAGTTCAAATGATTTAATCATCAGTCTGCCTCTATAATAAATCCTCTATTAAAATATAACTTAAATAATTTGCTAGAAGTCAATGAGATACAATCCCCATGGAGATATTTTAATAAGCTGCAAGATAGTAGCGACAGACACTAATGTTCGAAATGCACGTGATCTCTTTGTATGATGTTCTACAATAATCTTCAAGTAGCAGAAATAGCTATAATAATCAATCAGACTAACTAAACATTACATAACAATGTAGAAAGAGGCTATAAAACAAAATAGATGCATATTCCTGTGTCGGATATAGGCCTAACTTCTGAACAAAGCCATAACAGTTATTTTAATATTGCTTATCCTTTCCTACATATTTAAACCACATTTTAAATATGTTTTGTGGTGTCCACATAACTATAATCTCACTCATATAATTTGCAATAAAATTCACCTACATAAACAACAAAAACAACAACAAAGTCAAGCATGATAAAATTACTACGAATGTGTAGTAAGATGATGCTTCAATGAATTTGAAAAGGAACATTTATAATTACAAAAATTACATGAATATGGCTTTTCACCAGTATGGATTCTCATGTGCATAGTTAAGTAATATTTACGGCTAAACTGCTTATTACAAATTCTACAGGAGGTTGAAGCACTGTCTTTTGAATTTTTGAATCTTTGCTTTATGGGATTCGAAACAAAGGAGTCTTGAACAATGACATCAGATAAAATTCTTTTGGAAAATGTAGTTGGATCCAATAATTTATGAGCTACAAAAAATTAAATATATTGTAGTTGCATAAATAAAATAGAAACATATAAGGATTACATATAGATATTAAAAAGAGGAAAAATTAAGAGAAATCTATTTTTAAAAGTAAGGGGCAAAAGACTTCCATTTTAGTCAGATATTTTATTAAACGTAAGGTTTACAAAATGTACAAACACAGTACATTATATGTAAAAAAGAACACATTTTGATAAAAGCAGAGAAACAAAAAAAACTTTGGTTTCCTAAAAGAAAATTCACATACATCAAAAATTAATTATGAAATATGAAATACTAGAAATTTATGATTAAGAATTTCATAAGTTATCATATTAATAAGTCATATCAGTACATATAATTTAAATAAAATTATATATATATATATATATATATCATTATTATTTGATTTAAATTTGTCAATGTTTTCCATATGTCAAATAAAAAGGTTAGCCAAGATTTCTTCACATTCTAACACAGTAAGAATTTTAAAAAAAAAAAAAAAAAAAAAAAAAAAATCTTATCAAAAGAAAATGAAAGTAATTTAAAAAAAAGATATAGTCTCATAAATAGTATAAAAGGTAAAGTTTATGACTTCAAATTTTACACTGAATTATAAATACATTTATAAACTTCTAGAATAATACCTAAAATGTAATATCCCAAGATCTATAACCTACAGTAAGAATTTTTCTTAATAATGAGATCACTGTCAAAACATTACATCTTCCATTTAAGACTTTTCATCTTTTGAATTGTGATTTTTACATAAAAAAAAAAAAAACGTACATATGAATACCTCATAAGAAAAGCATTAAAATAATTTGAAATAAAATGGATAAGAACTGTCCCAATGGCTGAAATGTCGAATGATTCTAACCTCAGACTATTTCTACACTGGATGAACAAATAAAATTTTTGAATAAAAATAAATGAAAACACAGATGAACTTAGATCACTGTGATAAATACTAAAAACATATGCAAAATATTTTGTAAAATAGGCTATACATATTTAATACTAAATAGTAAAAACTAGGAAAAAAATTTTCAAACTATTTATACATGCATGCATATTACATTTTCATAAAATAATAATCAAATCAAATCACATAATTAAGTATGAAAATGGGTACAGTTATATGGACATTGATTGACCATAGCTGAAGTATAATAGATACCAGTTGAGATAGCTCAAACAATCATTTTGGCATAGATTTTTACATGGGTGTTTTCCTGTCAGCAAAATAATCTCATGAAATCGTGTTTTATTCCAAGTCCTGATTAGAGAGTTTATTCATAAATGTACTATAAGCCATTTCAATCATTATCAAATATGTTTGAATATACCTCTTTGAACCTAAATATATTCATGAAAACATATACAATTTAGAAGAAATAAAATGTAATAATTAAGCATTAGGACATAAATTCTGGTAAATTATCCATGTCTTGGGCAAGTTAAAAACTTTTAGCCATTACACTTTAACTTTTCACAATAAGATTTCACTATAAAAATGAATAGTTTATGCTCTCAAAAATTGAGCAGTCAACTGCAATGGAAATTTCATTAAATATTATGTACAATTTAAGTCTTATGTAGAAGTTTTTATAGCTCAAAACTGAAAGTAATATACTGCAACTTACTCAATGAAAGAAAGAATACTTCTAAAGCTTAAGTCAAATTCCATTCCAAGAAATTAATTGGTTAGTCAGAAAAATAATATGCATTTACTTTTAAAATGCATCAGGAACAACCAATACTGAAAATTTTCAAGACTTTTAAAATTCAAAGAAAAATCTGAATCTGAATTTCAAAAATCAAAGAAAGCAAAGCAAGTTCGATAAAATCCAATGTATTTTGCTTATAGAATACTTCAGTCTGAGTACAGATGTTTATAAGATAGCTAAATGGAAAGCTTGAAATTTTTTATTATTATTTTTCATTGGTAAAATAGAACAATCACAGGTGATAAAAAATTAACTGTTTTAGTTATTCCAAAAGGAAGGTAATTTCTCATGCCTTCAAAACCAAACTCAAGTGTTGACTCTAGCAGTCAATTTTTAAAGTACACCTTCCTATGCAACTAAATGAATAAATACTATAACAATGCACTTCAATAAGTATACATTTGACACATTTAAACATATTTACATACAGAAGTTTTGTTCAGTACATGCCTTTATTCATACCACAGACCACACACTAGAAATCATATATGTTTACTATTAAGACATATATTTTACTATGAGGGTACAACTGTTTATAAAAGGAATTAACAAAGTCTTAATTCTTATTTTTGTTATTTTCAGTAAGTATTCACTAATGCAAGTAAAAATATGCTATTGAACTTTATTTTTCAGGTTACAATATTATATCCCCTCCCATCCAAATAATTTTCAAAAATTATATAAAAACATTTAGTTTAATCCATAATATTCCCGTATCATACAATAGTGTTTATACACACACACACACACACACACACATATATATATATATATATATATATTAGCTTTAAACTATTTGTCAATCATAAGCAAAGGCCACATAGCTTCCTTTAGTACCATAAAGGTACTGATATAAATTAACATTCTTCACACAGATACTTAGGGCTATACTGTAATATTATTTGATAATAAGAATACAAAATTTTGCAATGTAACACCTATACATTTCTAAGAAATACTAATTTCACAAAAGCTTTTTGTTTCAATTTCAAATAAAACATTTTACACTATACAGCTAACTTACTAAAATGTATCTGATACATGTTTATTATGCAATATAAGTAAAATTTTAAAATATTATAAGTGGAAGACTTATAAAGAAGTTTAACTCAAATACACTTTGTACTATAAAAGACTATGTAATAAAAAGGCTCTTGAAACATTAAAAACACATATATGAGATAATGAAAAATTCATAATTGTATCATACTACATAGATAAGAGCTTTACCCTATATAAAAATCTTGCTCATGTTCTTTCCTACATTTTTTGAGTCTACCTTTTCACATTATTTAGTAGCCTTTTTATTCAGTATAGATCTAGCTTAAGTAATTTGCAATGTATTTTGTAAATATAAAAAAATAAAATATTTGCTGAAATTACTTAAAATGATATTTAGTAACATGCTTCTTCAAAGTAAAATAATAATATAATGTTGAGAACCACCGACTTAAAGTGATTAAAGTTAAAAATTTAGAGTAAAAAAAAAAAAACAACACTAATATAGTTTGATCACTGCAATCAAAAACAATAGTAATTTTCAGTGATGGAGAAAAGCTTTTTATTAATTATCCAAAAAAAAAAAATTAGTCAGAGAGTGCAAAATACCAATGATAAAAATACTAGGAAAATTATTACTGTACAAAGAATATCAATATTTAAGTAGAAATATACTTAAATAATTCTTCTTAACCTTGTCATACTGCAATGCATAAGAATTACGTTTTAAGTCATTGAGGTTCTAAATTTCAACTTTTTTATGATGTAATTAAAGTAAATTAGAAACAAAGCTAATAACCACAAGAAAAGGATTTGGCTTTTAATCTAATCATACACTATATATTTAACATCATATACATCTTTTAAAATAACACAATGAAAGGAATTCAAATAAACTGTTCAGTCAATTTCTTACATATTCTCATAACACAATACATGTTATAAGTACTTCAATATGATAGCTAACATACAATTTGCTTCTCAGTTTACAGAATTTAAAAATTAATCATTCTAAAGTCTGTACCCCTTACTAACTAGAGATAAAATAAATAAGACTAATTTATAAAAAAAAGCAAGAAATACAGCTATTGATAATTTTATTATAAGAGATGTATTAAAAAAGCAGAGGTAACAAGATTACCCTCATATGGAAGCATAGAAAAAAATATTTTGGTTAAAGCTGCTGTTAGAAAACATCTTATGCAAAAATTAAGAAATTCACACTGGACCCAAGGAGGTATAATATAAAATGACACATAACTTTTTCTATCTACATCTCTCTGCCCACATTTATCTCATATATAGTGAAGCCAATTATCACATAACCACTTGCACACATAGAATACCTCCATAAATTATGAGATCCATATTCTATTTCTATAAACACAAAATAACCTGATTACAGAATAAAATAAATATTAAAAATTCTACAAAAATGAAGCAAACATTTCTGTGGCCAATACAGTTTTCAAACAATCCATCCTACATGTAAAAGGGCAACTCATTTAAATGCTTCAAAAAATAATACTCTGTATTAAAAAAAAATTTAAAAATTGTTCTAACATAATTGCGAGTAGTTTGGAAACTGAAAGGTAGAAAAGGGAGAGCTTTTGAAAATATAAAGGAGTAAGGAGAATTCTCAAATAAAATGAGTTTTAAAAAATTACTTCATAATGTGATCAGAAGCACAAATTTTTATGGCTGGATACTTCTATGATTGAAATCTCTTTTTCAAATGCTTATGTTATATTGCCATTATTCTGAATGCAGGGATAGAAGAAGTAACATTTTGAAGAATGTTATATTATTCAAGCAAATTGAATTTTTCTAAACTACACTATATTTTCTAAATTTTCTTCTATAATTTTTAGAATGTTTGCTTATTACTGTTATATATAAGAAAAAAAGAATTATTTACAAAACCTTGGACAAAAAATATAAAAGTAAATTAAACACGTACATATTTCATCGTAGCCTGAACAAGTCATACTTACAGTTGTTACCACTACTGCTATACGTAATATGCTAACTCCCACAGTCACAGATGAGTTAAAATGAATAGGCTTGAAATTTAAGCAGATGTATTCTCATTAGTGTTTTATGGATAAATATTACATGATATAACTTTTATAAAAAATTGAACTGGGTGCAAGACTCTGATAAAATCAGATATAAATATTTTTTACTTTAATCAAAGAACTCCAGAAAATGAATAGCCTATGACATAAGATAACTTACTTTGTACTGGCTAACAGCTTATATAAAGAAATAATCATAGTATGCTATAAAATCAGTTACTTGCCATATGGGAAAAAAGAATATTTTGGATAAATGAAGAACAATTCTAAACAGGCACAAGGCAAAAATTCAATAGCCTGTAATTTTATTATTTATTTTCATTAAACCATCCATTGTTACATACAATCTTATTAATCGAGACACATTGGCAAAGTAAATATAAACATGCTATCCAAGTAAGGATACTTTATCACAGAAAAACATTTTGGAAGCTTGTTATCAAAAAGGCAAATACTGTATGCAGTTTAAAACAAATAGCTGAGAAAGTAAAACTTGAGAAAATTAAAAGAAGCTATTTTAAATATTACTATTTTTAAGACTACTATTTCTTAATAATACAATGCCTTATATGACACAAACAACTTAAATGAACAAATTGGCAAAGTAAATATAAACATGCCATTGAAGATTTGAAGCAATACCCTCACATTCTAATTTTGATAATCAACCATTTTCCCTAAAGCATTTAGTTTCAAAGAAAATGTTCAAATTACAACATAGAGGTTATAATACAAGTATGAATCATTACACAGACTTATTAAACATGTATAATAAATACATTTTTTATGCATTTCATCTGAGGCCTTGTTACCTTTCTTTTTTAATAATTCTTATAAATATAATTAACCTCTATTTTAAAAAAATATATTTTATCACATTTAAGTTTAAATATTAAATATTTTTTAAATGTACAAAATGAGGTAAAGTATGAGTAATAATATGTTCTTTTAAATTAGCTTTGTAATTGAAACATTTGCAACATAAAGGACATTTGAATGGGCGTTCTTGTGTGTGAACCATTTTATGCCTTCTATAATTAGATGCATCATTTGAAGAATAACTACAAAATTCACAAGAATATTTTCTTCGACTTTTCTCTCTTGAAAACGAAATATTTTTGAAGTGTAATCCTAAAAATATTAAACAGATAGAATGATTTAGAATTAAAATTATACTTCCATATGTAATATAAAATAATCAAACAATCACAAGATTAAGTATATGAGTACAAAATTTCCTGAAACAAAAGAACAAACAAAAAGCAAAAACTTTAATTCATTTAATATTTTTTTATAAAGATCAATTACAAATTTTCGTGTATAACCAGAATATTGAAATCACAGCAAGTTGCTGATTGCAGAAGGTGTAACACCAACAGGAACAATGCATTTCAAAGAGAAACTATAATATTTCTCACAAGTATGCACTCCTTATGACCTTAATAACATTTTAAAAATGTAAAATTTATCTAGTTAAATAAGCAGAAAATCAAACATATAATTACTATTTACCTTGAAAAAGAAGTCTGCCTTTTAAAACCAGAATACTATAAACATATATATAAGATAGGAAATAACACAAGCTAAAAACGTATTTTTGCAATAAAACTTTTCACATTTGAGAGATTATGTCTTTTTCTTGCTCTATTAGGAGGGGAGAAGAAATAAAGTATCAACCCTTTGTGATCATATATTTGTTCTCAGCCACTAAAACATTGTTTACCATTCTGACCATATGTCTACTCTCAGCCACCAAGTCAAACTATCCTGATTGTATATTAATTAATTCAGACCATTATAGAACCTGTGAATAAATGAGATATGACTGAAAAGGGTTAAAAGATTAAAGCAAATTGTATTTCAGAAAATGAACAAATCATCATACAAAAATATTCAACAAACAATAAATATAACCATTTTAAATCAAATTTTATTAATATAGACTATATTAAATGAAAATTTTTTTTAACATTTGAAAGCAAGGCAACAATTAATGCAAAACAATACATTCAAAATGAAACAACTCTGAAATTGCTAAGAATTGCTACAATAAATTTTATCACTAATTTTCACAAGGTCTAAAGAAATAAAACTTTTTAAAATAGGTAGAAAACAATTATGATTATGAAGCATTAAACACAAACATATTTTTGATAAATAATAACATTTAAACGACAGACTTAATATGCCATCTCTTGTAATGTGCTTTAAAATTAGAGCGAGTTGTAAAATAGCAGGAACATAAATCACACTTGAAAGGTTTTTCCCCAGTATGAGTTCGAATATGGACTTTCAGGTTAAATTTTCGAGGAAATGACTTATGACAAATATGACACGAGAACAGTTTTTTTCCTGCAAATATATCTTCACAGTCTTCTGATGGATATAATTCATTAGACATAAAAAATGATTCCTCTTGTTGAAGGATATGAGAATGAGAACTTCCTTGATTACGTCCTAGAAAAGTGCAAATAATTTACAAACACAGATTCCAAATATCATTATCATTAGTCACAGTTTTATTTTACAAGAATCTTAATGTGCCTTTACTAAAAAAAGGTTGATGAATACTTTTAACATCAGCTATGAAGATCTAATACAATGCAATAATAAAATAACATATATACAGGGTGCAGCAGAAAGAACGTTCCGAGGGTATAAATAAATAAATAAATAAATGAAATAATAATTAATAATAAATAATTTTTTTTCAGGTATAACAGATTTCTTTATCTTGTTTGTATTTTTGTTATTGACATTTCAAATCAGAACATTCTTTCTGACGCACCCTGTATAACAATAATCAAGTAAGAAAATTATAATCTCTTTCATATTTGTTAATAATTATAAAATTGAAAATAAGAATTGAAAAATGAAAATGTGTATCATGCTTAATAGAAAGAAATCAAATAAAAAATAATTTTTTATTGCCTAATACATCAGTCAAATCATTTAAAAGAAAAATACAAATACAAATGCGTATCAACTGACCTTTGTAAAATTAAAATTTTATAAAAATTAAAAAGATAAAACATGTTTACAGTTATCAATCAAAAAGCAGTATTCAACAAAGTAATACATAATATATTGTTTTCAATATAAAGCAATATCCACATGTAATAATTACAGAAATACAACAGAGAAGGCTTTCAAAAACTTAACATTAAAAAAAAAAATTAGCCACAGCCACATGCGAACACATTTCAATAACTTCCTAGAAGTAATAATTTTAAACTGGAGCTCTTTAACAAACTAAAATAGCTATTTGCAATTTTACAAAACAAATATTCTGAAATCAAATTTATGAATAATTTACATTCATTAAAACCAATAATTGAAAGATAATACTATAGATAAAAGTTTCTATATATTTCCCTTATTGCGCACAAAAATAAGTTTAGGTAGTTAAACATTCTTTTCAACACTGCGGGAGTATTTGACAACACTTAAAAATCAATTTGCAACATATCTTTTCTTTAAGTAGATACAACATAAAAGACAAACTGAAAACATTGTCTTAGGATTAAAGTGAGATCTTAACTTCTATAATAATTTGAAACAAATTCTTTATTTGCATTATTTATGTCCGAAGTTCTGTTTACTTTCTGAATGCCTGAATAAAGAATAACTACATAATCATCAAATTTTTGAAGCCATAGAACATTAAAAAAATATAAATAGACATACAAACCATAAAAAAAAAAAAAAAAAACTCACTTTACTTTTTGGCTTTATTTAAACTTAAATGAAAATAGAAATTTCTATAGCACTAATAAAAGAGTGCATTAATATATTAATGCAAGAGTGAAAAATATCAAACTTCAGTATAATATAATAGCAAAGTTCCAGCTTTAAATATACTTTAAATGAGTTTGAGATGACAGACATACCTCCTTACTAAAAGCATTCCAGGACAGAAACCTTAGTCTGTTGAAATTCGCTTCAAAATCTATAAGCTATAAAAATTCTTACACAGTTATAGAGGTTGATAAGATAATGCTAAACTCAATAAAGTTTTTTAAATGTCGAACCACTTTCAGCTGTGGGAAGGATATAAATAAAATTAATCTCTAACAAGTTGTACAGTATAATTGTTTTTCTGTTTGTGTGCATGTTTTCAGATGATTGCAGATTATGAGCTATAGAGCTGGAAAGCATTTAGTAAATCTTAGTAATAGCATTTGCAATGAGAGAACTTACAGAATGTATAAAATCTGATTTATTCAGTTGTATAAAATTCTGAAACTGTTTTACTTTCATTAAAAAAAATTAATGCAATTCTCTTCATCATCATTAAAATCTTTATATACTATAATGAATTAAAGTTATTTACTTAAAAATACATTATGAGACACTTTGTCATTTCTGCATCTTTAATATAAATTGTTAATATGGTACACACACTATCCTAATTTTGACACAATAGGATAAGGAAATTCTTGCATCCACACACATATACAATAACAGTACTTAATAAGTAAATTTGCAATTCATGTGCATCACAAAAACCAAAATCACTCCAAAGTGAATAAAAAAAAATCAAGGAAACTTTATTAAATTAAATAAAATACAAGTAGCTAACAAAAGTACATGTACAGCAACTTTTAAAGCAATATTTTAAGCTATTAATTGAGCAAAAATTACAAGAACTTGAAAAAAAAATGAATAGTCACTAATGTCATTATAGGAAACTAACCAGAATTTTGTTGATATAAATCTCAAAATATTATTACTCCTCTAAAACTTAAATTACAAAACACATATAAAATGCAATGTGAAAATGATAAAATGCAAACAAATATATTAATATTTAGTAAGAAATTTTGACAAATACTGATACAGTCAATTCTCATTAAACTGCCAGTTGTGAGAAGAAATTACAATATATATATATACAGTCGAACCTCCGTATATTGAAGTAGCAAATTGCAGGAAAAAAATTCGATATATAGAAATTTCGATATATAGAATTGAGCTTAGTTTTATCATAATTCTCCTAAAAAAAATTAAAGCTAATTTTCCTATTCGAAACTCCATTTCTAATTTATATGCGAATCCCATTAAATGAAAGTTAATAACTAAAAAATGAATTAACATGAAAGATTTATTGAGTACTACATATCTTTAAAAAAAACAATAATGCAGACAGTGGTTACAATGATCACAGTTACATTCTTAAAAAAAAAAAAACTACGAATATCTTGCTGAACAGCCAGTTTTGCGGAAAGTTCAAAGAAATGTTCGTATTTATTCAGTACACTAAAAACTTCATCAGGAACATTTTCCGCGAATTGAAGTCCAAGACGTATTGTTTCAAATGTCAAAAATTGGGAGATTTTATTCTAAAATGGAATAAAATCTCCCAATTTGTCTTGAAAAAAATTTCGATATATAGAGATTTTTTCGATATATAGAAACAATTTTTCTATGTAATGAACATGGAGATTCGCTAAGAGTTCGATATATAGAAAATTTCGATATAGGGAAGTTCGATATATGGAGGTTCAACTGTATATATATATACATATACAGTTGGACCTCTATTTAAGTCGCTAAATCCCGAAAAAAAGTTCGTTATATGGAAAATTCATTAAATAGAGATTTACCTTTTAAAATACTTTAAACTAACAAAACAGATTTTAAATTCATAAACACTAAATATTATTAATAAAAGTAATTGATCACACCTTTATTTTGTAAATTAATGTCTATTTGTTTTATATATCTTACCCATCAAACAGAAATCTGCAAGGAAAACAAGAATAAAACAAAACATTTTCCGGGAATACACTGTATTTTCAATTTAAAAAATATTAAAATTAATGAATTTTAATGACATTATCGCATTTATTATAAGAAGTAATTTTAAGCATACATTACCACATGCACCCTTAAATTTAATTACGGATAAAGTCTGTTAATTTTGTCTGAGTTTCTTGTTTGAAAAAGTGATTTCTCTCATAATACGTCTCTCATCTTTGCAATGTCACCAAAAACACCTTAAGGCGTATTTTCTTCAAACTGCAACCCGCGTTTGAATGTGTTAAAAGAAAGTTAATGTGTTAAAAGAAAGAATAAGTTTGAAATGTTCAGAAATATTTTGAGAAATATGGAGAAAAAATAATATTGGATCACAAGAAAAAGTTCATTAAATAGAGAATGCACTTTGCTATTTGGAGGTTATTTTATGAAGAAATTCACAAAATGTTCTTGGTTCCAAGGAAAACTTCACAAAATAGAGAAATTCGCAAAATAGAAGTTTGTTAAATAGAGGTCCGACTGTATATATACATACATATATATATATATATATATATATATATATATATATATATATATATATATATATATATATATATATATATATAAATGAAATTTTTGAACTAACATTTACCCAACTTTAAATGAAACTTTATAATCTTTCATTTAAACTTATACCAAAACTTCAAAATAATTAATACTTTTTTTTAATATAAAATAACCAAAAGAAATTTCTGGTTTGTTATTGGTTTATTGTATCAACTTTGTATATTTTCTTTTCTCAGTTATAATACTGTTCAAATATTTACAAACAGAACTATATATAAATAATATAATTTGTAAATTATAAAACAATGAAAATTACTATTATATATATATATATATATATATATATATATTTATTTATTTATTTATTTCATTCTGAAAAGAAAAGGAGCCTGTACATTTACCAATGAATATCACATACTTTTGAAATTCCCCCCAAAGTTGTTTTTTTAACTCCAAAAACTCAAATTTTTCCACTGATGAACATTTTATGCATATATCCAACATAAACTGTTCCAAAAGAAATTAGTGAGAACTACACAGTAAATGAAAAATGCCTAAACAGACAACTAAATCAAATTTTAAATACTAGTAATTTTTTTCAATAACATATTTGATAAATCTTTTATATCTCCTTCAAATGATAGAAAAAGTCATTCGAATTTTTAATCACATGACAAGCAGTTCAAAATGAGAGTTGGTTGCATCTTTAAAAGTTAACCAAGAACAGATATATATGAGAAAAACATAGAAAAGCTTTTCAGGCAGTGTACCATATCTCATACAGATAGCTTTACAATTTAGACTTTCAAGAGAAAATAGTAATTTTTAGAGTTAAAATAAAATATGCAGAATTAGCAGTTCAGTGACAACTTACAAAGTTTCTCAAAGAATTTATTTTAGTATAACAGAAGTCTGTTTTATTCACATGGATGTTGAATGGTGTCTATTCATATGATGCTTCCAAGACCCATGAGTTGTAAATTTAATATCACACTGACTACATTCATATGGTTTCTCACCAGTATGTATTCGCAAGTGTACTTGTAAATGGGCTTTTTGTTTAAAAGCCTTTGGACAATAATCACAGGCATATGGTCTTAGCTGAGTATGACCCATTAAATGTCTCTTAAAACGACTAGTTTTATTTGTTTGATATGGACACTGATCACAACAGAACACTCGGAGTACATCTGCTGAATATCCACCAATCTTAATAGGTGATTCTGCAAAATAAATTAAATTACTCCATAAAATTTCAGAGAAAAGAAATTAGTTTGAAAGAAATAATAATTAATACACTGTGTATACACAACACACAATTGGTTTTCAAAATACACAATAATTTTCATAAATCTAATTTCATAATATAGACACAGTAAAAATACATTCATACATATTAAAACTACATTCAAATATAAAAAGATTTATGAACTTCAACAAAATTGTTTTTAACAGTAGACTGTACTAGGTTATATTAGTTTTTTTATAGTAAATTACTTTGAAATTTATTTATACAGATATCACTAACAAAAGAAAAAAATCTCATTAAAAAGTTAATTTATATGGAATTCAATGTTCTCCAAATTAAAATTTTTGAATTCTTCAAACAAAATGCATACACGTACATTATTTTAAGTAGTAAATGTAATAAAATCAATGCATGGTCTGACAAATTTATTTATACCTCATAATTAATTACTTAATTTTGAGTGTTAGAATGATTAAAAAGAAGTCAGTTGAACACAGCAAGAAAAGAAAAAAAATACCTTTGGATCAAACCAGTAAAATATATGTAGTAAATTAAAAGAACTTTTCGGGACAGAATCGAAAAATATTTAAAATTCTCAACAAGTTTGAGGAGATAAAGTTTGCTACACATACAATTTTTTAATTTAGAACTATTTTTAATAATTTATTATTGCATGGAATGAAATATTTCATTCTTCATTTTACTTATTAACTACTATCATTTCTATTTTTACTAATAAATCTTTTATTTGGAAGACAAACTTAAATAGTAATTTAAAGTGCATTGGTTTACTTTTCACAGAAAATAACTGCAACAAAGAAAAAAAATATAAATGTAAAAAACATACAACATATGCATTAAACATATTTTCAAAAATATCGGGGGGATATAAGAATGAATACTACAGATATACATGTGATTTATTAAAAATCTTATTACGTTATACAGTTATGTAGTTAAATAAATTATGTAGTTCATTAAATCAATCATTTACTCAAACATGTAGTTAACTGAAATATTTTTGTCAAGCAAATTACACTATAATACAGGAATTGCAGTCTAAATGAGATGGCTTACCTTAAAAAGTAATAACTACATCATCTGGTGACACTCACAATAAAAATTAATACTTCTTCATTCCAATGAGTTAAGTGTTACATTATGTTTAATTTGTCTCGAATTAGAGTGATTTATGGTATAATCAGGCTGAAAAATTCTATTCAATCATAAATATACCAAATGGTATTTATAAATTTAACGTCTTAGAAAACCTTAAGAAATAACTTTAATAATTCACAGATGATAGGTAGATGTTTTTTTTATGAGCATGTACATAGGTATGCACCAATAAATATTCTTAGTTTCAAGGCCCATGGGTAAAATCAACAAATGCTGCAGGTCCTAATGACAAAAATTCACTTTAAATTTTAAAATTTTTTAACTGACTTTTTCCGTATGTTTTACAAAACATGTTTTAAAAAGGGAAGAAAATATGTTGTCTTTACAGTAATGATGAAAGTAACTACCTTATGCTTATGAAATTACCTAATTTCACAAGCAAATAAAGTATTCATGAAATTCACAGAATATTTGTTCATACTTTGACAATTTATTGCAATAGATAAATAATTACTAACTTTACAAAGGAATCAGTGTGTGCTTCACATATCATACCTCTGCAAAAAACATTTAACACCATAGCAATAAAAGAACAAAAAGAGGTGAAAGTTTAATTTTTAGCCATACACAAGTAACTGAAATAACTATTTTTCAAGCATAACTCTGCATTTTTATTCAGATATAAAATCAAGGGAGCAAACTGCAATCCACCTATGATGGCAAATCCCCTGTTGGCAGATCACTCCCCTCTCTATCCATTTTTGACCCTATGAAATAAAATAATGAAAGATAAGTGAGCAACCTGAAGCCCACCCCTTGTTGGGGATCACTTTACTTTCTACTCATTCTTATTTTGCATATATGAAATAAATAAAGATAAGTAAGTAAAACAGCCTCCCTCACCCCCTGCCTTTGTTGGATCACTTCATTTTCTGTCTAATCTTTTCTTATGTATATAAAAGAAATAATGGAAGATTAGTGATAAAATTAAATGTTATAAAAAATATAACAGGAAAACATGAATATGTTGTAGAAAAACATTACAGAATTGAACTAATTACTAAATATATATATATATATATCAGTTTACAAATTGAAAGACTTAAGACTGAATTCATTTCACATGCATTCAACATAAGAAAAAAAGCTTCTGAAATGAATAAATGCATTACATTATGACAACAATGTAAGTTCATTTTTTGATGCAAATTTATTTTCAATAAGAACATATTTACAGATTTCTAGAATCACTAGACAAAATACTTGAGCAAAATAAAGTACACATATTTATTATTCAGTCAATCTAGATGTAAATAGAGTAGAACTTGCTGAAGTAACTTGCTTAGAGTAGAAATCCGGCTTTCCTCATTATATAACTCAAAACACAAGAAATAAACAAAAATAATATAAAAGGGAAAATAGCTCTATAACACTGCACTTGATGATTTTACTAGAATAAAGATCTCCACTTTTACTTGTCTATTCAGTTCAAAAGAGAAACATTACAAGATATCAAAACAGTACCACTTTCATATAGCACTTAATCCTACCATTACTTTAAAAAAAAATCTTTAAAAAAAATAAAAAATCAGGAATTATATCTATAGATAATACATGTAAAATATATCCAACTTCATGCGCTCATATGCTAAAAGACTTCAAGAAAAACATACCATAACACAAAATTTAATTTTTTGAGAGGAAATATAATGCTTTAAACAAATCTATGAACCTCATCTAAGTATCAATTTAAATAAACTCTAACAAAAAAATTTACTATATGGTACTTCATATGTACTGTACTTCACAAACATTTATTTATAACCTATCAAGATTTTAATTTTTTTTAATTCAAATAAAAAAAGCTAAAATATAACCTCGTGTAATTTTTTAGAAACATGAATTTTTTTCATTCAAATAATTTTCATGCACTTAAAATTAAATTTATAAATATTAATATACAATGACTAAACTTTTCTTTGATTAGGGAAGTGTTCAAGAAAAATACTCTAAACAAATGAATATTCCTTTAACCAGATGAGTTTCAGGAAACAGAATATTAAAATTCTGCTGAAACTTTTATTATTATGAATGAAGTCAGTAAATTCATTTTGATCATGTAAATGCTCAATGGTATTTATTCATATGGTGTCTCCAGGAACTGTATGAGGTAAATTTGGTAACACAATGGAAACATTCATATGGTTTTTCACCAGTATGTATTCGAAGATGTACTTGTAAATGTGTTTTCAGTTTGAAAGCTTTAAAACAAAATTCACAAGTATGTGGTCTCAATTGAGTATGGCTCATTAAATGCCTTTTAAGAGAATTTTTTCGATAAGATTTATATGAACACTTTTCACAACAATACATCTGAGGCAAATATGTTGAATTCCCATCAGTTTTCAAAGGTGAATCTGTAAAATAAAGTAAAATATTTAAGAAAAAAAGAAAAAAATATTAAAAATTAAATTAAATTTTTAACTTCAAAGTTAGTACCTATATAAAATTGAAAAACAAACTTTTTAAAAATTTAATGCATTCACTTTTTAAAAAATAATGCAATCAATAGGGCACACAAAGATCTCCAAAATCTTCCAAAAGAGGAGAAATTGGAAGAATCTAGGCAGCCTATGGAAAATATTCATTGAAATGCAACATTCACAAAAAAATATAGTATTTAAATAAAATTTTTACTAAGAAACTCCTTGGTGTTCTAATGGAGATAGGGAAAAAAAACCCATGCCTGTTACTATACTTACATGCATTCTAAGCACAAATGTATACAAAACTTCTATTTTAATGATTTATTATAACATAAAAGAAATTAAAAGCATTCTGAGTAAGCATTTCAGACATGAATAACATAGATCTTTAAATGAATTTAATATATATTTCCTTAATACATAAGAATTTAATGACAAATTTTAAACAAAAAGGTGATAACCACTGATGCCTTGTCCATAGAATCCATCGAAATCAATAATGAAACATCAATTTCTATTTCTCCATGTGATATGAATTCTGTAATGGAGTTTAGATTTACAGAAAAATCAATTGAAAAGAAATATCAGATATGTGAACTAAATGCAAAAGAAATATAATGAAAACTATTGCAAGACTCAGAACACAATATTACAGAGAAATGAAAATTATTCTGAATGCCATAAGAACTTACACAAACTGCAGAAATTATCCTGTAACTGAATTCACTCCAATTTATGTTTTCACTTGCCCTGCAATAAATACTGGCAACTCTGCAGGGCCACCTTACCAGCTACCCTTGGAAGAAACTGTACACAGACACATGTCTTCAAACAGATAAGGCAGTGTTGACCGCTAATGGTTTAAGTTCACTTTTCTAATGGACATGTCACCAACCAACAAACCATTTAAATAATAAAACTTTACAAATCTCATTTTATAATCAAGAATAATAACAAATTGTTCACCTTTCAGTTATTCACCTCTTATGTAACTAAACTGCACCTTTGTGTAAAACAGTGGTTCCCAACCCGTAGAAGTCTGCAGACCACTAAGCCAGATATTAAACCATGCGTGGACCCCCCCCCCCCCTCCCCGACATGAGGGGGTATAGAATATCCCTCAGGCAAAAGGTATACAGGATAAACGTACTCACATTCTAATGTATCATATTCTAATAATAAAATAATTATGTTAAACTTTTAAGAAATTTTAATTCAACAACTGATAGTTATCAGATATATTCGGCCCATCTAGTTCAATGAACATTGCTTCCAAAATCCCTATTTATTTGGCAACTTTTTTAAATGTGGTGCCAGGCCACTCCCAAGAATCTCGCGGACCACTGGTTGGGAACCACTGGTCTAAAGAGATATTGAAAAATGAAAATATTTTTCAATAAGTAGCATAAGTTCTAACAAAAAGGTGCAGAGCATTAATGAAATCTGATGGTAAATATATGAAATGATGATATATATTTACCACCAGATTTCATAAATGACAATGGATTTAATGAAATCTGGTAGCAAATATATGAAATGATGATATATATTTACCATCAGATGTCATTAATGACCATAGAACTAAATATATGAATGTTCATTTTAGGAGTTGATTAATATCCTCATAATACACTGCTGGCCACCCAAATTGCAACACCAAGAAAGACAAGAGATATCACAACAAAATTTATTTTGTAGATAACATGTTGACCAAGTATCAAATGATTAAATTTATAGACTTCTGTGAAGTGTGGTTCCTGCCAAAATCAGTAGCCAGAGTAGCCGCCATTGTTGGAGATCACCGCTGCTACACGCCTCGGCATTGATTCAAAGAAACTTTGGATGAGTTCTTGGGGTACAGCAGACCAAGCAGCTTCCACACGTTGCCAAAGTTGATCTGCTGTATCAGCTGGGGATGGAATCTGGGTCAATCGTAGCGCAACCATGGACCACATGTTTTCTATCGGCGAAAGATCCGGAGAGCGAGGCGGGCAGGGAAGCAATTCTATCTGGCGATTGAAGAAGAACCGTTGGACAATGCGTGCCACGTGTGGTTGCGCATTATCCTGTTGAAATATGGCTGTGGGCAAGCCCTGAAGGTAAGGAAGGACAACTGGCTCCAACACCTCGGAGATGTAGCGCTGGCTGTTTAAAGTACCGGCGATGCGTACTAGAGGTGTGCGAGAGTGATATCCAATACCGCCCCATACCATAATACCCGGTGCAGGACCAGTGTGGCGGTGCATAACGCAGCTGTTCAGCATCCTCTCTTCACAGTGTCTCCAGACTCGAATGCGACCATCGTGGTGTTACAGGCAGAAGCATGACTCGTCAGTAAATACAATTTCATTCCATTCTGCCGTCCACATCCTTCTGTCATCGCACCATTGGCGGCAGAGACGTCTGTGGTTCTGCGTCAAGGGTAGACAAAGCAATGGACGTCTTGCGGACAGACCACTCTGCTTTAAACAGCGTCGAATGGTACGCGCAGACACTGGATGATGCGTTACAGACTGCATGTGCTGTGCTATGGTTCGTGATGTGACTGAGCGATCCGTCACTGTCATGCGCACAATTTGCCTGTCATCACGTGAAGTGGTGCGCTGAGGTGGATGCGATCGAACACGCCGGTCCGTCGTACCCTCCTGCATCCAACGATCACATATCCGCATTACAGTTGTTTGGTTTCGTCCAACACGACTACCGATTTCCCTGAAAGATAATCCACAATCTCGGTAGGCCACTATCCTTCCTCTGTCGAACTCGGATACTTGATCAAAAGATGATCGCTGTTTTCGACGAGGCATAATTGATCTTTTTTTGAAAAAACCACAAGAAAAACACAATTGCCGAACTTAAAATCGTCGAAATCGCCAAGCCTTAAATAGCGCTTTGAAGTGGCGCCACAGGCGCGCGTGATGTGCGTCTGCGCTGAAATTCTAATCATTTGCATATCTCACCTCCGCTAATGCATGTTGTAAATTTCATGTTATTTGCATGTTTCCTTCAGGGTGTTGCATTTACAGTGGCCAGCAGTGTAGAATACTTATGCACAGCACTGCAAATATAATGCTTTAATATTAATTTTTTTACATTTATGACCAAAACAATGAAAATTGAAAAGGATATCATATGTGCTTAAAGTTATAGATATGGTGCTAAATGTAATTCAAGTGAACCAGCAATTTTCAAATGCTAGTTATACATTTCAGTGTTCACTTTATAGCACACAAGCAAATATTATTCATTTATCACATACTGTTATTTTATAACAGTCACTGATTACAATATAGGTTTATGAATGTATACAGTGAAATTATCTGATTTAAAGGAAAAGAAAATTTTATAACATCAAAATATCAACACAACTTGCAGCAATTAATAAATTAAAAATTTTTGGATGGTGTAGCAAAGTAATACCTAATATAATATTCTCAGCAAAATCTGAGCTTTTTTTATTATGCATTTTATCACATAATATTAAACAGTCAATATTATATAAATATTTTCTGGTCTAAATACACTATTTAAAGAAGGATACTGTTGATCTGCACTTAGCACAGCAAAAATATGTAACACAACAATAAAAGAAAATAACACTAAATCCAAAAAAGATGGGAAATCCAGAGTGAAAAGTCTTTTAGCAATAAAAAAAAAATAGTAACAAAAGTTCAGTGTCTTGTAACTCAGAATAATCTCTAATGTTAAAGTCATTATAATCACAGAGATTCTCGATGGTGTTTAATCATATGATGCCTCCAAGAACCATGAGAAGTAAACTTAGATTGACACTGGTGGCACACATATGGCTTTTCACCAGTATGTATTCGAATATGCACTCGTAAATGAGCTTTTAGTTTAAAAGCTTTGGGACAATAACCACACACATATGGTCTTAGCTGAGTGTGGCTCATCAGATGAGCTTTAAAATGACTTGTTTTATGAGTTGTATATGAGCACTGTGCACAACAAAGCATTCTAGATGCAAGAAATGTAGAGTTCCCATCACATTTTGCTGATGATTCTGAGGGGAAAAAAAAAATAAATAACTAGCATGGAAAAAAAAAGGAAAATGCTAATTAAAAAAGAAATTTCAGATCTCCTAAATATTACAAAGATATAAAAGTTAACAAAGAGCAGAGAAAATTAATTTTAAAAATGAAAAATATAAATGCAAATAAAGATTTAAAATATTTAATTCTACTCTGCAATATTTTCATATAATAATAAGATTTTAAAGTGTCTTGAGAAGCATAGTGCAAGATTAAGATTCAGATAAGCTTTTAAATACATCAATTAAATGCAGCTGTTTTTCAGTATACAACATCAAAATAAGAAGAGAAAGAATATATATATATATTTTTTTAACTGATTACACAGATATTACAAGCATTTCACCACATGCTGAAGTGTACAGAAATTACAGGTATTTTCCTTAAAAAGTCAACAAATATACAAACTTTACAGTGCCTGAATCTTTATATGGGTAAAAAGAAAGACAATAATCTCTTTATACAGAAGAACTAATCTTTTTACATACAGAAGAACAAATTCAAGCAATTTGCTACATGAAAGAGGAACTTTTAATGAAAAATTCTCCCTAAAATGAAGCAATACACTGTGTGTTAAGTAACATGCTATGAATTTAAAGGTACTAGCCAAAAATATCCAACAAAAACTGCAATCATCATCATTTTAGAATATAACTACACATCTCTAATACTTATTAGAAAAATTATTTAAAAATTTGTTTAATGTTCACCAGGGATGGTTTTGAAAATCTATCCTATTGAGTTCACAAATATAAAGAAGTATTCAAAATGAATAGCCGATGAATAGATACATACATTTATAGATAATTAGATGGATAGATATTTATACATACATAAAGGTATACCTATAATGTATTTAGCATGAAATTCAAAAAGTACATAAATAAAATTGGATAGATATGACAGTTTGTGAAAAAGTGTGGGTATATGAAACAAAGATAAATGATACAAATGAAAACATGATTTGGATTTATTTAAATTTCAGAGACTAAATCCAAGAACAACATATGGCTACCTTCCACATTGTGCCTCTGGAATAGGCAGCACTTCAGTCAATAGCCCTCCATAAGCATGTGTGAATTCAATACACTGTTTAAAATAGTTTCTCAAATACTGTGATTTCTTAATGATTCTCATATATAGGAACTGATCCAACTTTTAAAACACATAAACTGATGTTAAGGTGTTGCTTTTTTTTACTCATTGATGTCAGGGTAGGAAATTTAAAATACAATTAACTAAATTCCTTATTACATTTTTCTCTTAAATAAAATCTAACTTTTGATACTAATTCATAAAATAACAATCCAGGAGCTTAAATCTCCCTTTCTTTCCTAAAGCCCCTTCCTTATCTTATTTAAATTGAAAATATAAACATAATAAACTGTTTTTATGCCTTTAAAATTCTCAGAAAAAGAGACTTCTGTCTTTATATACAACTGAACATCATATTGAACAAACTGAATACCCGTGCTTCTCTACAGAGTACATTTTAGGAGAATTACAATGAAAAAAAAATTATGAAATTGCTTTTTAGAGGATTTCCTTATAAAGAACATTTTTAGTTTCTTCATTGGGCGGGATTAATATTACCAGGCTTGTCTGCGATCTTAAGTGTGAGCAAGCTACGTAAAACTGACTGTTGGAGAAACAATTTTTTCTTAAATCTATGCCAGCGTAGTTTAAAGTTTGGCCTTGAGACTTATTTATCGTCATGGCAAAGCATACTTTGAGGGGAAATTGCAGTTTTATATATAGGTTTCATTTAATATCCATAAAACATACTAATTTGAATTAAATTCTTAAAAAACTTCCATCTCAATTAGTCTACTGGTTCAATTTTATCTTTTACTGTAGTTTAATATTTTTTTTTCAATTTATTTCATTGTTATGCACATGACGCAAAATTAATTTAAAATGTTACAAACAGAAAAGAAATATCATGATCAGCATTTTATAAATTAAATTCTAAATATTAATCTTTAAAAATTCACCAAAACTCAGAAAATGGAGGTAACGATCCGAAAAAATTTCATTTTAAAGAAATTTTAATGATCTTTCTTGTGATATAAATTTTATAACTCTCAGATTATTATTTTAAATGCAAACTTTTAAAAATGTTACAAAAATGGCTTTAAAATATAATTTAAAAAAATCTAAGAAGAAATTTTCAAAAATTTTTCTTAGTGCACCCCTACACTATAGAATTGCCATACAAAATTTCAGCCCTTTAGGTCCAGTGGTTTGGACTGGGCGTTATCTGGTAGTCAGTTATGGAACTGTTTTATAAATATAGATAAAAGAAGGACCTTTAAGTAGAGCAAGTACTTTAGTACATGAGTAAAATACTGAGAAGACAAAAACAACAATAAAATTATATAGTGCCTGTCTATATCTTATCTACCTAAATAAGAACTTTTCAAATCAGATCAGCATGTATTCCGTCTTACATAGGATAACAATATATTACACTGAAGAGCTAAAGCTTAAAACAAGAAAATATCTTAATCTAAAGTTAACCTACCTTTACTAAACCCAATTTAAACTTAACCTCATGTTCAGCATAGCTTTCACAGATGGGCAGTGACAAGCACCAACTAATTATCCATCTAGCTTTTAGATACTTCTAATAAAGCTGACATTTTATTGAAAGGTTAAGGAAAAAAACTAAATAAAGATGGGAAAATATGATAATTAACTCCAGAGTAATTATAATCATTTTTTTTCCAAGGAAGTTTTCATATATGCTAATCATATTTTCATACAAAAACTATGCAAACTATTATAAGTATAAATTATTATAAAAAAAAAACTGGTATTTTTAAGTTCTATATAATAAAATGATGATGATAATGGCACAGTCCATATACCTAAATGTAGTTTAAAAATTCAATTTCCTGTCTATGTCAAATTCAAAATAATTACATTATTCAATAAATAAAACATTTACACTTCATCTAATTTTTTTTTATTTCTAAAGTTTATACACAAATATTTTAAAATAGCCGAAATCAAAAATGCATATACTCACTTTCGATATAATTTACAAAGTTAACAAATGCTTCAAAAATTTTAAATTCACTATCTCATCACACATAACCTATGGTACGTCCAATAAGCATCTCTTCAGAGGAAAATAAATTATTACAATTATGTTTCCATCATCATAGAGAGCTAGTGCAAATGGAAAAAACCCCAGAAATTGTCACTACTATAATAACGATATTAAGGTTTAAAATTTATTTTACTTACTCAATCTATACATGTGAAACAAATATGTGGTAATGTTCATATAATTAACTTAAAAAGAGAATAATACAACTTCCTAATTTATTATTTTACCAAAATGAGTGAGGGAGGAAATGAATCACTTAAGCTATCTTGACTTTTTTCACATTAATTTACATTAATTTTTTTTCACATTCTGCAACAATATATAAACATTTGTTTAAAAAAAATTAAATTAAAAACAAATTTCAAAGTTTTCCTTTCTTATTCATCATAGAAATTAGTAATCGATGAAATTAAACTACATTATATATATATATATATATATATATATATATATATAGGTGGTTATCAAAATAATGGAAACACTAAGAAACATCCTGAAAACCTTTATTAATACGGCGAAGCATCACCTTTGTCATGTAATACCACCTGATTCACCTCGGTATTGGATTATACAAGTCATAAATAATGGTTAAGAATATATTATACCATTCTTCAGGGAAAAATAATGAAAGTTCCTGTAGAGATGCTGTGGTGGATATCAATACCTGGCCCTATCCGCTTATACAGATCACGGTGGTTGGATGAGATATGGTCGGGGAGATTGTACAGGGTAAGATAAGATATTTGACATCTTTTTCATGCTCTTCAAACCAATACTTGATATATTTAGCTGTATGTATAGGGGGGGGTTATCATCCTGGAGAACGCCATCTCCTGCAAGAAACAATGTTTGCACCATAGGATGGACAAGTGAGCTGAAACTTCGACATTGTCTTTCCCATTCAATCTCCCTTTTATGGTTACAATAGGGCCTGAAGAAATCCACGAGATGCCATCCCAAACCCTGATAGATCTACCTCCATGATTGGCAGTTGAGATGAGACAGCCAAAATCTTACGCTTGTGTAGGTGTTCTCCAGACATACCCATGTCGTGTTGTGAGGAACAATATGAACAATGATTCGTCGGACCAAATACCATTTTTTGACATATTACTCAACTAGGATTTGCACTTGTGGCCCCATTGTGGACGATATTTTTTATTGGCATCTATTACAAGTGGCTTGGGAATAGCTACTCTTCCGTAAATGCTTTATTTGTGAAGTTCCCTTCTACCTCTAATGGTTGATACCGGAACATGCAGATGCCGATTGAGCTCTACGGTCATTTTGGTTGCAATTGTTTTCTTTCTTTGTGTCACAATCCGCTTCAAAACCTCATCCGTTTCTTTCACTCAGCTCTCCCTTTCGTTCACTATTCTGTTTGGCAAAGGATGTATTTCTGTGCACTCTGTATGCTATCATGACTTTCGATACCATAGCTCGAAAAACACCCATTAGCCTGGGGATTGCAGTAACAGACACTACAATTTAAAGTGCTCCAACAATTTGCCCTTTTCGCAAGGTCTGCAAGTTTTGACATTTTACGATGTTCCCTCCAAAAGCACGATGCCATTAGCTTCATTACTGCTATCTGATAGTAGAATAATACATACACTATATTATATAAAAAAATACTGGTGGCCACTCGTTTTTTAAGGAATACGAAGCACATTCATAAACACCACTAATATTAATAGGTGTTTCCATTATTTTGATAACCACCTGTATGTAAGTATGTATGTATGTATATATATATATATATATATATATATATATATATATATATAAATTTTTTAAATAAATGTGTTGAATCCTTAAATGTTTCAAACATATTTATCACTGATATCAATTTTAAAAAAATTTTGAAAGTCATATTTAATTAACATGAAAAAAAATGAATCTACCTATAAAAATTAAGAATATACAACTAAATATTTAATTATAATCTAAACAAAAAAAAGTGCCTACTATTTAGAAAAGCATAAAAATGTCACAACATATGGACAATAGAAAGAAACATTTTCTGATAAACAGACAATAGTACCTCCAAGTTTTACAAAAATTTTCAAAATGTTAAAGCAAAAGCTTTCTTGTACAATAAATCAACAATTAGCTTTAAAACATGGTGGATGTTTTTTTCTTTTTCAAAGCTATATTAATATAAATGAGTAACATAAAATGGGCATATAAAAAGACTTTTATTAATATATAGAAGATACATAACCATAGAATATTATTATATAGTAAATATTTACAGATTTTCATGTTTTAAAACATAACATCTTTAATATATCTTACTGAAAATATATGTATTTACAAAATGCATAAGGTCTCTCACATAACTGAAAATTTAAGTAATTTTTCAACTTTTCTGTTTCAAAACATTTCATAATAATTTTCTTCAATGTCTGTTCCCATGATTTTCAAATTTTTTGGTACCTTTGGTTGACAGTTTTGATTAAATGTATGTGCATCTGTGGGTTAGACATTTTTTGCAGAATAAAGTGATTAGGAATTTTAGTTATACAATAAATAAAATAACTAAAATGGGCTTAATCAAAACAATACGTTAAACTGTGATCATAGTAGCACATGAATTACCATTTAAACAGAATAGAAATAATAAGCCACCTTAACCACCAACAAGCATATATGACTAACACACTCACTAGAATAGATACACAAAAACTGTTATTGAAATGCTGTTATGTATAATATCCAGTCGTAGAATGTAGAATTTAAAAGCTAAGGTACTAATAATGTTGATCTAGATAATAAAAAAAATCCTTGAAAGCATTTTCAGGGAAACTGATAATTATTCCATGATTTGGTGCCTTATCTTTTTTTTTTTCTTTTTCTCCAGGAATGAGGAATTATTTTACAAAATTATAATATTAAGAAATAGGCTTTTAAAAACACTGTTTTGATGCTATACTCCCAATTTTTTTAACACAGATAAGTTTTGAGTGATATGTACTGAACTGAAAATTTCTCCAGTACAATAAAATTAATTTTAAAGAGTCTATTCATTTTCTACACTCATGTTTTCCTCTTTGACAACCATGCATAATAAGATAAGAAATAAAGAAGAAATATTTTTACTTTTAACGAAGAAAGAAAAAAAATACATACAGGGAAATGTGTCACCAAACAACAACAAAAAAGTAATTGTTATAGAGTATTCAAACAAATTCAAAGCAAAATTTGCATAGCATATCAATTTTGGTTACTCTGTCCACACATAATTCAAACTTTAGATTTACAACTCTACTAAAAATATCCAAACAGATTTGAGATATTTTCTCCAAATTTACAAATATTTTCATGCCATGCATTCTAAATAACAGAGATAACACATTTTAAACATTATTACAGTTAAACTGCTAAATCAATGTACAATATAAGTGATACAACTTTATAAAACTACCCTGTTTTCAGTTTCGCCATCTCATGTACATGTTTTTATCTTTGTACTGTCATTTTATCTTTTTATATGTATTGGTATTTGGCCTTGCCATTGGAAATAATAAAAAATAAATAAATAAAAATAAATAAAATAAAAAAAACTTTATAAAACTGATTATATCAAATTTAGATAAAAATAAATTATTTCACAAATGACATTCAATTTACTATTGCAAAATTACATACTCTATGCAATAATGCATATTTTTATAACCAAAGGCAATAATTTTGCTGATCTGAGAAATATGTAAAGTTTTCTTCCATAATATGATAAAATTTTTATACTATTGAATATTAAGTAGTTTGAGAGACCTATAAAGTAAAAACCACTCAGCATTTATTTACTTTTTATAGTTTAACTGTAAAGAATTTTTTTCTTAAATGAAGATTTTAATTTTAAGTATACAAAAAAAAAAAATAATAATAATAACAGTAAAAATGGAATAGGATTTCCTAGCTATCTCATACAGTCAGCAAGAGCAAAAATTGAATGTTGGCTCATACAATCTTCTTTATGTAAGCTTGAAGTATAACATTTCATTAAATTTGGAAAATATTTTTAAAAAAATACATTATAGTGTATTTAATGCATTTATCACTATTTAATATTCTAGAGGATAAGAATTAAATACTTGACTTTAAAATCAGCATACATTAATTGACATAATGACTTTACCAACTCTCAACTATTTTTATCTCTGCTTATATTTGTTTGGTTACACAAGCAAATCTTGACACCAGAATTAAAACCTTGAACTAATGTATCACAATAAATGTAACTCTTAGAGTTAAAAAAATATGAGAGAAACCTAAGTATCAAAATGAAGTGAATGATACAAATAATGAAAATGATAACAAACCTTTAAAAGAGAAAAAATTAAACTTCAAATCCATAAATACAAAATAATAATAATAATAATAATAAGCTTCAAATTCATTTGTACAAACAAAAATAATAATAATAGTAATTCCTTGCCTTGATTTTGTGCAGTAGACAGAAAATAAAAATGGTGCATGTTAACATTAAAATAATCAATTTGTTTTAAGAAGTTATTAAAGATTATAGATAATGACATAAAATAAAAAAAGATCATACACATGTATTTCAAGTTTAAATCCATACAGAAAATTAAGTGGTAAAGACATAAATAAAAAGTTGTAAATAATTCAACAGTATGTTTCAAACTTTAAAAATGTGTATACATATAATACTGAGAACAAATAGAAACACATAAGACTTATTTGAGGTTTTTCAACATAAAATATGATTACAAAATTTGTTAAAATGAGATCACAAAACCAAGGCCAGAAATGAATATGTCTTTAAATTTTTAAACACAGGTACAAAAAAATTCACAATCAGTACTAACCCTAAAATAACCTCCAATCTCCCTTTTGTTTCAAAGTATCTATACTGTAACTCATTTTTTGAGGTTTTGAAAGATTACCCTTTTTTTATATAAATGTAAGTTATTCCAAAAGACTTTCATTTCCTATTCCATATAATATACCACTCATGACCCAGAAATTGTTCCTTTTTATTAATACATTCAATACTATATTTCCATATTTCCTCACTCAACTAGTTGGAAAATGCTTTAATCATAATTTTTAACCACCAGAAAATTTTTACATTGGTTCACATGATTTGATATACAACAAAATAATCAGAGTATATACTTTGGAACAATAGTTTCAAAGATTTTTTTATCACAATAGCATAAAACATAACTACATAAGAGTAGATTAATTACATTTATGATAATTCCTTGAAATATTTAAGAATCTACAGAAAATAAATGTCAACAACATATTTTTCTACATAAAATTTCATAATGAGCAGTTTGAAATACAAAGGATATTAGTCAAATATTACTTTTAGTACTGACTACTTTATGAGTGGAACAAACCTGGCTATTTTTCATGTAAAATTAATCATATCATGACAGATACCTGGAAACAAGCTTTCTCTAAATAAATGTTTGTTCAACCTTGCATCTCTGAAATGGTGCTTTAATTTAAAAAATAAAAGGGATCCATAATGGTAAGATACTGTATTTGGGTCCTAATACAACACTTGCATTTAACCTTAAGTTAGTTTAAAAGTTTCACTATGATAGGATAACATATGACTTTTTAGAGATGTATGAAAGGAAAAACGTGTTCCACAAATATCGCAAACAAATGGCTTTTCTCCAGAATGAATTCTCATATGAGCTTTCAAATTATATTTTCGATTAAAAGTCTTCTGGCACACTTCACAAGAAAATGAACGCACTGGACGTTTCTTATCATGTTGAAGAATAGAAACAGGAATAGATGAATAAGAGTTAACTTTAATGTAATTCATACCATCATGGGTAGAAATAAATTCACCTGAAAAATAAAATTAAAACTGTAAAACATACATGATCATGCATTAAAAAAAATTCAATGTAAAAAATTAAATTTCAAATATAACTAAATTTCAAATACAATTAAGTTTTAAATTTAATACAAGTTTTGACATTTTTCAATCGTAAATTCAAATAGAAAATCAGAAAAAAAAGTCTGGACCTTCATTTTTAGATTTTCAGAATTTCCTAGAGTTACAGATAAAAATTTAATATTCTCAGGCAAAAATGTACATAAACTCAAGATACTAGAATTTGTGTGGTAATATATAATACGAATATAGACCGAAATACTTCTAAAAAATGAGCAATTAAATTTCAAAAAATCACAGAATTTTAATTACCTAATGCATACTGATTTCATATATTAAAATTAGATTTCAGCAATAAAGTGATACATTGATAAAAACTTTAATAAATTAGTCCATATCTATTCAATGAAAACATTTACACAAAACATATGTTTATAACATTTGTATATCACAAGTTTTGATACAAAATAATTTCATAAGTACTTAAAAGAAAAAGAAATCTAAATTTTTATATGATTTATTAAATATAACTTCAGAGAACCTTGAGATTCCATCCACACTTGCCTCATTAATATATACAAATACATATTATATAAGTGTGTGTGTCTATGTGCATGCACTAAAACATACATAAACTCCTCATGGAACAGTGCTTTAAAAGCATTTCAAAAAAAAAAAAAAAAAAAAAAAAGGACTGACCTTGGAGACACAAATTTTACAATCCTATAAGCAGCATGCTTTTAAAAACTTGATAACATTAATTCATGACACCATTTTGACAGTGATTAGTGAAGCAATGATTGAAATCTATGACTCTATGCATGTTTCATTCAGATCTTCTTAGTCAAAATTTTACATTACTGTATTAAAACTGAGAGTCTTAGTAAACCTATCTATTAAAATATGTATATAGAAATAGACAGCTAAACCTATATACTCAATATAGATCATAATAAAATCTATTCAAAATAAGGAAAATATTTTGAGGAAGCTTCTAATTCAGTTTACAAATTGCTAGAATAAAAAAAGGAATGAAATAATATGATTTATAGGTGACTAAAATATTATTTTGGCACAATCATACTTGGTGATATTTAAATTTTTAATTTATGGCAGACATTTAAAAAAAATCAAAAGAAATAAGAAATTTTGCACTTAAACTTATAAGCAAAAACTATATAAAACATAGCTAACCACAATATTGTTCATTCAAATCTACTAAACAGAGCAGTTAAGAAAATTTCAGTAGTTTTAATGAGATATTTTAGGAAAAGTTAAAATTATCTTGCTGAAACTACTCAAAAATATTTTGTTTCATCCAGCAAGATAATAGAATAAACAGATAACATTTATAATGAGGATGCTGATGTAGCACATTATCATTATGATTTCACAGTTTAATCAAACAATTCTATCCCTTTGCCCTTATTTTCTCACAAATACATTTCTTTAGCATTGCTATTATTTACAAAAGAGTAAAATTAATGATTAAATCAAGATATCTCAATGAAAAAAAAATTTCTTATACAGAGAATTACAGATTATTTTTTAGGAATAAAAATTAATTAAGACCTTAAATTCACAGGGTTTAGTGTTTTGTTTTTCATATTTCCTTACGCATACATTTTATACTGATAAATATTGATCTCTTTGCTGTTTGTATTAGGGATTAAGGTTGAAAAACTATATTGGAGAGGAAAATGTGAAAAGTATGAATTTAATACCCACAAACTTATATAACAATTTTTCTTTATATTTTTCTCCCTATGGCAGAAACATTAAGCTATTAGTCGGTGAAACAAATATTTGAATTATTCTGAACACAAAATATTTTTCTAAAATACATTTAAAATTCTCTAAGGAATTCAATGTTTCACTTTTAAATGTTTTTTATTATTACTGCAACAGAACTAGCAATAAAAATATATAATTGATTTGATATTAAATGTATTTCAATTTACAGAAAGTTATTCCTGAAGCAAATAACAACACAAATATGAACTCACAAGCATAGAGCTATTATACAGAATATAGCTACTTCAGTATCTTTTAAAACCTTTGGCAAGCTTTTAAACAAGTATAAAAATTACATTTGTTTCTTACTAATTATAAAAAAGAAAACTTATGGATAAACTAATGTTAATATATTTTAATTATGGTAATTAGCAAATAAAAATTCAAGGAAAGAAAGGTAAAGAGGTATCATTAAGGAGACACCTTCCAGAGAAAAATCATCTATTCATAAGCAATGTCACGCCAAAATTAAGTCCTGGATAAAAAACAAATAATCTATAAAGCAAATTTATGTATTAGTGTGATCACATAAAACTTAAAGGAATTTTAATGGACTCGTTTAAGTTGCATTTCTAGAAAGAAATGACTGAATAAATACATTCAGGTAACAAAATTTAAGTTTAAATGTTAAAATCTATAAAAGTTTACATCTATTAGAAAATTTTAGAATGTTATGCAGAAGTATTTCATTTGGTATTTTCTATTAAAGTACAAAACTACAATTATACAGATAGTTCCATGTAAAACACTGGTTGATTCAGAGCAGTGGTTCTCAACCTGGGGGGGGGGGGGGCTAGCCCCCTGGGGAGGCATGAGATATATTCATGGGGGGGGGGGGAGGGCTTAAGGTCTGACCAGAGGGGAACTTATACATAAAAAGGTTGAGAATCACTGATCTAGAGTGTAAAACAATAATTGATAAAAATTTAACACAGTGAACAGTGAACTTTCTATTACAAGGCTGATTAATATCTAAAATTGAATTATCTATAAAGCAATTACCTCAGTTAAACATTTTGTATGTATAGACTGGTTTTAAAAAAGAAGAAAAAACCTAAAATAAATTAAACAGAACTGTTGTCATATTTATGGTTGATGACAAATGAATTTTTTTAAAAATTTCGTGAAAATCCTCAATTTTTTACAAAATACTTTTAACATAAAAAATAATATAATTTTAAAAAATAAGGTTATCAGATAAAATATTTTCTAAAAGTTCAGATCTATTTAACAACATGAAATAATATAGCTTGGAAAAGGATATTCATATCAAAAGATTCCTAAAAAAAAAAAAAAACTATTAATATATTATGTTGTATTCACGTTTCATTAATATACTTGTTTAAATTTCTATGCTGAGTTAACATATGAGTCTTGTAATTGCACTGAAATGAAAAAGCTCTTTCACAAACAGTACAGCGAAAGGGTTTCTCTCCTGTATGTACCCTCATATGGGCCTTTAAGTTAGATTTGTGATTAAATCCTCTAGAACAAATAGAACACACAAAAGAACGCTCTTGAGCATGAGTTTGTTCATGACTTTTCCAATCAGAACGACGATCTGTTGCATAAGGGCACAATGCACACTGAAAGCGTTTAAAGGAGTCTGGAGCAAACACTTGCATCCATTCTAAAACATAAAAAAATTGTCCTTAATCAACTATTAAAAATTTACATACTGGCCTTAAAAAATATATTTAAAAAAATGAAAAAAAAACATATCAAAATACACACAAAACTTTTTTTAACAACACATAATTTTAATAATATGTAGAACTATATGACTCTGAATGAAATATATAAAACAGAATTTGTGTGATTTGAAATTGTAAAAATTTAAATTCTTTTAATGTTGATTTACGTAAGTTCCTCACAAAGTTAATAATATAGTTATTATTTGAAAAATTAAAATATTGTGTTATCCTAAATAAGCTATTTAATGGCTAGAAGTGTATTTTTTAAGGGAAAATCTTTCACCAAATAATTAAATAATTAAAAATCCCTCTTTAAATAATAAATTTCTCTTTGTAAAGGGAGTTATATGTAATGATTATGTAAACACATGAGGTCATAACTACACTAAAAAGCAAGAAGCCTTTGGCAAATCTACAGTGATAAAGCCTCTTACCAGCTTTTCAAAAGAAATTTTAATTAAGTACATTTAAATTATTCTGAAAGCTGACAAAATATGTGTTGTGTTGTGGCCCCTTGACCAACAGTATATCAGATCCAGTCCATAAAGGCTATTGGGTAGAATGGTGCATCTCTGGTGCACCACAAGGTTCGTAGTCCAACTTGGCTAAAGGACTGGTCCCATAATTTTGAACCGAGTCTAGTGACGAGACCGATACACTTGACCCTGCACCTCCAGAGGTAAATTTTGAGAACTTGGAGGACATTGCAGCCACGATAGATTTTTTTGTGCCCCAGCCGCCATTAGTGTACACAGTGGTAGATTTGTCAGCAACCGACATTGAACCAAAGACGTTCATATCACTGGCTTGCAGCCTGGCTTGTGGCCAACTGGGCCACCCCGCCCTGACAAAATATTAAGGTGGTCAGCATCATGGATCTCAGAAACATGGACTCAAGCTTAAATCTGGCTAAGGCATTAGTGTTGTGTTGTCAGAACATTGGAAGCAATATTGGTTCACCTATATTGTGGTCTCACTCTAATGCAGACTGATTGTGTGTACAGACAAATGTCCTCAGGATGAGTGTCTGTAACACTGGAAAAAAAATTTAGAATACACAAAAATAGTTTCTTGGCCATGATATCAAAAGATCTTTTCCATCTGAAAGAATAGTTGTTTCACAAGGGAACTCACATTAAAAGTATTTTACAGTCTGGCACAAATACTAAAGAATCCAATCTACAAATATATACAAAACATTCATAAGGATTTAAGATTTAAAAAGATGGAGCAATTCAATTTTCTAAATACCAGAGGACATAGAATTTTTTTTGTCAATGTAGAGAGCATTATTTTATAATACACATTCACTTGCATACACGTTTATTGACACATAAATAAACATATTTCTAATAAAGCAACTGCTATTTCTGTTAAACCCTCTTACTACTTAACCAGTGAAAATTCAACACATACAGAATAAAAATATAGATAAAAATACAGTACAAATAGGGTATCCTATATTTAATGCATGTTTATTTTAACTGAAAAAAGTTATATTCATATTTATGACAATTGTATCCATTAATTACAATGGAATATGAAGGTCTCATTTATATATTATATTACTTTTCTGATAATTAAAACATTACTTGGGAATGCAACTATGCATAGGCTGTGTTAACACAAGTTTTACAGATTAAGAGTACTACAAAAATTTTTGGAAGAGGGACAATGATAAGGCTTTCCTCCAATATATATTTTCATACAAGCAGTTATCCTCAGATGAGCAGAATATTTTTCTTAAAATGAAAGTTAACCCTAAAAATATTTTTCTTTGATTAACTTTAGAAGAAAAATATCCATCTCATACAATGGTTTGTACTAAACAATGAAATGTTGCCAGTTATAAAATATAATTCTCCTAAACAAGCATAGATTTAACAATATTTCTACTATAAGTAGCAAAGTATTACCTTCAACATTCTTTTATAAACTGAGAATTTTTTAATGGTGAGTGACAAACAAAAAAAAATTATACTTACATACATAGATAGATGATAGATAGATAGATATAAATTAAAAAAATTTCCAAAGTATACTGATTTTGGTAATATTACATTCAACTTGGGGATACATCTATTTGAATCCAATGAACAAACCTTACATTCAAGGAGATATTAGTTTACGTCCCTTTTCAAAGTTTGATACATATTATGTAACTTTAATGTTAATTTACACATGGTTCCCACTATTTTTTTTTACAAAATAACACATAGAACTCTAGATCTTCTAATTATTTCATCGCAAATCAGCTAAAATTACAAATGTCCATACAAATTTTCAGTACTTTACTAGCAACTTGCATGTATATGTATTAATTAAAATGTTTTACACACAATTTTTCAAAAATATTTAAAGAGAAATAGGGCATTAATTTATTTCAGATTTCCAAAATTTTAAATGAACAGTTTTAACTCCTTTTCCTACAACAACAATTTTACAATAAGTATTAGATTAAAAGAATAAAATTTCGCTGCTTTAATGCTAATTTATCAGATCTTACGCTTGAAAAAGTGCTCAAAGCTGCAGGGCATTCCTTCTTCATTAGCAATGACGACTCAATAATGCATTTTTGGGGGTTCATATGAATTTAAATCAATCATGGTATTCAAAAAACAGCTATGTAAGTTATTAAACAAATGCATTACCCATCTCATAATGAATGTCAGTGACATATAACTATTATTCCAGACTTGATTCTAAGACATTTAATTAGAGTAGAGGTAAATATTTCTAACTAAAAACTAGTAAAGATCAAATCTCCAAAACTCTAACATAGAATATGATGGAATGCGTTAAGCTCTATTTATGGCTCCTATTAAAAAGAAATAACCAAAATGAAAGTTTGGGAGATAAGGGTAATTTAAAAAAAATATATATCATTGTCACTGTTATCTGCTATATATAAAAACAGGAATCTACATCATAAGATCAGTTTTTGAAAAATTAATTATACATGGAATAAAACTTGAAAAATTCATTCAAAAATTTAAGAAATAAAAAATATTTTTAATTTAAAAAAAAAAAGGAAAATTTAAAGGAATAAATGAAAATACAAGTTTAAAAATGTCCATAAAATACAAATCAATCAAAAATCACATTATTCTATGAAACATCATTAAAAAACAAAATTTTGAAGCCTTTAAAAGAAATATTTTCTACTTGCATTTATAATTACAGGAACTTACATTGTAGGTTTAACAGATGAGTCATACCTTTTATGAAATATTTTCTAGAATAAAATATATTAAAACTTTTAAGAGATACAAAAACTACAGAAATCTAGAGCATTATTACCCCTTACAGTAGCATGGTTTAATTTTAAGTCTGAGCCCAAGCAAGAAAAGCTCACTGAGTTTAGAATCTCAGATGTGTATGTGTCAGAACAAATGTGTATGTGTGTTTGACACATAATAACATAGCATTCCTCTATGCTGATGTCTGACCTTTACCACATGTAGTCAGAAATATAAATCAATGTTCCAACAAAAAATGCATTAATTCAGTCATGATAACAGACAACTCTCCATAATACCAAATACAAATATTTAGATTTTTACCAGAGAACAATGATTTATTTTTCCAACAACAAATTGTGGTTAAAGAACATTTTAAAAATATTAAGTGAATGAAAAGTAATGAAATAAGAGGGAAAATTAGTTAATTAAGAATTTTGTTATGAACACTAATATAACAATCTTACTATTTCCTTGATTCATTTAAAGTTAATCACCCAAAATTGATCTGATTGTAATTCCCAAAATTTAATACTTTTTCACAAACACATTACATTTTTTGGTAATTTTAAAGATTAAAGTGAATCCAAATGTGCCTACAAAATTTACCAGAGTACAATGAAATAAAACACTCAGATATGTAACATACATTACTAAGATATATCATCTTATACATACGATGCATTTTTAAAAAATGCACCATTGATGTGGAGACTTAATAATCCACCCATAATTTGCATAAAATGCAGGGAAATTTCCATATGCCTATAACTCTGAATAGTCATCAAGTCAATTTACAACAGCATAAAACAAAATTGTTCAACATATAAGTTAGTCACTTTTGGGGTAGTGAAAGCATAGCTTTTTATTTCTACAGCCATAATGCTATTTTAGTCACATTAATAAGATTTTAGTGTCAAGCTTTTGTATTATTTCATTGAGAAAATAAAATGCTGGCTTAAATATTTTTTTTTCTACAAAATATCTGTTGGCAGACATGTGCACAATAATTACTACACATAACACACCACAGTAAGTAAGCAAAAAACTAGATTTTAGTCTCAAAAAAGGTAGGCTATTTGCTACAATAAAAGCAGCTTAACCATGTCTCTGGAATGCAATTCAAAATGCAATGATATTACATTTCTAGCGAATTCAATACAACAGTCATGAAACAGTTTCAAACTTGTTTTAATCAGAAGATAAAATTAACTAAAACTAATGGGAAAAAAATCAAGGGCTTTCATCATCAGATGCTAAATTATCATTTCAACAACAAATTGTAGTGTTCTAGACACTAAGATACCTTATAGCTACAACTTGATGTTATCACTTTTCTTTTGGCTTCTTATATCGAAGGTCAGCTGTGAAGCCTTAAAAATAAACACTAAATTCTTAGTTGCTTCAATAATAAACTAAAAAGGTCAAATATTGTTATAGTTTCCACAGCATACTACAGCAGCTAAATTAATTAAATTTGCATTTTTTATAAGTAATGGCAGCTTCTATTATTCATTCTATACTGTAAAGCATTTTTAGAAATTTAAAGATTGTTACATGAATCATAAGAAGAAGAGACAGCAGGTAGCATTTTTCACAACTAATCAATTAAATAAACTGAATAATTAGACTTAATATGACTAATGACAACTAATATGTATTATCATTTAAGGTGAAAAAAAATCTATATTAAATACAACTAATGTGCATACACAACAGTGGATAATAAATTTAATTTTACTGTATTACTCTCAGTGCTTATTGAAGTATTATTTGAAAAAATCTTTTTTAGTGGCATGGATGGGTCGTTTTGAATGGTGCAAGAACATGTGAGTCTTGTAACTGCTCTGAAAACTGAAAGATTTTTGGCAGAAGGAGCAGTGATAGGGCTTCTCACCAGTGTGTACCCTCATATGAAGCTTTAGGTTAGCATTGTGATTGAATGATTTAAAACAAATTGAACACACAAAAGCACGTTGTTGAGCATGAGTTCGGTTATGTCTTCTGTAATTTGATGCATCATCTGTTGCATAATAGCATAAAGTACATTGATAGCGCTTGTAGGAGTTTGAAGCAGGAATTTGTATCCATTCTAAAAATGCAAAAAAACAAATATCTTAAGATATACTTCTCATTGTATTTTTGGTGGATCACCACCTATTTTTTCATAAGTTTTCAATGAACTCAGTATTTTCAAAACAGTAAATACATCCATTACAATCTACATTTAAAAATTTATTTATAACACACAGAATTAAATGTAAAGTTATAGATAATTATTGTCTCAGTATTTCATATTTCACAAAATGTTCGATTGTTTTATTGACCAAAGAATTAAAACGATGGAAGAAAATCGCTAAATGCAAAAAGATATTAAATTTACAAATTGCATTATTAAAATTACAAACATAAATATGTGATAATCTAAATAAGAAAATTAGATAAGTTGATACATTTTCTAAAACTATGAATTTCCAAAATTTATAAATCAACATCAACAGATACATTATATATGCTTACAAGGATTCCTCCAAAATCACTAAAAATTCAAAAAGTTCTAAATAACAACTTCTGGAGTACTCACAACACTTCAGAAAAAAGAATTTTAAAGACTAAAAATTAATTTATGCAAAACAGTTCTGATTACACAGACTTTGATTGTACCAAGTAGGTTTGCTGTGATAGTAACCAGTATAGTATCGTACCAAGCCTTAACTGACCACTCAATTATTTAGAAATGGATATTCACCTCAACTTAAGCTAAAACATTAGCAAGAAAAATATGAATACTCATCACATGTGTATCTTAGCACTGGAAATTATCTAAAAACAGTATCCTAAAAATCCTATGGCTATGGCTGCATATGGATACAAATGGTTATATGTTTAATAGGTTAGAGGGCATTGGATCAAATGTTCACTGCAAATTAATTTCTCTATATAAGGTCATCTGTAATTATTTCATTCCTTTTGATGAGAGGTTCAAGCAAATTGCATAACTTTAAAAAAGCTTATCTCTGCCATTTGCAAAAGCTGTTATATAACTCTAAATAAGAATCAAGCACTTTTAAAAAAATCACTCAAGGTATACCTTCAAGTAATGAAATGCAAACAGGCTTTTAACACGTTCGCTGCCACTGATGCTCTAGTGTGTCAGCATGGTGCTACCTCCCATGCCGGCGATGCTCTGGTGCGTCGGTCGACTAGGATAAGCTATTTACTCGATATTTAGTGTGGCCTTAGAGTTTGAATGAAGATCTTGTTGAGGCATGTTAGTCAAGCATTATTTTTATATTTTAAGCAAGTGGTTTTCAAATTTTGTGTTTCAATTTTTTTATGTGCATTTTTAAAAATGCCGGACAGTACAAGTATGGCAGGACCTTCACAGCCCAAGAAAAGGAAAGTAAATAAAAAAATTGACAGATGCTGAAATATTAGAATTATTAGAAAAGAGTGATCTTTCTGATTATGACAGCACAGATGATGAAGATTACGGTTGGGATTCTACGAGCGAATTGGAAGGAGATAGTGATGCTGCGGTGGACACCATAGAAACGTCGGCATCTGAGGATGGATATGCCAATTTTAGTGGCAGGGAACATGCTAATAAGTTAACTGATGTGATAGTGCTCCAGTAAATCTCAACTCATTGTGATGTACCTGAGAATGAGAGGGCATATTTTCTTGCAAAAATAAAGGAACCAATATTACTCAAAAACCAATAAACTACAGTCACATGTGCTATAGCCAACAGTCATTTCAATTTTCAAAACTGTATATAAAAGATCTGTTCAAACTTCAACAAAATGAGGCAGAGGGTGGGTAATTGGCTAGCATTAACTTTGGGGATGTATTCCTTCTTTCAGTGATGTCATCCTAGACTCTCTAAGGAAGATTTCAGTTGCTAAGCTTAACCTTTCGACTGTGCATGCTCACTTATTTTGCTGTAACCTAGTTGACTTTCTGATTGTATTTTATCTAGCAGTGCACAGCCAATGACAATGGTACACTTAGACATGTGCATTGCATTTAAAGATTTGGTAATTGGATACAGAAATACTGGGAGGCTAGGTGGACCATGACATATAGTCAAGTGCCTGACATTTGCTTCACCGTCAATTTCGATGTTATATTTTATAATTTCTCACTCTTCTAACCAGTCTGTATAAATATAAAATTTTTATTTTTCTAATCTGAGATTTTACTTCTTTATGAATGGTTTTCAATACATGTTTTAGCCATTATGAACAGTGTCTATATTTTACTGTTATGACTGTTTAATAATGTTGTTGTTGTTGTTTTTGCTTATGCCACTTGACCGACAGAAACATCAGATCTTGAGGGCTATAGGCAATGAAGGTGCAGCTCCTGTTTTGACTGGTACCACAAGGGTCGGAGTCCAACTTGGACAAAGGACCAGTCCCATAATTTTGAACGGAGTCAAGTGACGAGACCAGAACACTTGACCCCGCACCTCCAGAGGTAATTTTGAGAACTTGGAGGACATTGCAGCCATGACAGATTTTATGTGCGCCAGCAGCATGTACATGGCAGTGGATTTGTCAGCGACCAACATTGAACCAGTGACTTTCAGATCACTAGCCCACTGCTCTTGTCAACTGTGCTACTGCACCCCCTGTTTAATAATTATTTGAATGACTGATAACAGTCCCAAAAGGTGTGATTATCAGACCAATTTGTTAAGAATGACATACATAAAATTATAATTCACATTCTCTTTACAAAAAGCATACCTTCTAAATTAAAAAGATGATTAAAAAAACAAAATGATTTATAGTCATAATTCAAGTTGAATGTCAATACTTATGTCCTACAATCTCATATTACAATGTTATTTAATTAGAATGTCAATATTTTAACTAGCAAATATAAAAGATATATATATATATATATATATATATATATATATATATATATATATATATATATATATATATATATATATATATAAGTAAAATCCACATAACATCTTATAGTTAAAAGATCAGAAAATTTGCAAACAAGTAATTTGAAATATTAACTCCCATTTAGCAATTAAGGAATTACTGCATTTTTTCAGCTTTTACTGAATTAATTAGTGAAAACTACTCAGTTTATTGCAAACAAAAATAAGAGAATTTTCTTTGAGCTTTATAAACTTAATAAAGAAATAAAATGTTTTTGAAAAATAGCTAAAAACAATTTTAGTTTGTAATTTAAGTTTTTCCAATACAGGGAGGAAAATTCCTCTAAATCTATAGGATTTAAATATACCAGTACTTTCCTACTAGCCCATTATTTTTATAAACAAAATCAGACAATGCAAAAATATAAATAATCATGATATCAATCATACTGGCAACATTACTTTTAAGAAATATTCTTATTCTTGTCTGACTGTCTAAATAGTTTGATTGGAAAACTTCATTAATAAAGTTTAGGTCAATCGATGATATATTTTGCTTGGTTGAATATTATTCCACAAATTTTCAGGCAAACTGAGAACTGTAAATAAGAAAACAGCAGAAGTTTAAAACTTTTTGAAACACTCCTTTATACCTCTCAGTTAAAAACCATAACTGCAACTTTTGCACAATTAAATAAAAATTTACCCATATCACCAAATGATAGAAAATTTTTTTAGGAGTTATAGCATTTTGTAAACACACTGGTAAATTTTGTACATATGTATATTTTATTAACTAATTTATGGCATACTACCTTGAGCTTTGTAACTGAGGGAGGTGACCTCATACATCTGATAAATTACTTTTAACAAAGATTACAATAGAAATTTTTCACCCCTTATGAGCCATAAACATCATGTAAAATTTTATTCCTCAACACCTACTTTACAGTTTATTATTCAGGGCATATTTATCTTTGCATCAAAGAAAAGATCATCAGCACTGCAACCACATGAGGTGGGGAGAGCTAATAGGGCTGAAGCTCTTCCTAAGTACAATCAATTTGTTAAATCCCTTAAAAAATATTAAAAATCTTAATCAAGATATCCAATGATAGGATTATATTCCTCAACAGATTCACCATCTTATGTACAAATTTTAGTACAATTAAATTTCAGGAAATAAAAGTTCATACTTTTTTTAAAAACATCAAAGATGCATAAATAAAATTGAACAAATAAATATTTTTTAATATTAACTTAAAACATTTGCATTTGTATTTTATGATATTTAAAATACACATAAATATGTACAAAAAGATTAACTGAATGAAATATTTACTTGAAAAATTTTTAAGTTTATAAAGAAAAATATGTATAAATTTAAATACATATTTTAAGTAATTTAATAAAGTATAATGCTGAAACCCTTGAATGGACAGCTATAAGATATTCTGAAATATTTTACAAGAGTATTTTAAAAGTCTTTGATTTTCCTTTTTTTTTTTTTTTTCACAATTAATGCAAGCTATTTTCTTGACTTTCATATAAATTGTTTTTTTTTCTTTTCTTTTTGCATCAAAAAAATTTATCTTATCACATGAAAAAATTATAATTTGAGCAAAATCCCTATAAACAATTTTTATTTATTAATAACAAATAAAATCAAATGATATATATATATCAATGCATCTTTGATATATGTATAACCAAACTATTTCTGAAAGTAAAAGTTTGATGACACACTTTACACTTGTATGGTTTTTCTCCAGTATGCAAACGTATATGAGCAGTCAAATTAGATTTGTGATTAAACCTTTTTGAACAAACACGGCAAACATAGCGCCTTTCTTGAGTGTGAAACAGTACATGACTTTTATAATGAGATGAATAGTCAGTATTGTAAGTACATAATCCACATTGAAATTTTCTCGATGGATAATTTCTTTGTCCACAGAAAGTACCTGAAATCACAACAGGATATTTAAAATGCAAATTAATATAGCAATAAGATGAAAAAATTTAAAACATGCAATACAAATAAAGAAGCAAAATCAACCTTTTAATTTAGACCATATATTATCAGATGAATAACACAATACAAGAATAGAATTTCATGTGATTAATTAAAGGCTTGAAATATACAGAAAGAGAAATAATAGCAACTAAGTTTCAGAGTTTCTTCAATTTTATTTAATTAGTGTCTTTTTAAATGGTAATAGATCTGATTCCCAAAAAGATTTTTTAAATGTTATGAAGCTTGCACCAGAGGCTGACACTTTCATCTAAATGAATATATGCAAGTAGTAAATAATAAACAGGAAAGAGAAGTTTATTTTATTAACAACATCCTGAACTTGGTACTTCTCCTATAGGAATATAAAACTTAAGTTTTCAATGCATTACTTTTATTTTCTAATTTTCCTTACAAGAAAAAAAATTGGGAGTTATACAAACTCATGAACTTTTAAGCCTTCTTACAGCTTAACATTTTAAAATAAAAAATGTTAGTCAAACACACACAGGCAGGTAGATCATCAACTCTCTAGTAGCCTCAAACCCAATAAATCAGTTTTCATTCCACCATATTTTTTCCCCAATGCAGTAGGCACTTGTCTGGAGACATTTGCCCATACACACCACAAATTTGTTGGCTTCTTCCTTTAGGGAGCACCATTTAGGTGAGCCAACATTGCTCCTTGTGTGAGTGCCAACACAATTAACACTGAGCACGCTCAGGGGCAACATCTAGGGGACTTGTAACCTCCTCCCTACCCCACAAACCTCATGGAGAGATTTTTGAGCCTAAAGATTTAAAATGCTTATACATGGCACAGACTAGAGCTTTCACTGGTGCTGACTATAACCAAGCTCCCTCAGTCATTCAATAGTATAAGTTTGTATATTAAATTTAAATGTTTACTATTAGTAGAAATTACACACCTAAATTAACAGTCATCATAAATTTTTAAATGGTGAAATTTACTCCTATTTAACTGCACTATGCATCTATGTATTATCTTAAATTATATCAGTAGTTATTAAAAAAAAAATTTTTTTTAAACTCAGTGAAAATTTATACTAAAATAATTGAATTTCCTTAATTATAAAAAAACATAATTATATTCAATAAAATAAAATGAAGGCCTCAAATTTCCTTTGGCTAACTTATTTCCAAACCATATCAAATGAGTATAATTGAGTACATCTTTCAATCTCAGTGATGTCAGATTGCGATGACTCAAAATTAATTCACAATACTTACCAAACAGAGAAAACTATAATAAACTGAATTACTTATCACATCTTCAGTGCAATCATGACAGCTTTTTGTTATCAATATTATAATAATCAATATTGCAAAAGAATATTAAAAAAATTTCATACTTTTCATTATGACCTAAAGCAGTAGACAACACTGACAGAGGAGGATGTCTTCCCTCAAAGATATTTTCAAGGTAATTAAGGTGGGAGCTACAGATGGATGATGAGCAAGGTTAATTAGTTTTTTTTTTTTAATACCATGGTAATTTTGGTGCAAAAATGTTAAATAGAGTGAGTAAAGATAAATTAGGCAAAAATTATTCTCAGACAGAACATTTTTAAGTCTTACTAAAGGTATGCCATAAATCCTGAAATTAATACATGCAATAATTTAAAGTTTTTCTTGAAGATATAAATATGCACATAAATGAAAACTTGACCATAATCACATTCATATACAGTGGTACTTTGACTTACAAGTTTAATTCGTTCCATGACGGAGCTCGTAACACGAAATACTTGTATCTCGAATCAATTTTCCCCATTGAAATGAATGGAAATGCCATTAATTCGTTCCGGGCTTCCCCAAAACACTGCAATTTTTTGTTACATGTTTTTAAATAAAAAAATGTGCTTATAAATGACGAACATTGTATAAAAATGCAATACAATAGAATGTACTGCAATAAATTTGTTTTATTAAGTGTAATGTACAACATTTACCTTGGAGATCAGACTTGAAGATGCTGATGGAAGAGGAGGAGAAAGGCTGAACTGAAAAATTAAATCTCATTTGGTGATTTTTGACCTTTTCGTCCCGCTTTCCCCACTTTCGCTTTTATTACCAGCTACTCTCATAAAGTGAACGAGTGAGACACGGAAGCTGGGCGATTGTTACATCATTCACTGTGCCTGTAATGTCCAGATTCTTCTTTCTGAGAATCCGAAGAACGTTTTCTCAGAATCCGTAGAGAGAGGAGAGCTTGCGATCCTAGGACCAAGGTCATCGCATCCTCTAGAACCCATGGGGAGTTCCAGGGTGGGGGAGGGAATTGAAGCTATCTCTCTGCAAGAGAGGTTGGGCACTGTTCGGTTACAGAGGGCGACCCAAGTACAGGCAGAGCAAGCTGCCCCGGGTGGTAATTGTTCAATGTTAATCTGTCGGTTTAAGACTAGATAGTAGTCTCAAAATAATATGCACACAATTATATAATGATTGTACATAAAGGTTGTAAATATTATATGCTTCTTGTGTTCTCATTTGATGAGCACGTAACATGGTATTCGCTGCACAAACTAGAGGTGGGATATCTGAAGCTTGCTTGTACCCCGATTTTTAGCTCGTAACTCGAAGCAAAAAATCTACCAAGAGAATGCTCATATCTTAAAACACTCGTAAGTAAAGACACTCGTAAGTCGAGGTACCACTGTATTATCATACTTTAGAGGCAAGTGGAATATTTAAGAAATACTGCTATTTAAGAATAAATAAATAAATAAATAAAATAAAATAAACTTGCAAAAGAATAGATCTCAATATGCTTGTGATTTTTTGTATTGTGTCACACAGCAGGCATGGGGAAAAAAAAAACTAAGGTTTTTTTTTATCAAATCTATTTGAACAAATAAAGCTCATATGAATATGCGAGTATATTTTCTGCATTTTTATTAAAATAAGAAATTCTCCACAGCTTATGGATAAAAGACACAATAGTTAAAATGCCTCAAAACAAGATTTAAATACAAAATATACTATATATAAAATACAAATAGGTAATTTGTCACTAAAGAATATAAGCAACTTTAAAATATACTGACAACATATATAAACTTAATAATATTGAATGGATCAAAGACAATAAATTTAAGATATAATTAAAAAATAACCACACAAGTTAAAATTTATTATCAATGATGAATTTATTATTACTGAAGTATACAATTATACACAAATACATTAATGACTCTTTGCTGGTACACACAAAAATTAAACCACAAATTATGCATGGTTCGATATACTAAAAATTATTATATACAATAGATACAAAAAGTAAAACTATACAGAATATTTAACAAATTTTTAATTGTTTTTTTCATAGCCAAATATGAACACAGTTATCATCCATACCAACATTGTTTTACTAACACATTTTAGTACATATTTATCAGATCTTAAATAATATATCTTTGAAGTCCAGTATAAAGGGCTTAGGTCAAAAACAGTGATTTTAGATATTTGTTAGTATTGATAATAAAAAAATAAAAAAAAATCTTTTGACAAGTATAAAAGGCTTGAGTCTATCAATTTTGTATACAAAATTACATTTATTTGTACAAAAGACTCAAGTTGAAATTATAGTTATGTGATTGGTATAAAAGCCAACAACTTGGTATATTTAAATCACTGTCTTTGACTAAAGCCCTTTATACTGGAATTCAAAGATTATTTAAATTTATTTTTCTAATGAATTAACATAAACTACGAAAATACATATGATTATAAATAAAAACATACAACATGCATACTTCTCAAATTAATAAATGTTTTGTTGTCTTTACTATTAACAATACACAAATTTAAAGTCCGTTAATCATTGCAGTAGCTTAAATGTTAGTGGGGGAAAAAGTTTTATGCATTATTTTGCAGCCTTCCCTTCCCCTCCTCCCTAATAAACAGAAAATCCTCCTTAGAAATATCTTCAGGTTGCCTCCCTATTACTCTGAGATTTAAAATTACATAGCTTCTATTATCCAATATGAAATGAGAAAAATTTTAGAAAAACTTAAAGGGAAAAAAATGTGAACAAAATTTCACAGGAAAAGTGAGGAAATAGAATATAATTTTCATAGAAAGAAATAGTGGCTGTTAGAGAAACTAAAAAATTTTTATATGATGAAATAAAGTCTCACAGAATCTACCACATGAAATTTGTATACATAATCCTTGGTGTTATTAAATTAATGAAACTACTTCACAATAACAATGTTCTTGATCAAAGAAATTATCAAAAGGAAAAAAGTAGATGAAATGGAGATGTAAAGAAGGTGAGTGATAGCTTCTTGGGCAATTTGTGCCAAATTAGAGTTAGCTCTATTTTAGATCTGGTATGAGAATGACATTATTTCATTATGCCCATTAAAATTTGTTTATGATAATAATTGTATAAAAAACATTGTAAACACTGAATTTTTAAGAAAATTTTAAAGTTTGGTAAACTTTTATCCTTTTCTCTCTTTGATTTAATTTATCTTTCCATGGAGTTAGAGGCCATGCTAGTATTTTATTACATTTTTATACTCCAATTAGTGTCTCAGAAAACAAAATATATTTAACTCACTATTAACAGAACTGTTCCTTACACTCTTAAAATTTACTTATTTTTATCTGTGCAAGAAGACCAATATAAACTCACATATCATCCAAATTTTAATGTACAGCTCTCTCTTTCATATCAAAGTCATCTATCCCAATAAATAATCACAGGAACATAAAAATTGAACAATGAAAAGACAGGGGTGAAAACAAGGGTAAAATTGAGAGGGAAGTATATTTTCATTTATTTTATTGATTGTTCATTTCCATGAGCTCCCAAGAGTCCACTATACGATTACTTTCTCATATATTTGAGAAACAGAAAGTGGCAACACAAGACCCTATTTTTCATTGCTATATAACCTAAATGTAAGTTTAATTATATATATATATATATATATATATATATATATATATGAGGAAAAATTACACAAAAGTTCATTGTTAATGCATGGCTGGTTCATTTTTAAGTTTCTGGAGATCATAAGTATTACAAATGGTTGTTCTACTTCAAAAATGTTGCTACAAAAGCACCATTATACATTTTTTACTTTACTAGTATGTCCATTTTTTCTTTTCCAATTTTGGCTCATAAAACCAACTGCTTCGAACTTTTGCATGTAAAACTAAAATTACGGGAAACTGTGGTTTAATCAATACTCACATTAACATACCTTATTTTTCCAAGTTAAAGAATTTTCAAATATATGTATCCTTTTTTTTCATTAGTCAATAAAAAAAAATTAATGAAAAAGCAGTATAAGAGCAATATTAATTTTAAATGCTTCATTTGCAGAGTTAAGAGAGAAAGTATTACAAGTTGTATTTGTTTAGAAAAACCATTTAGTTATATTATCACCAACAGAATATTAAAAAGTGCAAGTAACAGAACTTAAATCAAAGTGCACCATAAAAAGAATAAAATTATTAACTTTTATTACAAACAAATAGAAAAGAGAATCAACATTTTAAATGAATCTGTAAGTTACAATATCATTTACAGTTTATTGGAAACCCAGAAAAATGAGTAAAAGTTTAACAAAAATCTATTTTAAGAGTTATTTGAACAGTTTTCTATTAAGGCTACATTAAAAAAAAAAATTAATGAAAAGTATTCAAAACACAGAACATGTTAAGAGTTTTTTCTAATATTACATTACAATTACAAAATTTCAAACAGAGAGCTAACATTCCACAAGGGTTCAAAAGACAGAATTTACTGAAATTAAGATTCTTGCATTTTGATTACGTAATAACATATTGAAAGAAATCTTTGGTTCAAAAGCTATGAAAAAAAAACACATAGAATAAACATATTTATATATTGAGGACCTGCTTTAACGTCTTAACTCGATGAAAATAATTTGAAGGTAACCTAAAAAACTCCAAATAACCAGAAATAACAACAAAAAAAAGGGGGTATTAAAAATTAAGATAAATTTATATTCTGATATGACTGCTGAAGTCCTCAGTAGTTTAGAATAGAACCTGGACTTTTTCTAGAATTATTAAGATTTCTAATTAAAATTATACATCCCATCAATTGAAAAAATTATTATACATCTCTGTAACAACTACAATATTTATGAAATATTGTACAATGCAACATTAGACAGTTTAACCTGCAGCTATTTTTTCCAGGAAAGATGCAAAGTACAAATTAATTACTGTGAAATTTTAATTCACATTATAAATAAAATGAATTGATAACCCTTACACAATACATAGCTTTTATACTTAAACCAAGAAATATAAAAAAAGATAAAAATGTACAATAAAAAAAGCATTTACACAAGAGCTTCCCCCTTTTTTTTAAAATACATATCAACAGTTTTTTCAATCAAAATTATACTATAAACATAATTAGCATGATAAATATAATAACTGTATAGCAAAAAATAACTAAATACTGAAACAATTTGTATATCAAACACATAATTAAGATGCATTATAATGAGTGAGTAAATGATTTTTATAACTTGATTGAAAAGAAAATTTACGTAAACAAATATGGCAAGAAAAAGGTTTTTCACCAGTATGGATACGCAAATGAGCTTTTAAATTAGATTTGTGATTATAAGCTCTAGAGCAGTGTGGACACCAATATGGACGTTCTTGGGTATGAGTGAGTTCATGGGTTTTCAAACTTGATGAGTAAATTGTACTAAATGAACAAAGTTTGCAGCTGTACCTGCGTGGAGCTCCTGTAATATTTTAGAGATTGCATTTTTCTGATATTTCTTAGACAAGGTAATTTTTTCAAAATACACAAGAATTATATAATTTAAAGCTTAACTTACACATCAAAATTGCTTTATAAGAAATAGAAAACATCAAACACATTAAACTATTTTTTACTAAAATTAAATGGAAAACAAAATGAAATAGACAGAGTATATCACAAATGTGAAGTACATTTTTAAAAGCCAATTTTCAATAGAGTACCATTTTAGATGATGTCACAATTATTCATTCAACATACAACACCAACTAATAATAAAAAAAAAAAAAAAAAAAAATTTTAAAAAAACATAGAAAAGAGAACATCAGTTGTTTTAAATTTTTTGAAAAGTCAAATAAAAACAGAATCAGAAACTATTTTATTTTTTTTTATTTGCAAAAAGCTATTATTATACACTCAGACACACACAGAAAGACTCAATAGGGTTTATTTACATTTGCTCTCCTAATACTCTCCATTCAGCAAATATGTCAAAATTTTAAAAAAAAGGAAAAAAATGTAGATAAAGTTCAAAGAAAATAGACAGACAAATCAGACAAAAAGTAACATATTTAAGGAATATTCAAAATTACCACTATTTATATGCTTTATGGAAAATTCGAGCCAATCTTGTAATCTCAAAGTAAAGTTTATTTTAAGATTGCTTACCTAAATATCTCAATATATTTATTACTGAAAATTCAATTAGAACTAAGATTTTTTTTTAATATCTTGGCAAATAACTTGTCTGAGCACAACAAAGAGTGTTTTTCATAACATTTTTGGTTAATTTGACACACTTAAAAAAATATCTTGAAAATTTTCCTTCCTATTCCTTAGTTTAGAACCACATTATAAACCTGGCAACATTTTTTTAAAAATAAGATAATGTTGAAAAAATAAAAGTCAGATCACAGTTAGGAAATTTCTAATTTATCCATCTAGGATTCTTGATAAGTAAACTATGGAATATGGTAAAAATGGCTTAGTTTTCATTAGTTATATTTTTTAACACTTTCCAAACAATTCTCCCAAATGTTGGCTACCTTTGAAATTTTGGTTGAAAGGATTATCAGCAGACACATGTAAAACATTAGTGCAAATCTAAATAGTTTCCATAATATGACTAATTAAAACAGTACCCTAATTGAGTTAGCTACACTTCCCTAACTTTACAAAACTTAACTTACTATGTTTCTATGCATTTCAGAGTATTGTATTCTTACAAATTTGATGATATTATACACAGCTTTTGATGCATTGAATTACATGCTGAGTTTTAATATTATGCAGTTGACACAATTCAAAGGAACTTTAACAGCACTTATCATAAAAGTTGAATTAAAGACAGAATATCAAAAGATCATTATTACTTCATGTATTTGCTGCTGCATTTTATAGTTAAAAGCTATGACATGAAGAATAAAGAAAAAATCTACAATTGCCCACTGAATGCTCACAAAATGCATTTAAATACATACAGTATCTTGGACCTTCTTCCGTCTTAGAGTGTGACATATTAAACAATCTACATCAATAGCAATTTCTAAAAGATTTAATACTTGAATAGCTTTAAAAAAACCAATTATGGCAAAATAAGTCATAAAAGAAATGTAAAGAAAAGTAACAAACAATTTATAGATATACCTATAGATTCCATGACATAGAGCAAAGCAGCTTTCCAACAACAAAATATAGCAATAAACTAATATGAAGGGAATGATATAAATATCTTTAATAGTACAAATCTTAACCACAAATACTTAAGATTGTATGCGAATTTGGAATAAAAAATATACTTTTTTAATTCATAGTAATCCCTTACATAAAAAAAAGTTAAGAAATCTTATTTTGAATAAAATGTCAAATAAAATGTAACTTTTAATGTCTGTTTATGTATAAGTTTGTAAAGAACATAAAATATTTTTATTTTAATTCAAATCTATGCCCACAGAAGATATTAAAAACTCTAAAAGTAATTTAAAATATGTAAAGTATTAAAATACCGATTAAAATTTAAGCTGCAAGCAAATTAAAAACTTAATAATCACCACTTAATTTCTACTTATGTGAGACTGTAGTTAGGCCCTAAAGTTTTCCAAGGTATGATTTGTATTTTCAGTGCTCATAGTACTTGCATATAAACTACTCTATTAATCATAACTTAATAAATATTTGATTTTTGGTTTGTGTGAAGTAGAAATAATCACACACACAGCTATAATTTTTACAGTTTTTCTAAACTAATGGATTTAAATATTCTAGAACACCTATTTTTTTACTCTAACAATGCATCATGTTAACATCTAATTATTTAAAAAAAATTGGACACAGACTCATGATATTATTCCATGTTTTCCTTATCAGCAAAATTAATATAAATTTAACAATATCTCTTTCTCTCAATTGTTACATAATTTAAAAATCATCTCAGTATACAAAATACTTTTTAAGGCAAAATTAATATTTAAAGTAAATACAAAATATAAAAATAAGTTAATACATTACATATTTAATATATTTAAGTTAATTATGAGTCTTATAATGTGTTTTCAAATGACACTTTTGATTGAAGGACTTTTTGCAAATACTGCACATATAGGGTCGATCCTGAGTATGACTCAGTAAATGCCTCTTTAATACCCAGGAGCTAATATGTGAAACATACGGGCATAGATGACAGCTATAGTAACGCTTTTGTGCAAAATTCCTTCTTTCTTCTGAATACACTAAAATAAATATGAAAAAAATATAAAAAGATACAGAATATTCATAAACTTCAGATCACAATAAAAAATAACTTTCATTTATTTATAAAAATATTACTATCAATTCACATACATTATACAGAGTTTACTAAGTAAAAATTTAAATATCAATATAAAATCTGAAAAATATTGATGATCATTAAAAATTTGCCTTTTTTTTCCCTCACTTATAAAAACATTCTGATACAGTAAACTTAAATTAAAATTTGAACACACGTCAGATTTACAATGCTTTTCTACTGTTTTCATTCACCTAATTTGATTACAAAAGAATTCATATAATACAAACTATTGCATCTAAGTATGAAATTAAATTCTTAGATATGTTCAGAATTTAGTTATTACAAAAAATGAAATTATTTAAAAGACAGAGCATTATTGAAAGACACATTGAGGCAACATCTATTACACAGACATTTTATTTCCACTCACAAAAGTTAGATAAATTGTTCACATTTTTAAAATGACGAAAACACCAAAATGATTAGGAAAATACAACTCTTAAAATTTAACATTGTCATAACAAAGAGTGTTTAACTTAACATATTCATAATATATTTTTCTACAGATATGAAGATATTAACACACTGACATCAAATATTGGTGTATCCCAGGGACATCTTGTATATAGAATATTTGAAGTCCCATACTCTTATTTCAAGGGACTTTAGAATAATTTGAGAAAACAAAAAATCATACATAAAATACTGCTTTTTTTTAAACTTAATATTAATTAAGTAAACTTATATCTAAATACTCTTTATATAACTTTTTTTCCTTCATATCACACTCAATTCAAAAGCTGATATTCAAACCCCACATAATTTTAAATGTACAGTACTCAATTTCAGGTGTTTGATCTTTTTTCAAAAGGGGTTATAAATATTTAATGATTATTTTCTCCACAAGAGTACTGGCATTTTTTGTTTTCTTGCTTTTATTCACCTATTAATGTAGCATATCTTTATTTTTTTTTTCTAAATATAGTTTTCCAAAGTCTTTGAACATACTAAGCTGCAGAAAATTCAATACAGTGAATATCGGTTGTTGAACTTTTGCAGTTCTCTTATAAATGATTTCATCTGCTGGTATTGCTTCTTTTATCAATCATTATTCATTTTTTCACCTTTTTGGAATGATTTTTTTTTTCTTTTACTACCTGTATTTTGTATTTTAATTCAGAAGTCTGATATATCTCTGGAGTTTTGTACATTTAGCACTACTGCAAAATATAAGTTCTTGAAGACTGATTAGAACCTAGGGGAGCAATTTGATTAATGAATGAGCCAATTTCATGCTAGTATTTCTAAGGTGAATAAATAATACTATTGCATGCACATATTTTAGGCAAACAAGCAAATAAAAGCATTTTGAGGCAAACTAGAATAGTATACATAATTTGTTGAGAGGGAGAAAAAATTAGTATGATGGGCTCAATGATTTAAAGGGAAACTGGATAAAATATGCACTAAACCATATCAATGCAATACCTGGTCAACATTTAGTTCTATTTTATAATTTTAATAGTAACATGAAGAAAGACTGTAAAACTGAATCCCATGGTCCCACACTCTTGCCAAGCCATTTTAGGGGCTAAAAGCTTAGTACAATGCTGAGTTTGCTAGGAAAGGTATTTTAAGCACTATTGATTTTCCCCTCATGGTTCTTCAAAATGTGTTACAGAAAAGTCAACTATTTGCAGGCACATGTTACAAGCTCAAATGCATGCCCAATACTATGCGGTAAAATAAACTTACTGCTGGCAGTATAAACCTCATAACCTGATTAGGCCACATTTACTCACATGCCAGCCTCTGCTGTGCTTTAGCAATAGTGTTACTTTCAAAGGATCATCTACCACTGTTCATACCACAAATCTGCTGGCAATGCGATCAGTAAAATAAAACACAGTATATATTTGTCTTGGTTGTACAAATTTCATTGCCATATATGCTAATAAATCATATGGAAGCATACAATTCAGGGTTAACTAACAAACGTTTTTAGTAATCAGCCCATTCTTGTACTAATAAATTCATATAATACTTCATTTGCAAAATAAAACTCACACTTAATCTAAAGCGAACAAAAAATTATACACATTTAACTTCAGTGGCGCACCCAGGATTTTTCTCTCCAGTTGGGGGGGGGAGATGAATGGATAAAAATATTTATAATGCAAAATCAATATTCATAATGCAATTATTATTTCTTTAGGGGGGTAAGGGTCCCTTTCCCCCCCCCCCTGGGTGCACCACTGTTTAACTTCAATATCTTACGAATGTAAGGCATTCATCTTCAACTATTTATGAACACAGTTATACCAAATTGAATTCAAATTTTATAATAACCCCCTATGGCATAAAAAGTAAGGCTATTCCTGCCAAAATACTTAAATTCAGCTAGTTATCATTCAATTTAGAATCTTCACTAAATTCAGAAAAACTTAAAAACATAGTTGCCATGTTTGACAATAATCGCTTGGGACAGTACAATTCAGTTTAGCCAGAAAAACTGGTACAAACATAATTGTTCAGTATACAAAACTGTATGAAGGATATATGATAAAAACAGCATATGAGGATGGTATTATATTAGATATTTTACAAGAGAAATTTCAAGTGGATTCTATAAAGAGTCAGAAAGTTTCACGAGGAAGCAGCATGCTCCAATTTTCAGTTAAACTAATCCTCGACACCAGGATAGGAGAATATGGTTTAAATGCAAAAACATAAAATTTAAGGAATATCCTACAGGGGAGCGATACCATGTATGCAAGACATTCTCAGCACAAATAGATTATATTTACATTACATGCTATAGAAAACAATGGAATCATTCTAACTTCTAATCTGATATAGGAACTAAACAAAACTACAACAAGATCTAAAAACTTCCTCATTATAAATAAATAAGCATAAAAGAATGCTAAATTTCTATGATTAAATCATTTCTATGGTTATAAAAAATTAAAAACAATCAGTTTTAAATTACAAAAAAGTCAACATCCATACTTTAAATGAACTGCAGCACAAATAAATTACTCATCAATAAAAGTTAGTAGATGAATAAAACATTTATTTTTCTAACAAGGTATACACTTTGTTCTGAGGACATTTGCCTATCCACAGTCTGATTGCACTTGCAACTTTATTATGGGAACACCATTTAGGTGTACCAACACTACTCCTTTATCTTGATACAGTAAAGGAATGTCCATGCCTTTACCAAGAAATATACCTCAGCCCATTGTGTAGAAGCTTGCAACACTAATGACTATACAATGCAGACTGCATGAATAAAACCTTGCAGAACTAATATAATGTTTTAATATTTCAAAAAAATATACACGTTTATTTTAAATTTATGTTATGAAATGAAATGTTTTTAAATTTCAACATAAAAATTATCAGCTTGATAAATTGGTAGCAAAATTATATATTTGATTAAACCATTTATATCAAGAATTTGTTACTGATATTTGAAATTTCTTCACAGTTAAGTTTCAAGAAATAATTTTAAAAGCTATTTTGCAAACAGAAAAATCATTTGTGTTCATACAAAAAGAGCACAAATGAGCATTTTGTTTAATTTTCTCTAATATCAAGTTGGTTTCGTCCTTCCCACAATTATGAATGAATATTGTACAATGTTACACACAAAATTAGACAAACTTATCTCTTATTTGTTTGAAAATTAGGATGCAAAAATATGCCAAAACTTTTTTACTTAACCATTAATAGCAAACTAGCAAACAGTCAAATCAGTGGAAGAAGTCAAACCCACTAAAGTAGAGGGTCAATTGTCATAACAAAGCTTTCGTATTACTGTAAACTGAACAGGGGAAAAAAAGACATTCTTAAGTATTTCTATGTAGGAACTTGAATCAAGAAAATTGACATCACTATAGTTCTCACTAGTCAAATAACGGTAAAAGGCTCTAGTATAAACTTTAATTATTGTAATTATACTTTAGTCTCTTTTAAAACTGGTTACCCAACTGCTACCAGTCATTTTTTATTTTCAGCCCTTTATGTATATTTTATGAGCATATCACAAGCAAAATTCTATAAATATTTAAGAAAGAATGAAAAAAATTAGTAAAAAATTATAGGCTTGCATCACTCTTCCTTGGACCTTTTACTATTGTACTCATACACTAAAATTCCCCAAAATACTTAAAAGCATTTCAAAAATTGTCAATAGTAATTACTAATTTTAATCATTAGATTAAAATCTAATGAAACCTCATGAGACAAATAAAAATTATCACCAAAATTATATTTAAATAGAATTTACATGTAGAAATTGAATCTTCAATTGTTTACGACACACTTCTAGATAATTCAATAATTTTCTGTATTAAACTGCAATGATTTGTATAAATTTCGTGTCATTTGGGATGCATGTGGGAATAACAGGTATTTTAACGCATTCAAAATTATTTTCATAACAAAAAAATCCGGTTTCATTGCAATACACTGCAACCTCTTTCCTTTCATCTTTAAATTTTCATTTATTCATGTTGATATGTTATTAACTACTCCGAGATAAAACTGCGCTTGGTAAAATACTAAAATAGTAACTATTTATATTAAAAAGAAACAATACAGATTTATGACTCGCAAACAGAAAGAAAATTTTGTAGCGATAAATATTAGTAGCTTGTATTACAACATCGAATACAATTCAAATAAAAATACTTCCGAATATGAGAAGAAATATGGACATCATAACTTTTATTGTTTATTCGATTTATAGTGTTTTTGCACATAAATCTATGTCTATTATATCATAATATAACTCCTAATTTTATGCCGCAGATAAAAGATCACAGTACAGAGTCTACAAAATTTAATTGCATTTTCAATCTATTCCTTGCGTTAAATATATTGTAAAGTACGGCCATCGGCTCAAAAACAATCTTAAACAAAAATATTCAATTCTATTTCCAATTCTATTACACAGATAGGAGAATTTAGTTTGCAATAATACCCCTAGATGACGCTAAAAGTTACTCGCATATGACATCACGATTATAATGTTAGCTTTTCTGGAAGTCAGAATTTTTGCTGCTGCTGATGTTGCTAATGCCTCCTGGTTGGAAGTTCCATTTGAATTAGCACCACAGGGGGCGGAGCGAATAATAAATTCCGTAAAAGAGTATCAGAATTGTCCGTACATCAGGAGCTCATTTCTTATGACTTCTCTTCCCAAAGTCTGAGGCCATTAACCATCATTAGGCGTCATTAGCCATCGTAATCACCATAGTGATCACGATGGCCCCGGTCGGGGCCTGACTTGGCTGACCGGTCCCATAATTTTTAACCGAGTCAAATGACGGGACCGGAATACGTGACCCCGCACCTCCAGAGGTAAATTTAAGAACTTGACGGACATGCATTCACGACCTATTTTACGTGCCCAGCCACCATCCAACACGGCGGTGGATTTGCAGCGACGTGTATCGAACCAGAGAAGTTCAGATCACTGGGTTGCGGCTCTTGCCAACTGGACGACCGCACCCAAAATTTGTGTTTCAACCATGTAGAAAACCACGCAGGTTCAAATAATCTCACATTTTGCATTGGCATTGGCATTGGCATGAGTAACTGATGAGGCACCTGGGAGCTTTAGCTCCATATCCTCGTCGTCGTCGTCGTCGTAGGAAAAGCTTGCGAGGCGCCTTAGAACATAAGCCCCTTATCCTCGGTATCAACAGTGGAATGTTTCATGATTACCGTTCGCAAGATTATAGTAGACTTGATAATATGAATAAATAAAAAATAAAATAAAAAAATAATTAAAAAATAAATAAATAAATAAATATTTTATTATTTTTTTAAGTTCGCTTAAATTACTTTATAATTAGAGGTTAAGAGAAAATATTAAGATAGCGATGTTTACTAGGAGTAGGAAGCCTACTAGGGGCTTGATTCACGACAAACGCCAGCGACTTCCAGCAAAACCGCAAATCGGGGGGAACAGCGATTGAAAAGGGAAAGACTCCTTGCAAGCCCTTCACGACAAACAATTTGCGGCAGCCGCATCCACCGACGTCACGCTGGCAAAACGAACCGAAACTTTCGATAACGTGGAGTGATAATCAAGATATAATCGATTTTCATCGGAAATCAGCCAATGAGAACACTTTTAGCGTGTCTGCGTCTGTTTGAGTGTTTCAAACGGTTATGTCTTTTCACGTATTTATTATTATCATGGTTAGATCCATGGCGACTCATATATATATATATATATATATATATATATATATATATATATATATATATATATATATATATATATATATATAATAGTCTATATAAATAAAGCAGAGTGTCTCTATGTATGTATGTATGTAACGTATACAAATCTACATTTCTTGACGAATCTGGTTGAAACTTCGTATACTTATGTTTTGAAGCCTGGAGGTAATTCTAAGATTAGTTTGGAAGCTTTAAAATAGTTTTACAGATATTTTAATTCTAAAAATACTCCACCGCTTCACTCATCCTCAGAAAACATGGCTGAGATATCTCCAGTATGGTGCAGCCATCTGTCGGCAGCGACGGGAATGAAAACTGACGGGAATTTAATACATTTGTATGGCCCTGAAAAGGGCCATACACATGTATTTCCATACACAGTCTTTATGTAGTTCCATACACAGTATTTAAAGTAGGACAGCTGTGTTTCCACTTGTTCCTTGGTTGCAAGTTTTGTGACGTCAGCCATCTTGTGGTTACTTATTCTTAACTTCCACTCTGTCTGGCGTCAGGCTTTGTGTTCTATGGTTGAGTGGATATATATTCAATTCTACAGTTACTCATGGATTGTACGGTGTCTGAGTATGTTTATTGGATAGATCATACTTATCTGAAACAATCCATTGGTTTTTAGACAGTATTGACACCGCTGATGATGAAATATTGTCTAAAACCTCTTTCAATCTTATCTTTTCATGTTTTTGGTTCCTGGCTGTAGTAGCTTTAGTGCTCATACTGGTTTTTTCTCTTTCAACTTTATCTTATATATATATATGTGATGATTAAAGCATATGCTATAGTTAATTATATTAATGAGCGCTAAACAGTAAATTCTATTAAAGTCCTAGTGTGGTCTCCAATTCAGGAAGTAGACTGTCTTTCTCAGCGAGAAGTTCAGGGTCATTCGCTCGCACACGCGCGTATCTTACATAACCATCGGATGTTCAAGCAAACAGGGGCTGTAGAAGAGAACCTACGCCTATGTGACTTATATAACGGAACAGAAAGAAATTACGCAGTTCGGGGAAATCTTTGATAGAATCAAGACGTGCGTCTGTCGGGAGCTCTGTGAGATGATTGAAAATGGCGATTTAGCTGGATTAATTGGGTATTTGATTAATGTTAATTAATAAAGAGGTGTTTAAAAGTTAATTAAGTATTAGTTCTTCCACAGGCCTACTGTTTGATGACTGCATTTAGAGTAATTAGTGTATTTAGATGGGTGCATGGCGATGGGGTCGTGACACATATATATATATATATATATATATATATATATATATATATATATATATATATATATATATATGTGTATGTGTCTGTGTGTGTGTGTGTGTGTGTGTGTGTGTGTGTGTGTGTGTGGTTAAGTAATAACACGGATGCGGGACGAAGAATGATTGTTGAGTAGTAGTTTTGACTTAATTTTCTCGCCTCATCAACCTGAGAGTAAAATAGATGACCTGTCGCCCGACCGTGAATCACCGACGTTTTAAAAATTCATTCCTGCAAATCTCTCACCTCGGACACAGAAAACACAACAGGTTCTAAAACTTACATTTTATTTAATCGCTGGCGTCTCTGCCGGAATGATTGCGGCAGGGGAAAAGTACAGGAGTCCGATTATTTTTGGACGGCAGAAACTTTTATCACTTCATCTCATCATGTGACAGTAGGGTGTGGATTAACAGTTGATTGGTTAGGAGTTTAATGTTTTTTCGCGGATTAAGCTTAACATGGCAGTCACGCTACACATCTCAGAATTTCGTTAAAATGTCAGCCATCTTGAATAAAATGCCTGAGGCTATTGTTAGACTTTATTAAGGGATTTTAATAGACTTTAATGGGAAGGATTTACTAAAATTTGGAAATATAGTTTGAGATTTAATTCGGATGCCCAAGGGAAATAGATAGTTTAAGAGTTTACAAAGGGGTATATAGTTTTGAATGTTATAGAATATTAAATTGAAAAATTAGTAGTTTTTTAATGTTATAGAATATTCCCCAGTCCGAGAAGAGGCTGACCAACAATGCTTGCATTGGAGGGCAGATTCACCCAGATGAGTGAGAAAAAATGGGCATTAACAAAAATTTGGACTAGTTTATGTAAATGTTTTCAGTAAAAGTTAGATTAAAAAAAATTTTTTTATCACGTGATGGGATGATAGGACAGTATGAGCAAATCTGTTGAAAAATATATAATATTCACATAAAAAATACACATAATAATAACATTGAAAACTCTACATAAGCATGGTTTTGAAACCTGTTGAATAGGGACGTCTCCCCACACAACAAAATCTCAGAAAAAAATATCAATTAAGTATAACCAAAAAAAATATTGTAAATTACCAAAAAAAAATTTTTACTGGAAACATACATTGAATAAAATATCGACCACCATCTTGAGTCGAATAATACAAATAACAAACTTTAACAATAATAATATCAAAAACCAAACAAAAATTAAGTAAATGAAGTTGAACTTGACTAGAAGTTGAAAATTCAAAATTTCTCCTCAACTTTCACTATTATGGAGTGAGTCCGAAAAATTTTTATTTATTTTTCTTGTAATGAATTATCTGTGCAACATTTTTAGTCCTTTCACAGTCATTAGTATGTTGAGGAAATTACATCATAGAGAAAACAATCTTTTTGTTGCTGTGTCCTATTTCTTTCGCAAGTGCAGAATACACCGAAATTAAAAACATCACACTATCTTGACTTTTTTACATATAAAGAAGAGTAGTTCTTTAGTTACATAATAAAAATCACACTCTTAATAAAAATCACATTTCTAATATCTAAATTGTATATAAAAATTACAGAACATTTATTACACTATTAAAAAAAAGAAACTCAATCACTCTTTTCAATTCTTATTCATTATATGTAGTTTCGTATTTTATTTTTCTCATTATTCTCCTTACAATATTCATTATCTCCAATGTTTCAACATTATTTTCTTATCCAAAAAAAAAATCTCTTTCAATATTCGTTATTGATTCTATTCATTTTTATTCTAACTTTATTTACTTATTCTTAATATTTTTTTACTTTATTTTCAACTTTTTTTATTTACTATTCATTTGTGTGCACTTATACTTATTTTAAGTAGATATCCAATTTTTGTGTTGAAGGTACCTTGTGCGTATGTGTGTCACCCAAACTCTTAGTTTCAAACTCTTGCCTAGTCCTACCTCTAAGTAGTGAGGGGTTGTGTTTATGTTTGTGTAAAAGTGGTTTTCTCTCTCCCTATTGTTCAGCGACTAATAAGGAGGAAAGAATAGCCGTACAGTGGACCAACCGTTAATCTCCCGTAGGACATGACAGGCAAAAAACAACATCTTGTTTAGGACAATGATGGGAAACAGGAAAGGTGGACGTTTGTCATGCCTAAGGAAGTGTGAATAGGATCTGGGAGGACAAAAGGAGCGGTCATCCCAAGGCCTGTTTTATTCAAGTGTCATTATTCAAATATTTATTTTCAGCACTTTAAGTGACTGAATAGGTGAAGCAAAACAAACAATAAAAAAAAATAAAAAGATTCTAAACAGATGGGATGACTTCCAACGCGGTTGTAGAGGTGGGTGATAGGAAGGATTTTTCAAGAAATAGAGAATTTACGAAAGAATAAAGAAGTAGGAATGTCATAGTCGGGGTTTAATTTCAGATTAAAAAAAATTCACATATAATAGTATTCTTTAAAAGGAAGTTTAAGTAAGACAGTTTTTTTCAATAGTTTTATTTTTAGTAGGACAACACATAATTACTTATATCAAATAAAAGAAACTAGTGATGTTAAGCATCGAAAAACAAGCAAAAAGAAAAATGGATCTATTATTTGTCATTATTCGTGGTATAATTTTAATTATCTCGTGCATTATAATATCTTAATTTGCAAGCATAGACAACCTCAGAATTTTGTTTGGTGTGAAAATTTGGCCTATCAATTTCATAGTTAACCTTTGACATTTGTCTTAAAATAGTGTAAGGTCCAGAATAGGGTGAGCTTAACTTCCTCGTATTGGGGTATTGGAATTCTTCAAACAGTACTAAATCTCCAACATTAAATTTAGATTCTACAAAACGCGCATCATATCTTACTTTATTCTTACTGTGATAATTAATGGTTCTGTCTTTAGCTAATTTTCTCCTACTGTAGAAATTCACCTCATTATTACACTACCACATTATAAACACATTACAAATTTTATATGACCTTATTCAATAGAATCAAAAATACACAACATATGAAATTATTAAACACTAAATAATAAATTACCTTGGGTTTTGAAAGTATGAAATCACAATTAATCAAATTTCTTTTATCAATTTTTTTATCCTTGTTTTAGAAGAAGTCAGGAAATGTAAACTTCACTTTAGTAACTCGAAATTATTTTTTTTCTTTTCTTATATAACATTTTTGTATGAATCCTCGCTAAATATTTTCCGCATAATCATCATTTCCCTTTAATATTTTCACAAACATATCTCTCATTATCTCTATTTCGAGAACTTGCCGGGGCGGATGAACCAATTATAACATACAATGGTTTTTAATTTTCCAACTGTGGTTTTCTGGCACCCTGAGTCTCGTTATAAGGACGTTCCATTTATATTTAAACTGCAATTACGCCTTGTATTTCGACTTTAACCTCCGGAAATCTCTTTTACTTAAATTAATAAAAATATACTCACGAGACCCAAATTCAAATGTAATATGTCAATAATAATCAAACTATCTAAATTCTAAAATTTTCCTGATGTCTGAAATAATTACAAAATTACTCATGCTGATAGTTTCAAAATTAAAATCACAAGACTCATATCAACGGCTTAGATTTAGAAAGCTTAATTTGAATACCGCAAAATTCTAGGTTAAAGGAATCGAAACAAGTTTGGCTCTTTTCGTGATCGTGTTTACAAAATTAATGCTGAGCATTCAAATTTATTGCGGAGGCGATCTTCGAATTGTAATACAACGGCGCTCGAAAGCGGAAATGATTTGCTTTTATTTTATTTTTTTTCCTCCGCGACGATTCATAACTGGGTGCAAAAAATAGATACTCATAGCATTACTTCACTCATTTAACATTTCAATTTAATGTAACCAAGGATCATTAATTATCTTTAAACACTAAAATATTCATTTTTAGCAAAAGAGCATGGAAATTTTATTAAAAACACACAATTATAATAATCTTATCAAATATAAGTCTCAATAATTTCTTTTAAATTCAAATCTCCTATAATATGAAAAAATATACTCCTAAAATTCTTTCAAAATGTAAATCAAAATGAAACACTTTATAACTTTTTAAACAATATCTAGTAAAATTAAAAAACACTGAACTTTAAAAAACAATCTGCAAATACAACTTACCCCTTTGCGATTAATTCACATTTTAATTGGTTATTATCATTTACCTATATTTTAAGCCAATTATAAATCAAAATCTTCAGTATTTTTACATTATCAAATCCCGTTGTGATGGACAAAATCCTTTAACACTTTCACGCAAAAAGTTGATGAAAAACATCTTGAGTAATTTTAGTTATATATCGTCAGTCACGGATGTCGTGAAGTTTTTTCGTTAAATACACACAGAACATTTTTGTCTTTAAAAGCATAATCGTACATATTGAACGTGTCTGATAATAAAATCACGTTTTCATCCATGAAGTAGTTGACTTAATTACGTTATTTCGCTGAGATCATCACCACATTTCCAGATGCGAAAATCGACGTTTCACATCACCGAGAAAAAATACTCTCAAGATTTCTCTGCTCATTCCTGAACAGCACACGTTTCGAATAATCACGATGTCCGCGATGCAGAAGACGAATAGAAAATTTCAGATGACACATAGAAGTTAACATAAAATCACAGCAGGCAAATCGATGAGAATCCACACTCCGAAGTCAGCGACATCATCTTGATAGAACGTAATCCAGAACTGAAACTTCGCTTCGACACACAAAAAAATTTCAGCTTCACCAAAAAACTCATTCAGTTGAAAACACTTCGGAACAGTTAAAAACACTTTGCAAATTTTCACCAACGGATCAACGCTGTCACGAAACTTCGGAAGTTCACACGTGGCACCGAAATAGAGCTAATTCCAACTGATGTTTCAATCGAAGTTCACCGGAGCTGGGCGAAAACTCTCATCTGAGAACATTCGAATCGGTCCGATGGCTCGACTCCGTGGAAATCCACGGGATTGACCTCGCCACGCACTGCACAACCACTGTTCATTCAAAACAGTCCGGCCAAGTTAAAAATGAGTCACTAAGGGCATATTCACATAGGAGTCCGTTGCGATGCGTTGCGTTAAGGAAAAGATGACATTGAGACGAAAATAAACCAATCATATGTCTCCAAACGATTAGCAATGAAATTTTTAACGCCTATGATTGGTTTATTCTCGTCTCATTGTCATCTTTTCCTTAACGCAACGCAACGGATTCCTATGTGAACAGGCCCTAATTTGACATGGTAAGATCGGGGCGATTTTTCTCCGTCGTCAGCAATTTTTGCGACTCAAATCACTGCCTGCGTCCGAGGGGAGGTCTTCCTGCCGACTTTATTTGTAATAACACGGACGCGGGCCGAAGAATGATTTGTGAGTAGTAGTTTTGGCTTAATTTTCACGCCTCATCAACTTGAGAGTAAAATAGATGACCTGTCGCCCGGCCGTGAATCACCGACGTTTTGAAAATCCATTCCTGCAAATCTCTCACCTCGGACACAGAAAACACAACAGGTTCTAAAACTTACATTTTATTTAATCGCTGGCGTCTCTGCAGGAATGATTGCGGCAGGGGAAAAGTACAGGAGTCCGATTATTTTTGGACGGCAGAAACTTTTATCACTTCATCTCATCACGTGACAGTAGGGTGTTGATTAACAGTTGATTGGTTAGGAGTTTAATGTTATTTCGCGGATTAAGCTTAACATGGCAGTCACGCTACACATCTCAGAATTTCGTTAAAATGTCAGCCATCTTGAATAAAATGCCTGAGGATATTGTTAGACTTTATTAAGGGATTTTAATAGACTTTAATGGGAAGGATTTACTAAAATTTGGAAATATCGTTTGAGATTTAATTTGGATGCCCAAGGAAAATAGATAGTTTAAGAGTTTACAAAGGGGTATATAGTTTTGAATGTTATAGAATATTAAATTGAAAATTTAGTAGTTTTTTAATGTTATAGAATATCCCCCGGTCCAAGAAGAGGCTGACCAACAATGCTTGCATTGGAGGGCAGATTCACCCAGATGAGTGAGATAAAATGGGCATTAACAAAAATTTGGACTAGTTTATGTAAATGTTTTCAGTAAAAGTTAGATTAAAAAAAAAAATTTTATCACGTGATGGGATGATAGGACAGTATGAGCAAATCTGTTGAAAAATATATAATATTCACATAAAAAAATACACATAATAATAACATTGAAAACTCTACATAAGCATGGTTTTGAAACCTGTTGAATAGGGACGTCTCCCCACACAACAAAATCTCAGAAAAAAATATCAATTAAGTATAACCAAAAAAAATATTGTAAATTACCAAGAAAAAAATTTTTACTGGAAACATACATTGAATAAAATATCGACCACCATCTTGAGTCGAATAATACAAATAACAAACTTTAACAATAATAATATCAAAAACCAAACAAAAATTAAGTAAATGAAGTTGAACTTGACAACAAGTTGAAAATTCAAAATTTCTCCTCAACTTTCACTATTATGGAATGAGTCCAAAAAAAATTTTATTTATTTTTCTTGTAATGAATTATCTGTGCAACATTTTTAGTCCTTTCACAGTCATTAGTATGTTGAGGAAATTACATCATAGAGAAAACACAGTCTTTTTGTTGCTGTGTCCTATTTATTTCGCAAGTGCAGAATACACCGAAATTGAAAAACATCACACTATATATATATATACGAGTATATATATATATATATATATATATATATATATATATATATATATATATATATATATACATATACATATATACATATATATATATACACATATATATATATACATATATATATATATATATATATATATATATATATATATATATATACATATATATATATATATATATATATACATATATATATATACATATATATATGTATATATATATATGTATATATGTGTGTATATATATATATGTATACATATGGTTACATATACATATATACATATATATATATACACACATATATACATATATATATATATATATATATATATATATATATATATATATACATATATATATATACATATATATATACATATATATATATATATATATATATATATATATATATATATATATATATATATATATATATATATATATAAATATATATATAATATTAAAAAACTAGTAATTTTTAAATTCAACACTCTTAACATTTAAAAACTATTAATTCCTCACTTTACTATTCAAAATTATATACCCCTTTTTTAATCCCTTAAGTTATTTAATTCCCTTTGGGCATTCGCGTTAAATTCCATTATTACAGCCTTCGCAAAATCATTCAAGATGGCTGTCTTTTTTAACTAAAGGGACGCTGCATAGCGTTAGTACAAGTTTAAATCAGTTCTGCACATCAACAACAACTTTAAACCAATCAACTATTAAGACACACCCTTTAATCACGTGATGGGGTGAAGTTTATATAAATCTTGACGTCCGGAAGTGGGACGGATTCCTGTACTTTCACTTGCTGCATCCATACCGACGGAGCGATCGGTGAATAAATAAAATGTAACCCGACAAACTTGTGTCGGCGACTTTTCTTTCGGCCAGACTACCATTCCAGTGTCTACAGAAATGACTGTGATGTGGGGTTGCCGCATTCTTATTTTCAATGACCGGCGGCCGTTCTCCCCATATTACAAAAGCCGGCACGATTATCTCACCTGCTGCGAGAAGATCACAAAGGAGTTCCATTGCCATAAGGATGGTCGGCTGATACAGTTTTTTCCCACCGGTTCAGTGTTTTAGTTAATTTCGCCCCACCAAGTTAGCAATGCAGAAAACGAAAGTAGGTCACCGCCATCGTGTTACGTCATCTTCGTTCCAATTCAGCGCTGTACAGAGATATATTTTTTTCCCTCCTGCCCATCTACCCGTGTGATTAACAGTGTTTATGGATTTAAATTCATCGTTCTTCTATCCGGACTTCAAGACTTTCTTTTTGCCGTGTGACGACAAGGGGCTGCGGAGTTCAATTTATCACGAGTGTCATCAAAGAGTGTAATCACCGCCAGTTCAAAAATCATCGATGTGATTGCTGATTTTTTTTCTAACTACAGTTCTTGTGTGTGAGTTAAACTTACTTCGGTTCCTTGAATGCAAGCCCAGCGCTGTTCAAAGGAGCCTTTAAAAGTTTTTCTTGGACACTCACTTCGAAATTGCAAGAGTCAAGAACAGGTCGTATGATTTATTTTTTGAACACTAACCTGAACAAGAAATTTTTCCCGTGAATGTGATTATATATGTTGTAGAGAGTATTATATTCTTGTTTTTAATTGAAGTATATAATTGTGATATTTTGTTAAACTTATAAAATGGAAGGAAAAAATATAAAAACAGAAAATCAGGGGGGACAAACAGAAAATAAAAATGAAGGGACAGAATGCAAGGACCAATTTCAACTTGAAAATTTAGAGAAAGAATTCGGGGATTTTATTCCTTTTGATCCAGAGGGGGGTATGAAACTACAAAAATGGCTTGCCTATATTGAGCAGAAATTTTCCCAATCAAATGTTTCAGATGAACATAAAATAAGATGTATTTCAAAATTCCTAAAAGGGAAAGCTCTTACGACCTTCATAAACTCTAACAAATATGACTCAACTAACAAATATGACATAGGCAAAATAAGGATGGAACCCCAAAGAATAATCCTAAATTCTGATTTACCAGTGAGTCTAAGAGCATACAGGACTTCACCAATTGAGGAAAAAGAGATCAGGACCCAAATAAAAAATTTGTTAGAAGCAGGAATCATAAAAGAATCACATAGTTCATACTCAAGTCCTGTGACTTTGGCAAGAAAGCGAAATGAAGGAAAAACTAGACTTTGTATTGATTTCAGAAAACTAAATTTAATTACTAAGACAGATGCAGAACCCTTACCCAGAATTGATGATATTCTAGATAAATTAAGCAGAGCTAAGTACTTTTCAACTTTGGACCTTACCTCAGGGTATTGGCATGTACCCGTCCACCCAAAAGATACTGAGAAATTGGCATTTGCCACTACTTCACTACTTTTGGCTTATACGAGTGGCTAAGACTTCCATTTGGCTTAAAGAACGCCCCTGCAATATTCAATAGGACTATCAGGAGAATTTTAGATAAATATAAAGTTAACTTTGCATGCCACTATTTCGATGATATTATAATTTTTTCAGACTCCAAAGAACAACACCTTGAATATTTAGATCAACTGTTTAACATTTTCAAAAAAGAGAATATCAAGTTAAAATTAGCTAAATGTACTTTTCTGCAGCAACAAATTAATTTTCTTGGATATAATGTAACAAATGGGAAGATTGCCCCAGACAACATTAACATTGAAAAGATAAAGTGTTTGAAATCCACCAACTAATGTAAAAGAACTCCAAAGATTCTTGGGCACAATAAATGTGTATAATAAGTTTATTCCAAAATATGCAAAAGTAAGACATCCATTAAATACATTATTGAAAAAGGGAGTAAAATGGGGATGGTCAGACAAGTGCCAAGAAGCTTTTGAGGATCTTAAGAATTTATTGATTTGTAAACCAATATTGCAATTGTATGATGTAAACAAAGACTGTCATTTATTTGTGGATGCTAGTAAACATCAGGTTGGAGCTGTTTTAAAACAGCCAGGTGAAGATGGGGTGTTACATCCCATAGCATATCATTCACGTGTTTTGAAACCTTATGAAGTAAATTACTCAATCACAGAACTTGAATGTCTCGCCATAGTTGATAGTCTTGATCGGTTTTACCACTACCTCCATGGTAGGAAATTTACGATTCACACTGACCATGCAGCCTTGGTCTGGTTGAGGAACATTAAAAATCTTAGAGGAAGACTTTTTCGTTGGTCATTAAAATTAAGTATGTTTGACTATGAAATAAAATACCAGAGAGGAACTGCGAATATTGAGGCCGACATGCTATCCAGAAATCCTATTTCAGAACCTAATCAACAAATAAATCATTTAATCGAATTACAAAAGATTGTAGATTTTCAAAATAAAGACAATGTGCAGGGACTTAAATATAAAAACTAAATGATGTAATTTACGTGAGAAAGAAAGGATTTTTAAAAATTGTAGTACCATTTTCATTGAGGTTAGAAATTTTAAAAAGAGCCCACGAGGACTATGGACACCCTGGAATAAATAAAACAATGCAATTACTTACACCCCAATATTATTGGCCCAAAATCACTGAGGACATTAGTAATTATGTTAAACATTGCCATACTTGTCAATTAAACAAAATGAAAAGACAGAAAAGGTTTGGATTGCTGCAAGAAGTACCTCCGACAGACCAACCCTTCGAGTGCTTAAGTTTAGACACAGTAGGCGGATTTAATCACTATAATTCCACGAAGAAATATTTACATTTGATAATTAACCATGCAACGCGTTATATTTGGGCTTTTCCATCAAAAAGCGTAACTACTGAAACTTATACAAATTGATTAAAACAAATATTCCAAATTCAAACACCAAAAAAATTGCTAACGGACAGAAACGCAGCTTTTACATGTTCAAAGTTTAGAAGATTTTTAGAGCATAATAATGTGAAACAATTACTTACGACGAGTCATCATCCACAAACGAATGGGAAGGTTATAAAATGGAATGGAATGGTTATAAAATAAATTTTGCAATTGAAATGTTTCTTAATTTTACTATATATTAATAAAAAATTATTATAAATGTGTTTTTCAGTGAAATATTTTCAAGTTATTGATTTAATTAAGTACCTATGATAAAAAATAAATCGATGAAAAGTAAAACGAAAGTAAAGAGAATCTGGTTTAAAATATGTATTATGGTTTTTATTTTAAAAGTATTTCATTTGATTTGCATTTTGATAGAATTTCACGTGTATATTCTTTCATATTATAAGAGATTTGAATTTAAAAGAAATTTTTTAGACATATTTGATAAATTTATTAAAATTGTGTATTTTCTGTGTAATTTTTATAATATTTCTGTGTTCTTTTTCTAGTACTGAATATTTTAGTGTTTTAAGAAAATTAACAATTTTGGTTACGGTAAATTGAAATCTTAATCGAGTGTAGTAACTCTATAGGTACTTTGACATATTACATTTGATTTTGAGTCCTCGTGAATAGTTCTACGAAATTAAGTAAAGGAGATTTCCGGAGGTTTTAGTCGACAGTTAAAAGGGGTTTTGCGGTTTTCATATAAACGGAACGTCTTTATAACATGACTTAGGGTGCCAAAAAACCACAATTGGAGAATTAAAGTCCATTGTATGTTATATTTGGTTCATCCGCCCCAGAAAATTCTCGAAATAGAAATAATGAAGAATAATAAATAAATTGAAAAGAGAATATTATAATGAGAGATATGTTTTGAGATATTGAGTACAAATGATGAATATTTAGGAACTATACAGCGAGGATTCATACCAAAATGTGATATAAGAAAAGTAAGAATAATTTAGAGTTAGAGAATGGTATTTTTGTGGATATTATCTTGTATTGAAATTTGAACACTAAAATTAAATTACTAAAAGTAATGGATAAATTTGACATTTAATTATAATAGATTGGTGGTGCTAAATTCTATTTTATACATTTAAAAACCAAGGTATTTTATTATTGTGTGTTTAATAATTTCATATGTTGTGTAATTTTGATTCTATTGATTAAGGAAACCAGAGATCCACTTTCATTTTTTTTTTGCTGCTTTTCTGTCTTTTTTTTCCAGGATCTCGTAATTACATTTGTATAATTATGTTGTTATTCTACAAGAATAGGAGATTATTTTTTGTGTGTTTTGTGTTTACATTTAGATAGGGATTTTTTTTCGTTATTTTGTCAGTTGTCCAGGTGGATCATCACTACTATATTTTAAAGTGTATTTTTACAATGTGTATTTACAATATATTTTCAAGTAATTTTTTTTTAGTAATTTAAAATTTTTTAAGTAGATTTAATTGATTTTCTGCTGAGATTTTGTTGTGTGGGGAGGGCCCGCCCTGCACAGCAATTTTCAGTTGATGATAAATACGTTTTTAAATTTAATTTTTTTCAAAGCAACAATATAAGAAGAAATTTATATAATTTACAATTTTCTATAGTTGATCATTAATTACTATAATTTTTTTGCTTTTATTGTGTTTATAAATCAATAAATCATTATTGTATTTTTGTGTATTCATTATTGAAATGTGCAATGTCTTGTCATGTGATCATGATACTAAATTAACTTAACACATATGTTCCTTTTCAAACTTTTTCCAAATTTTTGGTCGACGCCCATTTTTCCTCACATGGCTGGGTGAGTCTGTCCTCCAATGCAGGCATTGTTGGTCAGCCTCTTCTCGGACGGGGGAGATATTCTATAACATTAAAAATCCTATAACTTTTTAAAATTCTAATTTATTCTAAATTCCGTGCGGCGTTCGAACTAATTTCGCTTTTGATTCTGAGTTCTAATAACCTCGAGAGAAAATATTAAATGGCTGCCTATTACTCGAAAACTAAACTTGCGTAGCGTGGACAGAAAATTAAATGATTTAGCGCATTAGTCAGGCCTTTTCCTAACTTTTAACCAATTAAACCCTACTACGATCACATGACGAGATAAGTTTATATAAGGTTTGGTATCACGTACTTGTAGGTTTCTTTCATTTGTAAGTTGCCCCGAGATGTTGTATTTCTGTGTATCCTAAAAATAAAAGATATAATTAGATAAACGTTGTGGTGTTTTGCTTGTCCGAGGGTGGAGATGAAATGCGGGAATGGAAGTAAACATTTGTGAAGCACGGCCGGGTGACAAGTCATCCATGTTAACATCAAAACTATGCCACTCAGCCCTTCCTTCGTCGGCCCGCGCCCGTGCTATTACATATATATATATATATATATATATACAATTGGCTCTCTGTTTAACGACTTTCAAGGGACCGTGAAAAATCGTCCTTAAGTAGAGATCGCCCTTAAACAGAATTTGTGAAAAAAATAACATTTCCCTTCATTCTTTACAGGCTTAGGACTGTCAGTATACTGGCGTGTTTAAAAATGTTATTTTTATTATCATTATTATTTTATTCACAAAATGTTATTTCAAATTACATTGTAAAAAGAGTACAAACAATACAATAAATTAGGTTTTAAAAAAGTCAAAAAGTGTTGATTGCTTCATTTTTCGCCTTGTTTTCGTTACTCTCTTTTCTAGAATTTCTAAAATGTTAAATGTGTCATCTTCCATATTCTATGTAATATAGCGTCTGAGAACATCTGGAGCAGAAGTTGCATCTGTGTAAGACGGTGGCAGTATCTCGTTTTCTGTGTCTTCAACTTCACCTTCTTCGTATGACACTGTGTTTTCTTTTACCATATCTTCATAAATTTGTTCTACATTTCTGTTATCTGTTGTTAAAACAGATTCATCACAATTGTAGAAATCTTGAATGGAAACATCCTCATTTTCAACAAGACTTCTCCATTCTTCAGGGGTATGTCATCCTCATTGATTTCTACTTTGCAGTTCCACTACAAGTTCTTTGTGAATTCCAGCAACGTGAAAGCAGTTTTTTATTGTGGATGAAGAAACTTCTTTCCATGCTGATGTTATCATGTGCATTGCTTCCAAGATCGTAAATTTTCTAATTTTCATACTGTCAGCCGAATTGTTTATTAATGGATGCTCTTGATGAAACTATTGCAGGATTGCCTTATCAAACTCTTCTGATCGGCCACATTGAATTTTCTGCCGTTTGGATTTGGATCACAAACCAAATTTTTGTGCTGCTTCAAGAATTTTCTCTTTGCTAAAATGCTTTTGAGAGTAGACTCGGGTAGCTGAAATTGTCTTGCAAATTGGACTTTTGATATTCCAAAACTTTCTTAACAGTCTTCAATAATTTTCACCTTTTCGTGTAAACTAAGATGCTTTCGCTTTGATGCCATTTTACTCTGCTCACCTCGTATTCGTACTGGAATGAGCTCCTACACACAACCATGAATTCTCTAAACATGAACACCTGTTTCCCGGAAGGAGTGAGAGAGGGCTGCTATTGGACAGTTCGTAAGTCACATGACAACAGATGGTAGGGACAATAGAGTGATTCAGCTCCCGCACTAAGAGCTCCATGAAAGAATATCGATCTTCGATCTTCCGAGAAACAGTAATCCCCCCCCCGTTTTTCCCACTGCAACAAGTCTATGATTGCAACATTGCAAACATCAAGGAAAATTCCGGGTCTGTTATTGAAACCAAACTTGTTTTCCCCCACAGAAGGTTCCTCTCCTACAGTTAAAATGTTGAAGAAAAAGTTTATCGTGTAAAAAAAATTCATCGTTAAACAGAAACTACGTCGTCTTTATATAGAATTTTTTTACGTCGGCGGGACCGGGACTCGGAAATATCGTCTTTAAATAGAGATCGTCGTTAAGTAGAGCGTCGTTAAACAGAGAGCCAACTGTATATACAGTGATTTCCGCTTATAAGAATCACGTTTGTTATTACTGTTTTTGATTCTTATAAGCGGTTGATTCTTATAGCCGAAATTTAGGTTTTTGGACAGGCACACACACACCTATATATACATATATTAGATAATTTACCATAAAATACTCTTTAATTTACGTTAATTATCTTTTATTAAAATTATTGTTTATAATTTTAAAGATACAACTTAATTTCTAGACCTATAAGTAGATACACATGATTATAGAAAGAGAAGAAAAAAATCTAATATTTGTTACCACATACCTGCTTAACAGTTTTAACATTTCAACTACTGGAAGGGAGCAAGAAAAAGTTTTCTATGGTAGTTTGACGTAATGAAGTTTTCAGGGGGCTGTTTATACCTCTTTCAATACTAATAGTCTCAGACGAAGATTCACCTTCTAGCTTACGTTTCAGGGTTTGATAACATGCTGAATCTACTGTAGTGTCTGCAATGCTACGACCCCCGGCAGAGTGTCTGATATTTTGGTGAACGACCACCAGATCGCGTCTTCGTCGGCCAATGATATTCATTCCCTCCCACCGCTCAAGGAGAGAGAAAAAGAGACTCTCTCTCTCATTTGTACGGCAGCGGCCGTTGCATATTATTTTCTATGTTAAGTTTTGTTAAATAAATATAGTTTTTTAATGTGGAAGATATCATCAGTTATCCTCACCGAACACGCTACACATTCACTAAAATGGTGACTATGGACTTCTGCTGATTAAAAACTTTTTCGTGTCGACTGATCACTATCGGTTTGGACTACTTTCGTTTTGTGAACATTTCGTTAACCCTCGCAATGGCTGAATAATCGACAGTGAAAATGCTTCCTTTCAATTTAGCCAATCCCCACCTCTGGTTCCACATGGTGGAGGCAACGTTTCAGCTTGCGACTCCGAAACCCATCACAGAAAGCAAGACCAAATTTAATTATTGCTTATCCCTTCTCCCTCCCGAAGTTTCTGCTACCGTTCGAGACGTCATCATTAACCACGACAAGGACGATCCTTACAAAATATTGAAGGAGGAAATAATCTCTCGCTGCGGAGAAACCCAAACCCAAGAACTGCTTCGTTTGCTGGCTGGGGAGCAGCTCGGAGACAGAAAACCTACTGAAATATTACGCAGTATGCAACGAAGAGCAAAATCCCATAACATTTCGGATTCTTTGTTACTGGAACTATTTTTGAACCAGTTACCTTCCAACGTTCAATCAATTTTGGCTTCTATTCCATCTTTAACTCCATTAAAAGCGGCGGAAGTATCAGATCGTATAATTGAAGTATCTTCATCAGAAGTAAGTCAGATTTCCACCAAGAACTCTATATCTAATAATAATGAATCCGCATTATTGACCGAAATTAAAGCACTTCGTAAAGAAGTTGCTGCTTTGCGAGAATCGAGAAGCTCATCTCGAAACCGAAACTCCTTTCATTATCGGAATCGAAAGAACTGTGTTTCATCTTCTCCTCATAGAGATTCAAAAATGTGTTTTTATCACAGAAGATTTAAATCGAACGCAAGAAAATGTGTCCAGCCCTGTAACTATCAGGAAAATGCCAACGGGCAAGAGTAACGGCGACTTATGTCTTGCCGCCAACAAACTATCGCCTCTTTATCCGTGACAGAACAACAAATGTATCTTTTCTCATCGATACAGGAAGTGATTGCTCAATCAATCCTGCTACTAAAAATGAAAAGAAGCTTACACCGATTCAGACTTTTACAGTTGCTAATAATTCTTCAATTAAAGTTTTCGGGAAGAAATTGTTAACTTTGGATTTTAGTCTTCGTCGAAAATACGTGTTTCCATTTTACATTTGCGATGTTTCGAATGCAATAGTAGGTGCTGATTTTCTGTACTATTTTAATTTGAAACCTGACGTTAGAAATCGTCGTTTAAATGATATTAATACTAAGTTAAATTGTCATGGTATTTTTAAACATTCTGAAATTGTTTCTGTTAAAACTGTTTACGGTGATAATTTTTATATTAAATTGTTAAACGAATTTCCTCAAATAACGAAGCCTATTTGCTCTGACCAAATTATTAAACATAATGTTGTCCGTCATATCGAAACTTTTGGCTCACCAGTTTTCGCTAAACCTCGTCGTCTCGCACCGGATAGGTTAAAAATAGCGAAAACTGAATTTCAGCATATGATAGATTTAGGCCATATACTCCCATCTAAAAGTAATTTTTCTTCTCCTTTACATTTAGTGCCCAAGAAAGGCAGTTTGGACTGGCGTCCAGTAGGCGATTATCGCGCTTTAAATTCTCAAACAACTAAGGACAAATATCCTATTCCTAACATCATGGATTTTACGAGTGAATTGCATGGCACCAAAACATTTTCTCATATCTATTTAATTAAAGCATATCATCAGATTCCTATCGCGCCTGAAGATATACATAAAACCGCTATTATAACTCCCTTTGGCTTATTTGAAAGCACGCGAACGCAGTTTGGTCTCTGCAATGCTTCTAGTACATTTCAAAGGTTCATTGATGAAGTCGTCAGGGATCTGGATGGTGTATATGCCTTCATTGATGATACTGTGGCATCGGTTGTTCAGCCAATCACAGGCCCGCGCGCGCACGCGCAGTTGAGGTAATGCCATGACCCGAAATTCGAACTACAGTCTAGTAGGACACTTGACTTTCACTGTTTGTACAACTCTCGTACTTGACGCACGTGTGAGTTCCGATGGAACATTCTGTAAAATCAATGTAACGCTACGATGCCTGTAGCCGAGTTTTTATATGTGAAGTGTAATGTCAACGGCTTTACGATTTTGCTATGATTAAAGCTTTTGTTAATTATGACTGTTTAATCTTTACAACGACAACTACACTTCTCCAAAATATATTAATTGCATCTTGTTTTCATGAAGAGCATGCACAGCATCTAAGAGCACTTTTCAATAGATTAGATTATTATGGTTTAACTATTAATCCTTCTAAATGTTCTTTTGGTCAAGATAATTTAAATTTTTTAGGATTTAAAATTTCTGAAAAAGACTTAGAAACTTTGACTGATCGTGTTGATGCAATTTTAAAATTTCCCAAACCTGATTCAATTACTCAATTACGTAGATTTTTAGGATTATATAATTTTTATAGACGTTTCATTCCTAAAGCGGCTCATATTTTGTCACCTCTAAATAAATTTTTAGAAGGGAAACGAAATAAAAAGAAATCAACTAGATCATCTAAAAAGCCAGATCCACCTTTAAATTGGTCTTATGAAGCTAATAAATCCTTTTCTGACGCAAAACAAGCTCTCGCTGATGCAACACTTTTAAAATATCCCATACCTGGTGCTCAATTAAGCCTATGGACTGATGCATCAGATGTTGCAATTGGCAGTTCATTAATGCAATTTCATGACAATAAATGGGAACCAATAGCTTTCTTTTCCATTAAGTTAAGTAAAAGTCAAATAAATTGGTCGACATACGATTGCGAATTATTGGCAATATATGCTTCAATAAAAAAATTTCATCATATGCTTGATGGCAGAATTTTTTCCATTTTCACAGACCAAAAACCTCTTATTTACGCATTCAAACAAAAACCAGATAAATGCTCACCGCGTCAACTAAGACACCTAGATTACATATCTCAATTTTCAACAGATATTCGAAATGTTAAAGGCAGTGAGCTCTTTCAAGGATTGAGATAGATACGATTTCTAAACCTCCAACTTTAGATTTTAAAAAACTTGAGCAAGAACAACAAAACGATTCGGAATTACAACAAATATTAAATTCAAAGGATACATCTTTGAAATTACAGAAACATTACTTTCCCCTAGAAGATGTAAATTTAATAGGTGATTTTTCAATAAAACAACCGCGACCATTTATTCCACAATCTTTTAGACAAACTATTTTTGATAACTTACATTTTTTATCTCATTCTGGCGCATTTTCAACCACAAATTTAATTTCAGAACGTTTTGTCTGGCCTAACATGAAGGTGGATATCAAAAATAAAGTTCATTCTTGTGACAAATGTCAACGAGCAAAAGTATTTAAACACAGCAAAGCTCCACTCAGCACATTTGCTCAACCGGACGCTCGATTTTCCCACATCCATTCAGATTTCATTGGTCCCCTTCCGATTTCTGATGGTAAACAATATTACCTTACAATAATTGATAGATTTACCAGCTGGCCTGAAATAATTCCCACGACTGACATGACAGCCGAAACAACCGCTCAAGCACTTATGCACGGCTAGATATCCCGTTTTGGTACACCTGTAACAATAACGACTGATCAGGGACGGAATTTCGAGTCAAATCTTTTCCGTGAATTAACACAAATTTTGGGCTGTCATCGTATCCATTCCAATTCTTATCCTGAAAGTAGCGGTATAATTGAAATATTTCACAGGCAACTTAAAAGTTCAATAATAGCCTATTAAAATAACAAATGGACGGAAATTTTACCCGTAGTTTTATTAGGCATTCGTACAGCTTTAAAAATAGACATTAATGCAACTTGTGCACAACTGGTTTACGGTACATCATTACGATTACCTTCAGATCTCTTAAGCACAGATTCTTTATCTCCACCAGTAACACAAAATTATGTAACAAATTTAATGTCTATGTTGAGAAAATTAAACCCTGTAGCTGCATCCACACACGGTAACAATAATTTCTATGTGAACCCAAATTTAAAATCATGTTCTCATGTATTTTTAAGAAGTGACGAAATTCGTCCTCCATTAACAGCTCCTTACACCGGACCTCATTTGGTAATAGAACGTTCTCATAAAACATTTGTAATTGAAGTTAATGGTAAAAACACAACCGTATAAATTGATCGGATTAAACCTGCTTTTCAAATTTCTGAAAAAGTAAAGTCCAATCCAATACCATTCATTACGAATCAGTTACCACAAACAAATGAGCAGAAACCCACTATAACCAGATCTAGTCGACGTGTACATTTTCCTAAATATCTAGTGAAAGAATATATCATATAAGTCATTGATTTTATGAGTGATTTGTTTATTGTATGTCATTTGTATTTTGCATCTGTATTTTGTATGTTATCTGTATTTTTCCTTTCAATTTGCATTTTCTTTTATCATCATGTATTTCTTTCAACTGTTCATTGCATTTTTGTTTTAAAATTGCCAAGTATCGTGACTCTGTCACTGGGGGGATACTCTGTAGTGTCTGCGATGCTACGACCCCCGGCAGAGTGTCTGATATTTTGGCGAACAACCACCAGATCGCGCCTACGTCGGCCAATGATATTCATTCCCTCCCAGCGCTCAAGGAGAGCGAAAAAGAGACTCTCTCTCTCGTTTGTACGGCAGCGGAAGTTGCATATTATTTTCTATGTTAAGTTTTGTTAAATAAATATAGTTTTTTTAATGTGGAAGCATCAGTTATCCTCACCGAACACGCTATACCAGGGGTGTCAAACTCGCGGCCCACGACGAACATTTTTGCGGCCCGGCCAATATATTGGCACACAATAATATATAATATAATAACCGACGGAGATTTATAATTAGACAGGAAGAATTCGCTAAGTGTTTTTTTAATTATACTCTTTTTTTGCTATTAAACAAAATGTGCATATTTATGTTGATTATACTGTAATTAGGTAATATACTGTGAAAACCTACGTTTCTATTATATTGTTTTTTTTTTTGCGGCCCACCTATAGTTAAACCTTGTTTGTTTGGCCCAAGTTAGCCTTTGAGTTTGACACCCCTGAGCTACACCTTCACTAAACTACTAATGTCACGTTTGCCTCAGTGATAGTGGACACTTCGCCGAGGATTTACATACGAGCCCGCTTAATGGAATAGCCAATTTGCCACGAAAAATTATTCTAATAAGCGGGATATTCCATTATCCGGGATCACATTGACACGCCCACAATGTTTAAAGTTACAGTTAAACCTAGAAAGCATTAAAAATTGCCTAAACCATAGGCATATTTAAACTATTATAATTAACAAACAATTATTAATTAAAAGTAAGAAACAATTTAAACACATTAAAATTTAGAAAATTGATGAAAAATGAGCTAATTTTATTGTAGAATATACAAATTTCCCTTAATTGTTTGGAAATAATTACAATGTTACTTACTTATTTGTTGCTAAAGAAGTTGGATATTTTAGAATGTTTACTGTTCTGTGAATGCAGCAAATCTGTAATTTTATTTTCTAGTTTATAAAATAAATGAAAGTCTGCATTTGGCTTCGTTTCCAAGAAACGTCTTATAATATCACAATCCTTATTAACTTCAACATGTGACGGAACCTTTTTAATGGTACATTCTTCATCAAATTCATCTTCATCGACTTCGCTTTGATCAAATTGAGGGTCTGAAGTTTCACCACATTCTACCAAATCATTGTCGAAGTTTACAAAATTGGAAAAATTTTCTTCTGTCATTCCTTCTGGTGGTAAATCATTTGCGTTTGTAATTGATTCATCATTAAATTCATCATTTGTTACGTGTGTTGAAAATTTACATTTTAAGAAACAACTTTTTATTGCGTCAGAGGAAATATTATTCCATGATTTGTTCATCATATGAACAGCTGTAAGAATTGAAGTGTTTCTAATAATTTTACTAGTTGAGCTATTGATAGAAAATCCACTAGTATCATCTATGCAAGCTATTATCTTTTTAACGATTTCTTTTCTATAATTCCTCTTTAAAAGTGATAGAATTCCATGGTCCATTGGCTGTAAAATAGCTGTAGTATTCGGAGGCAAAAAATGAAGTGCTACATTTTCTAGTCGTACGTCGACTTTGTGGGCTTGACAATTATCGATAAAAAGGATAACTTTTCATCTTATTCATCTCATTGTCAAATGACACTAACCAGTTTTGAAAGAAATTAGCAGTCATCCAAGCTTTTGAATTCGCTTCGTATTTAACTGGAAGGGGTTTTACACCTCTGAAACATCGTGGGCTTTTGGATTTCCCGATTACAAAAAGAGGCATTTTATGACTGCCGTCAGCATTACTACAGCATAAAACTGTCAGTCTCTCTTTCGGGATTTTTCCCCCAACAACTTTTTCGCCTTTTAAGCACAAAGTCCCATCAGGCATTGCTCTGTAATAAAGTGCTGTTTCGTCACAGTTATAGATACAAGAACTGTAGTCTTGTAATAAAGCAGGTAATACTACATTTTCCCAAGAACTGGCAGCGGCTTTATCAGCATCACTTGCTTCACTGTAAATTTTTTTGAAAGAAATTTGGTTTCTTGCTTTCCATCTGCACAACCAACCATTTGTAGCTTTAAAATCAGTTATATTTAACTGTTGTGCTAAATCTTCAGCTTTCTGATTCAATAATAATCCACTAATAGGAACATTACAAGCTCGTTTTTCAGCAAACCACTGAAGAAGAGCATCTTCAACTTCAGATTCTTTTCCTGTACGTTCGTTTTTGATTAAGATTTTTATTGCATTTCCAGTCGTTCAAGACTTTTTCTTAATTTTTTAACAATTTCGAAACTTGAGCTTGGGATATCTCAAGTTTTTTTTAGAGTTCTAATTGCGTACACTTATTTACTTTTGCAAACTCTATGAGTTTTACTTTTACTTTTAAAGTAAGATCTTTTCGTCTCAAAGACATTGTAAAGCACAAGAAAGATTACTGATTTCACGAAAGCGAACTGTCAAACTAATCGCCTTAGAAAATGTACGGTTAAATGTTCAAGGCTAGAGATCCCTCAAGTTAGATGTTGCGCATCTCCGAAGAGATTCGTTACAGTTGGTAATCCACGTCCCATTCAAGATAAGGACCTGTTGAAGTTTCACATTTCCTTCACACACACACACTCATTTTCTAGCTCTCATTTGGGGGTGAAGCCTATTGTTCATTCTCTGAATAGGGAAACGTAGGCCAGCGTTTGAGCAATAAGGGGAGGGCGGGGGTTGCGGCTAGCAAAAACAGCAACAATGAATTGCCCTTCAAAACCGAAGAAATCCCCATTTCCTGCGATTGGACACTTTCTACGAAGTGACAAAATTGCTTTGAAAGACATTCAGTTACTACACATTCATTATTGCACTTTACAAAAAAAAATTCTGAAAAGAAGTGCGCGAAATAGAAAAAGATCGACATCGTCAAGGCTAAATAATATTCCTTTAAGCGGGATAACTTCAAAACAATATATTCCATTAACTGGGAAATTTAACACAGAAACAAATTACTACGGTTTGGGACATTGAAAATTTATTACATTAAACGGGATATTCTTTTAACCGATATTCCATTAAGCGGGTTTGACTGTATGTGTTTCAGGTTCCAGAAAGCCTCAACCAGGATGTGGGAGGTGGGAAAAAAAGAGTCCCTATTTTTGTTTGTCAGTGGAGAAAAGTGAAATCGGACCCGTACGGGTAAAGATGCCCCTAGGTCAAGCTAATAGGACACTGCTGTGCTAAAGAGTTTAAGGGGAAACTATTATGTTATGTCTAATAAAGAAAGGGATGAATTTTACGACTATATTCCATTCCATCTTATCAATCTTTCTTTTTTAAAAAAAAAGAAAGAACTTCGTGCCTTTTGAAGGTTTAAGTGGCTTTTTTGGAAAAATGAAAGGACAGCGAAGAGTGTAAACTGATTCTTAAAACCGGTGGATTGATTCTTTGAAACGAAAATTTTAACATGGAAATAATACATTTGCTTTTGTTTTCGCGATATTGATTCTTATAACCACTGATCACTATAAGCGGTGGTTACTGTATATATATATATATATATATATATATATATATATATATATATATATAGGTTTACCAGATTGGACGGTTTACCAGCTGGAAGAGTTATCACCCCCCCCCCCTTTCCGTAAGCTAACGCTAGTGGCTTACATGTAGCAAAATTAACGTTCACAAAGTTGAAAATGGTGTTGAGAATAAGAAAGTTTTTTTAAGAAAGAAAATAATGTAAGTTATAAATATTAAGATTTTAGAAAATTTTAACGCAAGAGCTTTACAGGAAAAAACCACGTAAGGGAGGCAGGCCCGAGAACCAAGTGAAGAGCAAATAGTGAGAATGAGAGTGAATTACGGTGCGCAAGACGAGCCAGCTGCGGCTGGCAAATTAGACCCAAAGTCAGTTAAAACTGCGAAAACTTATGACTATCGTTCCGCAAGTGGGGGGTGTTTACGAGAGTAGGGGGAAAACACTCGTTTTAGATATTCTGTTCAAACAGTTTGTGCTTCCGCAAATGATGACGTCAAGATGTGTAAGGAAACCTTATATGGTCAAACCCGGCCTTTTTTCTCCTCCTGCGCTAAACCTAAAGTAGGGGGGGAAAACGACGGTCAATTTAGCAAAATCGTCGGGCAGAACTCACTCAAACAAGGCATTTTATTTGCTTCCTTGTGTTGGGGTTTTAAGAAAAATTATACAGTATTGGAAAAATACCGCGCTTTGTGATCTACCAACGTGGCTGTTTCTTTTACATTTTGTAGATAAAAATGTCTCAAAGGACATCAAATGTTTCAGTAGAAGAGATCGAGCTCATGCTGAGCGAGTTGGAGACACGTCCAGAGCTTGTATCTGGGGAATTTTCATCGAAAATTCCCAATAAAAAGATACAGAATGAAGAATGGGACGTGATAGCCACCAAATTGAGCAGTATCAACATGGGGTTAGTCGTTCCGGAAATCAAGTTCGAAATAAATGAAATGTCTTAAAATATCGAACAAAGCCCCCCCCCCCGAAAAAAAAATGCCACAATAGTTAAATATTCCACTGGTACAGGTGGTGGTCCACCAAAAAAGGAATGTTTAACAGACATCGATGGACGAGTCCTGGGATTAATAGAAAAAAGTACTGTGAAGGCATCACTGATGAGTCATTCGATTCATCTGCATTGGTAAATAATCTCAGTTGTATTTGAAAAGAAAAAAAATGTAATATGACTTTAGCAATATCTTAATATTTTATTTATTTTTTACTTGTAGGCTGCTTTAAAACAGAATAAAGGGATTTTAAGTAAATTATTAATTTTGTATTTTATTACCTACTAGCTGAAAACCCGCACTTCGCTACGGAGAACATTCAAATTAAATACAGCGGTCAATGTATGCAATTAATGCCAAAAAAATAAATATATATATATATTTATTTATAATAAATACGACGATCAATGTATACAATTGATATAAAAAAAACAAAAGAATATATTTATAAAAAAATCGTAAGGGATGATTTTATAGACAAAATAATGTAGAAGAAAATATTCAAATTAAATGTAATAGGACATACTAAAGAATATAGTACAGTTTGAGGAACATAATATCTTTTATTGTATTTTAATATTTTTTTGGATAATGTCCAATCGTCTGCCGCATTAGCAAGAAAAAAATTATTTTTTTTGTCTGTTTAGTTGTTATGCACGTGACGATAAATTTAGTTAAAGTACCAGAAAAACAATTCACGTGATCAGCATTTAATAAATTAAATTCTAAAAATTAATCTTGAAAAATTCACCAAAAATCAGAAAAGGGAAGTAAAGATTCGAAAAAATCTCATTTTAAAGGAATTTTTATCATCTTCTCTCGTGATATAAATTTTATAACCCTCAAATTATTATTTTAAATGCAAATTTTAAAAAAGCTACTAAAACAGCTTAAAAATTTAATTTAAAAAAATCTAAGGAGAATTTTTCAAAAATCTTTCTTAGTGCACCATTACACTATAAGAAAAATCGCCATGCAAAATTTCAGCCCTTTAGGTCCAGCGGTTTGGTCTGTGCGTTGTATGTCAGTCAGTGAGTCGGTCAGTTACAGAACTGTTATATATATATATATATATATATATATATATATAAATATCCCTTACGATTTTTTTTATTAATATATATTTTTTTTTTACATCCATCGTATACATTGATCGTCGTATTTATTATATATATATATATATATATATATTGGCATTAATTGCATACACTGACATTGTATTTAATTTGAATGTACCGTTCGTTTAGGAACACGTTTAGGAGGTGTTGGTTTATAGAATACTAAAAGTTTAAAATAGTGTCGCCATCTATTGCATATCTGTGAATCGAGAATCGCATCCTTAAAAAATTGTTGATTATCCTAATTTTTAGCAATACAATGCCCAGAAATAAATTATTGATGAATGTTTGTTAACCAAAATCAATTTTAAAACTAAACACAGTATAAATAACATAGAAAAGATTTAGCCTTTATCATTGGAGCAAAAAATCCTGGAAAGTAAAACATAAAATATATAAATTTATAATAAACCTACCAAAATCCATTAAAAAACTAAACACAGTATAAATAACATAGAAAAAAAAAGCATACGAAATGTTATACACATTAATAATATGAAAACCAATTAAAAATATATAAATGTATAATAAACTCCTCAGATTTCAGCTATATTCGGTCTTTCATCATAAAAAAGCTGAAAAAAAATAAAATAAAAATAATTAAAAATAATAATAAAATAAAATAAAATAAAAATAAAAATTTAAAAAATGATAAAATAAAATAAAGATAATAATTAAAAAAATAATATAATAAAAGCTGAAATAAAAAAGCCTTCATAAAAAAGCTAAAAATACAGGTTTAGCAAAATTTGCACGATCCCATACTCGAACCCGAGTGTTACGGGGTACCAAATGAAGCGTTTTAACGACTACGCCACGATTATACACAAAGCTGGTGAGTAAAGTAAAAGATATATATACGCAATGAGTTTTTTGGATTGTTGCTATGGATTGGTGAATATACATACATTTATGGAGTAAGAGGAGTTTTAAGTGAGAAATAAGTTAGCAGGATAGAAGCTTAGTCTTTAACTCTTCAATAGGCACAAAGACATAAGCTAGGGGGATTGCAGTAGCGATTAAAAAAGATCGTGACACTTAGCGTGGTTGATTCGAATTTTCCATCGCGTGTGAGAGTGTCAATATGCCGTTGGATCTGATTTATTTTAGAGTATAAAATCTGACTTGAAAGATTATTATTTTCATTTATTATTCTGGTTTAATATATAACTATAAACTTTTTAATTTTATTTATTTTTATCTTTTCGCTCGCTGTTTGCCAGCTAACCCTAACGTGGACGCCATATTCAGAGAAGTGATTCCACAAAGTGTAACAGCTTACAAATTGTTGGTTTTTTATTAATTAAAAATCAACGATAATTAATTTCGATTTTTGAAGTTCTTCAGACCCTCGGCTGTTTTTAAAGACGCCTGTATGTAAAATTTCACGATCGTTGCTGCTAAACTGTGGATTTCTATACAATTACAGAGATACAAACATTCATTTTTATATATTAGATTTATTAGAATTTCTTTTAATCATTTTCAATGCTATTTACAATATATCATATTATTACATTGCAAGATATTTATCATAAATAAATTTAATTAAATCAAAATTTAAAAATGTCCTAATGCTTATTTAAGGGACAATAAAGTACTAAAACAGTTCTGTTAGACTTTTCAGGCGTTTGTGTACAAGAATAACATATTTCTATCTTTGTTTATAATTCTTATTATAAATTTAAATAATTACAAGATAAAAAGAACTTTTTATTGTACCATGTTTTAAATTTTCTGTTGAATCATATAAACTTGACAATTCTATGTATTAATAAATAATTTTTAAAAATTTTTTTGAAGAACTATCCCATCAACTTGAAAGAAAATGAAGTTAATTGGAAGTTAACTTACGTTTAACTTTTCGTTCCCGTCCCGGCTGATAGATGGCTGCACCAGTCTACAAAACAAAATTAACTGAAAATGAATTCAGTTAATGCTTAAAAATGGCTAAAAGTATTAAAAATAATGCATTGTCATCGTGTTCTGAGCTATTCTAAAAATTTCAAATATCTAGCCAGTCGGAAAGTTAGTTAAAAATCTATTGCAAGATTTGTATCGGACAAACACACACACGCACAAACAAACAAACAAGAAAGCGAGTTAATAAAAATATGGTAAAAAATGCCGTTAGTTAATCATTAAACAAAGATAAAAATATTTTGTTGCAGGAGGCTTTGTTACCAGATAATAATCACTGCATTATTAATATTTGAAGGTGGGGGATTGAGACCATGACATTGTACACTTAAATAGCAAATATAAATTTAATAATTGTGCTTCAAAAGATTACTGCCAATGCTCAGTCAAATATCAGAATTATTTTGTGTAATCATGTAAAAGAATTACAAGTAAATAAAATTGAAAATGCATATTTTACAAACAATATTTATTTTAGAAACAAAACATTACAAGAAAATTAAGCTTGTATCTTTTGTTTGGAAGTTACAAGTTCTAAGAGCATAACAAACATAAGGGCATGGTATTCATATATTTGAATTTTTGCTAGCATGAAATTTCTAAAATTTATTACAACTATGCATTTAATAATCATAAAGCTAAGAAAAATCCTTGAGAAAAAAATAGTTATTATAACTAATAAAATGAATGTTTGTTTCATAATACTTTTAGAAAATTTGAATTTTTTAAATAAATTTAAATTAAAATTATTTGCTATTTATACTAATTAATTTCCCCCCCCCCAGAAAGTTGTGTTATACAAAGTGAAATTACAACCCCTAAGATTCTAACTATCCCTAAAACAGCAGAAACAAAGTCTTGGCATATTGCTCAATCATCAAATAAGTTATTTAGATTTCGATAAATTTAAATAAAATTTTTGTAACAAGTTTTAAAATATAAATTTCAGACTGAAATTATTGGAGATATTTCAAAATTTTGTAGTACCATACTTTATAGAAATTAAACAATTGTATGTTTTACCTAACATGCATAGTTTTATGGTAATTCCTGCATTGAATTCTTCATCATAATCATTTGCAGTTTTACTATATAATCTGTAACAATAACTTCTATGAAATAACTTATGTTGATTCTTATGTTTGAAATAACAACTCTGTTCCATGTGCTATCTCATTTACTATTAGTGGTTTTTTTTTTTTACTATTTATTTAAATGAACATTTTTATTATTTTCTAGACACTTCAACAGTACGTGGCAGGAGGCATCTAGCCTTAAAAAGAAAAAGAGAAGCAGCCGAGTGAGATAAATTTGAAGCTGAGGCTCTTCAAACCCAAAAAACTGTGCTGCAAGAAATAAAAAATTTTGCAGCCGAAACAATATTCCAGCAATGAATTCTGCTAACTTCATCTTCCATCTCAAATGGATTATCCCTATCTTGTAATATCCATTCCCTGCTTAAAGAAAGGGATAACATCCTTCTTCTTATGCGGCGAATGACGTCCGCCATTATTATTTTCGGATTTGCGAGGGAAAAAACCGGCCTACGAGAGCTCTCTACTAGCCGCAGTTCGCCACCCCAATTATCTTAAAAATAAAAAAACAGCAGATACAATCAATTAGAGAGATGTAGGAAAGATCAATGACGATAATGGTAGGTTAATCCTACAAACCAATTCTGGAAACTCGTTCCAAAAGGCAGCAACTGCCCCAGAAAAAGACTACAGTGCACTTTTTAAACCGCAAAAGCAGATTTTGCTACCCCCAACAATAGCAACTGAAACTGGTAATTGTGTAACGGCCCCCGTTCTCACCCCATGCAATAATACAATAGCCAGCGATATTTCAGTTGAAAGACTTGAAAGGGTCCTCGAGAAACTTCTTGCTATTGAGGCTGCAATCTCAAAAATACGAAACCATGCTAGAGAAATCGGTATAGATTTTATGGCCCTTATGGGCTTTAATAGTAAACTCCCAGCTCTAGCGTCTGGTTCCCAGGGGGCGCCCTCTTCTCTTTAATCTCTCGTAAGGCAGTTAGGATACTGAGTTGGAACGCTGATGGCCTCCAAACCAAGATTGACGAACATAGGAATTTCCTCATCGATAACCCTGTTGATTTGGTCCTGGTACAGGAGGTTAGAAATCGCCATGCGAAGTACCTTAAAATCCAAAATTATAATTTAATACACACGCCACGTGTTGACAGCAGTAATAATAGTACCATACCTTATGGAGGTACATCAATCTATATCATTAAATTTGAAACATTAAATTTGATCATATCCCCAGTCTTAATCTGAATATTCTTGAAAACACCATAGTCAAAATTTATCCTACCCCCAATAATCCTATCTACATTGCTAGCATCTATCTCAGGGCAGCTTATAATTTTTCGGCCAGTCTTGATATTCAAAATTTATTCTCCCTAGGTGATAAAGTTATTTTGGCTGGGGATTTTAATGCACACCACCTACGCTGGAATTGCGCGTACAACAGAAATTTCATCTGTAGGTATGGAAGGGAAATTAATGAATACTGTAATGATAATAGTATAGATATAGCTTTCCCACCCACCCCTACCCGTTTCGGCCACTCTGGTTCTCAGCCAGTCATTGATTTTGCTCTTTTAAATAATATTAATTTTCCTTATGACATTACCACAATAGACGCTCTTTCCTCTGACCATATTCCAATCATTTTAAATTTACACACTAATACTCCCCTCCCTTCTATATTAACCCCCACTTCATAAATTGGATTGACTATACTAATAATGTTTTTAACTCACCCCCTTCTTTCAATAGTATTAACTGTAAGGAGGATATAGATAAAGCTGTTACCGCCATCACTGACAATATCAATAATGCGCTTAGCTCTGCCAAGACTCACATTCCCCAAATAACTATAATAAACTCCCACTGTACATTAAAACGGAAATTAGAAATAGAAATCAAATTAAAAAAAATTGGCAGCGTACAGGCGATCCGTCAGTGCACGGTGATTTTCTTAGACTTAATACTAAAATTAAAAATGATATCAAAAATTATAAAAATAAAAAATGGACTGTGTTTATTGAGTCACTTGCTCCCTCGGACAATAGCATTTGGAATTACCTAAAACGCATTAAGAAACCGGCTACCCCACTCCCCCCTTTTAACTCCCCTTTTGGCATTCTGACGAGTGACTCGGACAAAATTGAGGCCTTGGCAGATAACTACGAAAATCAGTTCTCCCCCACCATAATGTCTTTTTCCCATACACTATTGATAAAGTTGACGACATTCTCAGACAGTTTTACAACAATAGGCTGTCTTCTATCAATAACGAACCTCTTGAACTCACCACCCCTGCTGAAATTCAAAATGCTGTCAACTCGCTTCCTAATAATAAAGCACCTGGAATTGATAACATAACTAATTCTGCTACAAAAAACCTACCTATTAATTACGTTAACATTTTATGTGAGCTCACCAATAAAATTTTCGAATTTAAGTACTTTCCAATAGCATGGAAAACTGTGATAATAATACCGATTAGAAAACCTAGCGAGGATCCCTCCATTCCAAAAAAGTATCGTCCCATTAGTTTACTCTCATCTCTTAGCAAGCTGGTTGAACATATACTGTGTAAAAGAATTAACAAGTTCTTGGATGATAAAAATGTCATTATTAATGCACAATTTGGCTTTAGAGCCCCACATTCCACTACGCATCAGCTACTCCGAGTAACGGAATACAACCATGATGGATTCCAGAATCGGATGCAGACTGGCGCAATTCTCTTCGATATAGAAAATTCGTTCGACCGCGTAGGGCATAGCGCACTAATTTATAAACTAATTAAACTTAAGATGTCATCTGCTATTATTCACTTAATTCGCTCTTATCTGCTTAACAGAACATTTAAAGTTCGCCACACACAATCAATTTCCTCACTTCGTAACATTAATGCTGGAGTTCCTCAGGGTTCCAAGTTAGGACCTGTTTTATTTAATATATTTATTAATGATATCCCTAATTCTTCACACACTACACTAGCCATATTTGCGGACGACACGGCAATCTTAGCAAAGCATCGCAATACTAAATATATGCACAAGCAACTCCAAAGGCATTTTGACATTCTTGAACGTTGGTTCGAATGGTGGAGAATTAAACGAAATCCTGCTAAAACGAATCTGGCTACGAACTTTTACAATAGGATATACTCAATTGATAACGAAGAACTTGCTAACCTGCCTGATTATGATCCTAGGGAGTGCTTTAGGCGCCAGAAGGCTACTTTGGTTATGAACCCCGGCCTTGTTCCTGTTCGGTAATACCTGTCTTTATCAATATTCAAAATTACAATAGCCTGGCTACTTCTGGTTTCTGACCTGTCTTTCTTTTTCGATCGGTCCTCTTTTTACCATGCGATTCCCTCTCGGACCAGCTGTTTGCTGGAGAAGGGGATTGATAACCTATTCCCGAAATTCCAATCCTGCTTGCTTTCCTCTTTGATTTTGCTACTCGCACCTTACGGACTTCGGACCTACCGCCCTTTCGTGTAACTTCCACTAACTTGTTTTTATCCCAATCATATTCCAAATTTCCCATCTTCTAGTTTTTGAATTTTTTTTATTATTATTATTACTATTATTATTTATTTATATAATTTCTTGTTTCACCCCTTGTTTAATTTCTCCATTATCATTTAAGTTAGCCATGCCCCATTGGTTACTCGTACTCGTTCTAGCTAATTAGTTGATTTTTCAACTAATTAATTTATTCTTTCTCCCTCATTCATTGTCAACACTATTTATAAACTTGAGAGCGGTTAATCTTATGTCACATACTAGCCTTGATATACTGAGGATAAGGGCCTGTTCACATAGGAGTCCGTTGCGTTGCGTTTAGGAAAGGATGACGTTGAGACGAAAATAAACCAATCATAGGTCTCCAAGCGATTAGCAAGGAAATTTTTAACGCCTATGATTGGTTTATTTTCGTCTCAACGCCATCTTCCCCTTAACGTTACTAAACGGACTCCTATGTGAACAGGCCCTTAGGAGCTCCTGCTCCCTGGTGCCTCTATAGTGTTTTATGTCAATGTCAATGTACTAGCAGCAAGTTTGATCACGTGACGTTCGTATTTACGAGAGAAAACCTTTCGCCGTTTCTTCTGCATATCTCTTTTCACCCACTATCGCAAATGTGCGAGAGAGAGGGGCCTTACGAGAGCTAAGTGTTTGATCGGAATAGGGGTATAGTACAAATATTACAAACAGTACAAATAGTACAAATATTTTACTTACGCTATTTTCCTTACGAAGCACGATAAAACCTTATTCACTGGAACGAGATCACTTATATCGTAATAAAAAATTGTATCCATTTTTCCCTTTTGTACTAAAGTATTTTTTTCTCAATGTTAGAAAAAAAAATTATTTAAATGGCAAAGGGAATTCGTAAAGTTCTCGATTAGAGGATCTTCATCACACTTTCGAGACACCCTTTGGGATTTCATACAAATAAGTTGGAATTTGTTATGGGCTAAACGTTGGCAACTGTTCGATGGCTAATCCGTGTTCATGTAAATTGAGTGGAATGTAAAATTTTGTGTTTCACAAATACAGAAAACAAACCCGATGGAATGTTTTGTTGCTGTATTATTTATCTATTTCTTCATCAGTTTTATTTTTTTGTATAGTTTTTAAAAAAAATCATAAAAATACATCATTTTTGTATTTTGATGCGTGTCAAGTGGTACTGTTTTTTCTGTGCCACAACTCTGTAATTATCAGTTTGCACATAGCAAGATCTACATTTGTAACTTTTAATGTGTGTCAAAATTGTACCTCGACGTACATCCTTTTTTTAAACATATATATATTTTTTAATAAGTAAATAGGTTTAATGGGTTAAACGCCCTGTCGTAAAATAATCTTCTAAATTTACCTTCTTAAATAATGCGGAAATTTTAAGAATTATAGATTCTGAAAACATTAAGATAAAAATAACAAAATGCAAGTAGTGGGATGCCTTATGGTTTCAAAACTATTTCTACTTTATTTCTTCTGTTGTTTGTAATCTAAGAATTTTTTCATTATTATTTATGAACATAAACTATAAGGTCGCGATTATGGAGCAATGTGATTATCATATGTCTATTATTGAAAATATTTTATGTCTGGTAATGAAGATATATTCATGTACATAGTTTTTTTATTTAATATTTAATTCTTTAAAATATTTATAATTCTTTAATTTATCTTATTTGTAATGATGTGTTCTCTTCTTGACATACTTAATGAAATACATGATTATGCAAAAATATATTTTCTTGTTTTGAATACAGAAAATGTGCTCTTAATGATTACTGACTTAAGTAAATTATCTTTTCATGACATGTTTGTGCAGTATTCATGACCTTACTAGACTGCAATATGACTCAAAAGAGTAAGTTTTCTGTAGTATGTATTGGGTGAATAAGTGGACTCTCTATTGTGTGGATCATTAAACTGTCTATAAAAATGTGTGCAGTATTATTTAATATATTTTGTAATTTATAACTTTTTTAATTTAAAAAGGGATAAAATATTTATGCTCTGTTTATTTTTTTCAGTAAAAGATGGATGAAGACCTTATTTCTACAATATACTTTTGTTTGAATTTAAAAAAAAAAAAAATATTTAAGGACAAATTTCAAGTTTTTATATGAAATATCATAAATTTAATTTCATTTGGCAATGATTACTTTAGTATTTTATTGATATCACTATTAAGGGGTCATATTCATTTGCAGTTCCTTAATGATAGAAATTTTAGTCTAGAAAATAATGGATTAATTATGATTTGATCTGTTTCATTTAGTCTAGTTGATTATGTATATAGTCTTTCTAAATCATCTTTAATATGTTCATATATTTCTTTTAGGGCATTCTGTACTATATCTACCTTTTTTTTATATTATTTACTTGTCTGTGTGCCTACTGAAATTTATTATTTTATTCATTCAGTAGACATATTTGTAATTTATTTTAGCATACTTAGTGTTATAAAGTTTCAACAGAGATTTTTTTTCTCTAATTTTAGAATATTTGTATGAAAAGTGTGAATTCTTTTTCTTTATCAATAATTTTGAAACTTTCTCTAAAGTAAGTATTTATAACTATTATAAATGCTTTGCTGGAATTACTGCATTTAATTATTTTTGTTTCAGCTTTTACGAGTGGATTATCTTGCATAACTTGTGAAGCAAAACTTGTTTCATCTATATCTTTACCATGCCACTTAGAAAGGTATGCAGAGGAGTCATTAATGTATTATGATGAAAGTGGATTATGTAAAACAAAACTGAAATCTCACCTTCGTAACTGCCAATGTTTTAAGTATAAAAGATGTTCTTACCCTTGTGACATTTGTGGAAAACATTTTGACCATGTATTTCTTCTTGAAAAGCACTCTCAGATGCATGATCAGCTGAATTTATTAAATTGTGAAGTATGTAATATGAAGTTCAGAAAGAATTCTAACTTCAAATTTCATTTACTCAAACATAGACTGAGTAAAATTTCACCACCTAATCTTCTTGATTTGTTGTTAAAATTGGGTGTTATTTGCGTTTAGTAAATAAACTTATCTAAAATCTTAAAATTCAATCGAGGATTTAGGAATATTTATATGTACAATAATCTCTATATATATTTTCATGTTTAGTCATCTTTATTTGTTAGAAAAGTTTTTCCTCTGAAAATTGATTTTTCTCTATGTTGATTTTATTATAATTTTAGTATTATATGTATTATTTATAATGGGATAATTAATATATAAGTATTAATGTTTCTTAGTTTCTGTCCTGTACAGTTTATGGATGTTCTGTATAATTAAAAATTTTTTTTTTTTAAAATTAGTATTAACCATATTTTTTTCAACATTGAGGATACTGTAGTAGTGGACCAAACAGAAATATATCTCATGAATATGATATATTTTTGTTTGATTCACTACTACAGTTTGTGAGGGTAGATTCTAAGAGTAACTATACTATTAGTTTGGTGCCTTGAACTGCATCTTCATCGTGCTAAGTAGGCATAACCAGAATGGCAGATCACTATGGTTGAAAGGCAGCAGGAAATAGAAATTAAACACCTTTGTGCTCATGCTCTTGTGGAACACAACTCTAAGACATCAGTCTGCCCTAAACACAGTTTTAAGCCAGCACAAAATGGAGAATAAGTGTAGAAGATAGAAAGCCTTAGTATTTTCTGGCAAGTAATTAGATATATCAACTGAGGCTATTCATTTATGTACTAGCCAGCAGAATTGTCGGGATGCTGACTTGTGGTATGGGTGTTTGCTGCTGCTGGCAATGGGCTTTAAACTGTTAGTCTTGGTCTAATTAGCTCTTGTGTAGCAAAAGATAAATATAGTGCCCTTAACCAACCAACCATTTTTATACAAAACGTAAGCACTCTTTCCTCATCCCCGTACTCCAAATGATAAAAGTTATTTCAAATCGCTCTACGTGAAACAATGGCAAACAATCGGTAGAACTGCTCAGAAAGTGATAGGTGTTTTTAAAATTCAATGTAATCTTACTGTTATAGTGTAGTACAATCAGTAAAGAATGAGAATTAAAAAACAGTGATCAAGTGAGGATAATTTTCTTACCAGAAAAATTAGAAAGAGACCTGTTAATTTAGTAAAATCAGTAAAACATTCTGAACCATGCAGTATGTATTCTGGAATATAATTTTAGTATATTCCAGAGAATATGATCAGGATAGGTATTGTTTTTTAGTAAAAATTGGTATTTTAAAAAAAATTTGCAAGGTGAATATTTTGGTCTTCTGTATTAGTGCTGACTGTTGTGTTCACAATTCCTGTGTGATTCATCAGTTATTAAATTGATGTATTTTTTTTTAAAAACAAAAACAAAAAAACTCTTTGTACCTGTAAGTAACATGTGAGAAAAGCAAAATTTTAGTAACTTAATAACACAAAATTACTCACATTAGTGAACTGAATTTTCAAACATAAAAGTCAAAACATAAGATTTCCGTTATTACACTTTCTAATGAAGATTACTGCTAATAAACATATCATATATAAGTGCCTGAATTCTGAGTAAAAGTTTGATGCTTGCATATTTATTAAAATTAATCATGCTCCTCTTCTGTACAAACACAAATGTGCTTTACTAGACTAATTTTCTTATTTAACCTAAAAGAGTATAATGTTCAGCAAATAATTGCATTTTGCTAATGTAAAGGTAAAAGTTCCTTTTAAATTGTTATGGAGATAACTATTCTTAATTTATAAGTTAGTGCTATAAAAATGGTAAAAGTTAATATTTTCTATTTAGACTGCTTTCAATTAATCAAGGAGTGCTGCATTTTAGATGAAGCTATGGGTATCAGCAGAAAATAGATTTGAACCAGGCTATAAAGTAAAAAAATTGTGCATTGAATATTATAGTAAAACTAAATTATTTTGATTTTGCAAACTGTAATCTGAAAGTTTTTTTTTCATTCCCAAACATGCAACAATTCCTTGAAAAAATGTCTTAAGGAAAAAATCATATTTTTCTTATACAGTTGGCTCTCTGTTTAACGACTTTCAAGGGACCGTGAAAAATCGTCCTTAAACAGAATTTGTGAAAACATAACATTTCCCATAACGTCGGAGGGGCCGGGACTGGGAAATATCGTCTTTAAATAGAGATCGTCGTTAAGTAGAGTGTTGTTAAACAGAGAGCCAACTGTATTATGTGATTCCATTAATCTTGATATGTTTGGCAGCATGTTATAAAGAAAAATGGAATGGATTTTTAGTTCCATTTAAATACTTCCCTAACCCAAGAAAGTATAATAATAAGTTATCAGGATATACTACTATGGATAGACTAAACTTTTAATTATTCATGGTAATTAATTTATTGGTGTGCATTAAAAAACATAAAAACAGAAATCTAAATATTGCGTATATATAGTATACTGATATACTGATAAATTTTGAACAATTCTTATGTGATAACTAAAATATGTACATTAGTCTAATGACTAAATAGAATGTTATGAAAATGATAAAACTAAAATAGGTTGGTTTTTTTTTCTTCTTGAAAATTTATTATATTCATTTGCAAGTTATATTGTCTTTCTGTCCGATAATTTGCATTTTATTTCTTGTCTTTTATATGTGATGCATGGATAATCCAGAAGTTAAGATTAAATCTTTCCTCTAATGTATGGTTTTTTCTTTGTTTTTTTAAAAATGTATATTGTATTTGTATTTAGCCAATTTAGAATTCTGACCAAAGATTTTTAATTAATTTAAATTAAAATTTAGCCTGAAAATTTTAAATCCAATAAAATAGAATTCAGCTGATACAAAAAAGGTAAACATCTAAAAAATGAATGAATAATCTTTAATCTCCATAATTCTATGATCCCAGAGCCTTTTATCAAAGAATACTTTTTTAAACCATATTGTGCATTAGTATTCTATGTAAATGTATTTTCTAAATAGTTATAATTAAACAAGAATTGTAGTTGTAGTTTATATATTTGCATCTGATCGCCTCATAAATAAATTTAATAATATTAAGATAATTTGTGCCAATTTCAAATTAGCCAAATATATTTATAGTTCACTTAGGATTTAACATGCATTTAGTATATATAACAACAAATATATATATATATATATATATATATATATATATATATATACACGAGTAAATTAAAGTGACAAGTTGTGTAGGTAATGCATTATTTCTGTTGGGGTTTTATAGATTTTCTTTTCTTTATAGAGTTATTGATATTATAACATAGTATAGTTATTAGTGCATAAGAAATTGTGAGAAGTGATAAAATGTTTCTTACTCTGAATATGGCATTTGTCATCATTCTAATTTTGAAACTTTTGTAGTTGTCAGAAGCAGTTGTAAAAAATAGAAATTTAAGTTATGTATTAAGTTACAGATCTCATTTTTTTTAGAGTTGTTTTGTCTATGAATTGTATAGTGAATGTGTCATTAGGTTTGATTTACCAAGAGAAGATAATAGTAATTCTGTAAAAAAAAAAAAATCTTGAAGGGTAATTTTCATGAAGTGTAAATATAAAGAATATATTAATATTTCACAAGTCATCATTCTTAAAGTTTTTCTCAGTTTTTAAACTTTTGGCCAAAATTAAATTTATTTTATTTTTGTAAAAATAGGTATATTTGTGTGAATTGTGATTTTTTTTTCATTTTTACCTTTTTAGTGGGTTAAAAAACTTTTAGACAAATGAATAATCTTTTAGATAAAATAAATGTAAATTTTAATGCATTTATAATTAATGTGTTTCATATATTTATATTTCATTGCAAAATAGTTTTCTTAATAATTATATAGTAAAATATTTCGTAATAGTTAAGTACAATGCTGTAGAGCAAGGTTTCCAAAACTGCGGAATACTGGTGTTCCACAGAAAGTTAATAGGTTTTCCATGAAAACCTGGGATTGATTTATATCCTTTAGCAGCTACAAGAAATTCAAAGAAATTTGATAAATTAATGCCCTAAAATGTCTAAAAGATTAAGTATTTATGCATAATTACTATATTCTAAATAAATAGTTGATGCTTTTTCTCATTTTTTAAAATTTTATGTGTTATTACATATTCTACAAAATAAACAAGGTGGCTATTGAAATTTCAGAATTTACAAAGTATTCCATCACAGGAAAATTTTGGGAAACCCTGCTGTAGAGAGATGGCATCTAATTTGTAAACAATTGAGAAATGTAGCATAATTTTTAGTTTTTGATATAAAACAAAACAAAAGCAATTTTGAACATCTATTCTTGACCTATGTAGGTTAGTGATTTAGAGAGTCTGAGTCATAAAGTATATAAAAATCTTATATCTAAGTGGGTGATACTCAGAGACAAAACACCTGATTAAAATAACCAGGAAGTTTACTTTATCCAGAACTTCTTTCAGTGATAAAGAAGTTCTGTTATAGAGTTCTAGTATTTTATTTTTTGTACGTTCAATTTCCATGTGTGATTTGCTCAGAAGGTGAAAGAGAATGTGATTTAATGTCAAAAGCAGATGTAAATTTATTTGTCAAAATTGAAATTCAAATCAACATCGCTCACATATAAGAAAATTCTTGAGTTTTTTTATATGTATGTCTGTTCATGTCTTAAATAAATATATATACAACTTAGAATTTGTCATCATAAGTTGCTAATTTCAGTTTCCAAAAACATTGTTAGCTTCTTTTTTTAAATCATCATAAGTTGGTTAAGTCATAAGTCTGATGACTTAACCAACATACTTGGATTTAGCTATTTCACTAACATGCAAATAGAGTTCTAAATTCTGTATTATTATTATTCAATTGTTTGAAATAAAATGAGCTCTAGAAAGAATTAATCACAACTAAAAAGTGTATGTTATGAACTAAAAATGCCTTGAGCAAACATGGTAGCTGTGTCTGCTTTGAAGGATATTTCGAGATAGTTTTACAGAAAGGTATTTGGAATAAATTTATGGTAATTTGCATACGTTTTATTCATTTGAATTTTTCAGCACAAAAATTTAGTTTCATTTGAAAATCTTGAATATTTTGGTAGGATTATTATGTTTACTAAATCCTGTGTATTCAAAGAGCCCTAAGAACAAAAATCCCCTGTTAAGGAATCTGAGCATTTTTATGTAATTGCTATTTGTTTTAAAGAAGTTATGCAATTTTTATTTTTTGTGTGTGTATATGTGTGAGAGAAAGAACTGCAGTAAAAATAGTAAAATGTAAATGCTCTAAAATTAAACTAAATTCATTAATAGTATATCTAATCTATATTGCAATACAGTTATTTCCTTTTTTGAGATATAATGTCACATAAATGTCTAAAAGTTTTATTGTTTTACTATAGACCATGTTTTCTTAACCCTCTGACTGCTTATCCCATAATTTTCATGTGCAACGCAAATGTAGCAAAGTTTGCTCGTGTCGCGATTTCCGCAGGCAAGGTCTTTTTTTCCTTTATTGTGCCTCCCGTGTTTTCACTGTTAACCAGTGAAAATGCTTTAAATACAATATTTAGCCTTTGAATCAGATTTTGGCCAAAAAATGACAGTAGTTGGTCACAGATGTTTTATTTTTATATCAGCTCATTGGTGGTTTTTAAAAGCATTCTTATTCTGTTTGTTTGTCAGAGGTGCCGGACAGAAAGCATTTAGCGAGTGACAGAACATATATTTCTGATGATTTCTCGGATTCTGAAAGTGATATTAGTTATTTTGAAGATAGTGATAGTTGTTGTTTGTGACTATAACAATATAATGGGTGGTGTTGATTTATGCAACCAAGAAATGTCATATTACCCTACTCTCAGAAATCAACAAGAAAAGTATTATATAAATAATTTCAGATAATTCTTGGATCAGAGGATGTAGAATTCTTATATTCTTTACAAAAAGATAAATCCAACACAAAAGCTTCTGGATTTTTGTTTGCAAATGATTGAGCAAAGTATCCAAAAGTGTTCCGATGTGTATATGAGCGGTACGCCTGGAAGACGAAGTTTTGCTCTCAACCCTTTGAGATTGACTTCCCATTATTTTACAAGCCAAGTACCTCCTATTCCCATAAAGCCATATACCTCTTATTCCCATGCCCCCCCCCCCCCCCCCCCAAAAAAAAAAAAAAAATTGCAAAGAAATACGAATTTGGTGCAAATAATGTGAAGTTCTACTTTTCCTTGAGCCATGTTTTGAGATTTATCATACTAAACTTAGTTTTTAAGGTAATTTGTGTAAGTAAAGTATATTTTCTTTAGTAGATACATTTTACTTTTGTATTTCATCTAATTAATATGAATGTAACCATAAATTAATCAAGAGTTATTTTGCAAAAATTGGTTCTTATATGATAACGACTGAAATTGATTTTTTTTGAAAATATCATTTCTCATTGTCTAAATCTTTATAAAAAAATCTATTTTACAAAATAAGGGGGGGGTGGGATATTTGAATTCTCTAATAAATATAATATATATTTGGAATATGGAATTAAAAAAATAGACAATTTTTGAAGCTGTTTTGGTCCAAAAATTGAGCAGTCAGAGAGTTAATTAGCTGGAAAATAAAATTGAGCACTTTGTACATGTGCCAAAATGTGCAAAAGTGCCAAAATTTATGCTGATGAGAAAAAATTGATCTGTTATTTTATTTCTGATGTAAATAAATGTACATACAGTTGTCTATAGTAATTAAAGACCAATTGAAAAAATTTGGTAATTATTTAATAGTGTGCAAACTCTTAAGTTATTTTTATATGCATAATGTAGATAAGAATATAAAATGGTTTTGCATTTTATGAACAGATTGCTATTAAAGCAGTATATTTGGTAGATTGCTATTACAGTTGTATATTTGGTTTAGATTCAGCATTGAGTGTCTAATTTTAATAAGAAAGATTCAATTTGATAATTTAATCTAGAAAAACTGTATGATTATCACTAATTAAATGATTTGAGGTTAGAGGTAAGGTTATGAATTTGAGTTTTTATCACTGAAATTCTTATGGGATGTTCAGACTTTGTTTTGTAGGTTGCTATCATATAACAAAGTATATAATGCTATTTAAAACACCTGTTCAAGAAGCATCAATTCCCTGTTGTAGGTAACCACTGTAACCGATCGACTCGTTAAAAATCTCCCAAAAATTCTATATATATTGATTTATATTTTGCGTGAGTTAAGTTGTGATAATCTGTATGTATATATTGCTTGAATCTTTTATGTCCAAGACAGACTTGTTTATTAATGACAAAAGGAGTGTGAAAATTTTTTTGAGGAGGTTCCTTGATGTCCTCTCATTGAAAAAGAAAACAAAACTGAGTATTCTTTTAAAATTTTTGAAAAAGAAATTAGATTTATTAAGAGTCCTTAAATTTTTAACACTTAAAATTGTGATATAATGAATTTCATTAATTTTCATTCTAAAAATTTTTTTTTAAAAATCTTATGTTAATATGAGGCTAGTTTCCTTAAAATTGTTGTTCTAATGTGTTCCCCACTCACCATGTATTTCTGTTGTCTGTTTGTGTATATTTTACAATATATATATAGGGTTGGGTTTCTTCCGGAAGAAACTGGAAGAAATGGAAAAAAAACAAAACAGAAAACAAAATTAAAATATATTAACCATATAAAAGAATTAAACTCAAAGCATAATATATCATATCTAAAGTGCATAACTTAATTAATATTAAAGATATAAATATTTTTTAAAATATAATCCTTTGTATGAGCTGGTACTGACAAGTTTATTTCCCTCTCCCCCATTTCATTTGCACCTTACCTTACATACCTGCAATGTTTTATTCTCTCCTTTTGTTCAAGTCTGGCCCCATAAGGCTAGAAAGAATGTAGTCAGTCATAGGCACCCATTGATTGTGTCTCTGACTATGGCCCCACCTGTGTGCCATATTGTGTGCTGGACATGTAAAGGAGAGTAAGAACAAGTTATTTTTTATTTCTTTGAAGTTTGCTTTCCCAATACAACAGGAAATGAGGTGGACATACCAAAATTTTAAAATATTTGCAAGTGCAGTGACATACCCAATGAGCTCTACGGTTATGTCGAAATGCTTTAAACTCTCCTTAAGTTTGCAGGACTTGAAAGAATTTTTTCTTCTTTTGCATTTATCCATTCTAAGTTGAGAAACCGATTGCAGCATCCTACTTCTAAAAAACTTTTATTTTGTTATACCATGTTGCACTGTAGTATGGAAAATAAGGAAGTTGATGACGTTTTTTAATACAATAATTATTGTATATTAGTTTAAATAATAAAAAATTCTGCTGGTTTAATTGAAATGGATAACTTTTAATAGATTTTGTGTATTTTGGATAAAATTTCTTTTGTTCAGGTGTGTGATCTGATCTTGGCTAAAAAACTGATGTAATTATTAATTTAGCATATATAATTAAGTTTTTATAGGTCTAATTAAATTTACTTAAGGTTAACCATAAGAAAAATGCATTTATTGTATCTCTTAAGTTGCAACTTATATAATAAATTCTTAAAGAAAAACAGTTTCTTCCATTTCTCCCACTAGTGGAAGAAACCTATCTCTTCCAGCCGGTTTTTTCCACTTAGGAAGAAACTTACCAACCCTGATATATATATATATATATATATATATATATATATATATATATATATATATATGCATCATTGTTGATCCCCAAAAGTGCAATAAGCTTAGATTGTATAAATAATTCATTTTCTTTGGTATTGAAATTCAGTGATACATTATTTTTGTGGGAAAGTATGTTTTCTTCTATCTTATTTTTTTTTACTCTACCACATGAGGATTACTAAAGATGCATTATGAGTTGCATAAGTTGGTATCAGATGTTTTTATTCTGTAGAAATAGTAATTTTGAAGTATTGTGTAAAAATATTTTATGAAATTCAGTGATACATTATTTTTGTATGAAAGTATGTTTTTAATATATTATAAACAAACCTCTGAAAGATCTTGAATTCATTTGATTGATGGAAAATACTAATTAAGAATTACCAAATTTGAAGGGGGCAAAAGTTGTCTCATAGACACATACTCTAAAAAAACAATTTGTAATTATGAAAAGTACAATTTGATAGCTTTCCTTAACCTTTCCTTAGTAACTTTTTAATAAGAAATATTTTGTATTGTTTAATGGTGAAGTTAACTAAGAAATTTGGATTGGAAAACATTCTTATGTGGTACTTGTAGAAATTAAATATAGTTAATTTATATTATTATATAGTTAAATTTCTTAATTTGTGAAAAATAAAAAATTATTACTCTATAAAATTTCAACACGCAAATCTTCAAATTGCTATTTGTTTTATGAAGAATTATTACTTTATCAGTATATTTATGATTTTAATTAAAATACATTTTGTTGTTGTTTAAGTACAGTATTTTTGCTTTTGATAAAATTTTCAAACAGCTGTTCTTTAAATCTAAAGAAGTAAGAGTATATCTTCATTTAATGTAATACTATTTCTTTAAATAAAAGTAATCAGACATAACCCCATGAATGAGTCATTTTGATTTAAAATGTACATTTTTAGGCAGTCTTCCTCAATTTGATTCTTTTACATTGTTCCATCAGTTAACTCACTATTTTTAAAATGAAAAAAATGTATGTATATCTCTCAAATTTATTTCAAAACTTATTTTAAATTATTTTTGGTTCATGTGAGGTTACATTCTAGTTTTTACATGTCAAATGTTCTACATAAATATATATATATATATATATATATATATATATATTGATGCATCATTTTAAAAGTTTAAATCATTTGTTTTAAATAATTTACTAAGATGCATCTTTTGTTAGCTGACTTAACAAAATTACCAAATTCTTAGACTATTTCAAGTATGCTGTTTGATTTTTCTTGTGTTTGTACAAATTTCTTTATTCTGCAGTTTTTCTATTTAAAAATTGAAACTGACAAATCTTCTGTATTATAATGCAACTTTTCTGCTCATATTTTTCTAGAATGATACATGCTCATAATTTGGTCCAACTCTCCTAAATCATGAAACTAGTGTGAATTAAAATTGCTTTACATATTTATTTCTAATTAAGTTTTCTGGGTTAAGTAAAAAAAAAAATTCTGTTAAACAATTCATATATTTCTAAATTATTGTAGATGCAAAACTGATAACTTTGTGTTTGTAATTTGTACCTTTGAATATGTGTATGTACCGATAACTTTGTATTTGTTATGAATAACATGGAACCTTTACTTATTAAAATTAAGTAAACAGTTTTTCCAAGTTATTGATTTTAACTTTTTTATTGAGCTTATAATAACACTAATAGAAAAACAGTAATAGAAAGAATGTTTATTATGTTTATGATATGTGATACATTTTTGAATTATTTTTACCTTGTGATCTATAAATAATTTCAAAGTATTTTCTGTTCATTATGACATGTACTTTTCAAATAAAGTAGGATAATTTTACCATTTTAATATTAATGTGCTATTGTTAACACTTGGACAGATTTACATTTCTGTCTTTTTCAGCTTTGCATAAATTTAAAAACAAAAAACAAAAGTAATATAGCAATGCCTTGGCGAAGTTTAACAAAGGAAGAAAATAAATAATAATAACTTGGTGCATATTTAAAATCTGAAACCAAGTTTTTAAAAATATTTTTTTGCATATTTATTCTGTTTTATTGTTAATAGTTTAATTTTATTTTAGGTCCTGAAAATCTTTTACGTTGTCAACTTTGTGATAAATTAATACTTCATACTGCTGAATATTTTGATCATCTTAAAACGCACGAGAAAGATAATTTTTTACCAGCAAATACAGACACAGACTTCAAGTTTAGTTGTTACTTTTGTGACTATAAAACAAATCGTCAAACTTACTTTAAAAAGCATATTTTAACTCACACACAGCAAGAAAATAGGAGCAAAATTTTTAAGTTTTTCTGTCATTTATGTGAATATAGAACTGATCGTCTTTCTGATTTAAAGAGACATAATCTGGTACACACCCAGGAACGACCTTTTGTTTGTGATATATGTGGGAAAGCATTTAATCAGAAAGTGAATCTTCGAACTCACAAATTTAGTGTTCACTGCCGGTAATTGTGCAGATTAACTAATATTGTCAAGTTTTAAATTTAGAAGGTAAAATTCTTAGTTTTAACTTTATTTAATGGGAGTTAATTTTAATATACCATATTCATTTTATGTTCATTCATATCAATATCTTTTTAGACATAAATGGATTTCTTGCAGATTAGTTCTTTCCTGCTTTTCATTAATTTAGAGAATGAGTTTTTAAAAGTTAATATGAAATTTTGCAGTATGTGTTGCAATTAGTTTTTAAATTCTAATTAAGATTTAGCTGCAATATATTTAAGCAGTTTAAAATTGTAAAAGACAGTTCTTAAAATCCTCAATTGAATGTATAAATAATAATTGTTTTTAAAATTAACAGGAACTTCAGGCCACAAAGCAATAAATGAAGTTTTCACTGTAAATTTGTGAATGTTGTTGCATTTATGAGTAATTTATAGAGATCATTGTATCTAATGTCTGCAGTCTAAAGGAGGACTATACCTTTATGTGTGTGAAACCTGAATAGCCATTTATATATTCAATTAGCATTTTAAGACACTGTCATTGTTAATGTTTCTTCACAAGTTCTTTGTAAAATGCTATTATCTTTCCTTCTCTGTTTATTCCTATTTATTTGGAGATATTTGTGTGTACATTGTTTATAATTTGGATTTTTATAATCGATGCTTTGTCTCACTCAGAAATATATTACTTATAAAATTTCATGTAGCCTTTTTCTTTGAGATTCATTTTTTTTTAACTGTCATTTGTTCACTAACATTGGAGTGTAATTTTCCTAATTTTTCGTGCAGTCTTGAGGCCTTGTGCTGTGCTTCAAAGGGGATTGTTTTATTTATTAAGTCGATTGTTTTATAAGCCTGTAGTTCGACAATCTAAATTGTGGAGTACCATTTTACAAATTAATTTTTTCATGAATCCTTTTACGATTGAGGGAATAATAGGCTCCCTTTTTAGGGTATGTTTGTCTTTAGAATTGATTGTAGTAGTTCTCATCATATTACACAAAAAATAAAGAGTTTTAATTCAGGATGGACAGATTATGAAAGTTATTACAGCATAAAATTTCCCCTTAGTGTAGGAACAAGTTTCCTTCATTTTATTTTTTAAATTAAATTTTAAAGGTAAATTAAAGATTTCAGAAGGTAATTGATGAACTTTTATCATAATGAATATATACTAATCAGTTTTGAATCTTTTTTAAAATTTAATTCTGTGTAAGGGCTTCTGAATTACTTTAAAATTAGAATAAGGGCCTGTTCACATAGAATCTGCCAGCATCAGCTTTAAAGATTCTGTTGGTATATGATTTGTTAAAATTTTTTACATTGATGCTATGCTAACACTCTGAATTCTATATGAACAAACTTTAAAATTGAAAGTAATTTAACATTTCATTTTATGCATGTATATTTAAAATAACATAAACAGATGATGGAAGTAATGAGACATCATTTTAAATTCTCAATAGCGCATTAAAGTGTCACAACTAATTTGGGACTAAAATTTAAGGTGGTTATATTTTAAATTGCAGACCATTGGATGTGATCATCTCTTTGGGTGGATTACAAAAGTTAAACATTTATGATTGTCAAATGTTTTATTATTAACTTGACTTAATTCAATTTATTTAATCCACATGTATTGACTGAGATGACTTTGGTTTTAAGTTGCAACTGTGTGACTTTGTATGTTTGTGCATTTGTTTAATGGTTTTAATTCATTTCTAGTAAAAGAGAGTGTGTGACGACATGTTGTTGAGGTATGTTATTTAGATATTCATATTATCTAGAAACTTTATATTTCTTTATTTCAAAATTAAGTCATAATTTGTTCCATATTATATGACTTCAAATCATTTTTCTTCTGTTATTTATAACAATTTTTCTTCTTCAAATTAGTTCCTGAATATTTGTGCATTTATTAATAAAAGTATAAATGTATAAATATTAAGTTAGATTTAAAGTTATCCTTGTATATGTTTTTGCAGAAAAACTAGGTTTTTTGGTTATTGAAATCTGTGTAAAAGTATGTACATCAAATCATGAGTTTTTTGACATAGAATGCATGAAATCTATACACAGTTAACAATAGAACTTTTGATTACATGTTGTTTAAATATAGATTTTACCTCAAAATTATATCCCTTTTATATCTACGGGGCACTTTAGCAAGTTTAACAGGTCAAGCTATTTTAATGTTGAGTTTTAATGTTTTAATGTTAATAGTTTAAGTTGATGCTTTTAATTAGACTTGATAGAAGTGGTATTCATAAAGGTTATGTTGTTCAATATCTTATTTTTTTTTTCATTGTACTTAAATGCAGTAAGTATATATGGGCAATTTGAATGAAGTGAAAAGTAATTTAACATGAATGCATAAGGAAATATTTTTGCATACATTATCAACTTGTTTTTATAATTATTTGTCTTCTGTGACTATTGAATTTATATTATATTACTGTCCTGCACTATATTTATTTATAATTCTCCTCTGAAGGTTTCAGAAATATGAGCCTCAAAATGAGTGCAGCTGTTGAAATAACAAGTGAAAAAGGGTCAAAGATTTTAAACCACCAGTGTTCAATCTGTGGATACTCTACTGTCTTCCCATCACATTTAAAAAGACACTATTTGTCTCATAGCACCGAACGAAAGTTTCATTGCTCATTGTGTGGGAAAAAATTTAAACACAAGGAAAGTTTGGATTTTCATTCCCGCAGTCATATTAGTTTTTAACATTTTTTCAATTACATTAATGTTCAGTTGAGATTTTATATTGTGAATTTCTCTCCTGCATTTGTAGTAACTATCTTTATTCTTTAATTTAAAAAAAAAAATCAAAATTGATTTACTTTCTAAAATGGCTAAAAAAAGAAAAAAGCTAAGCTATTCGAAGGAACAATAAAATGTAGTTATTACATGAATTTTGTAAAGATCCATGTAAGTTAATTTGTCTGAAAATTAAAAATTACAATGACTGTTTTATTTATAAAGTTATCTGTGTAGTGTTATTATGTTCTTTAAGTATTAGAGGATTATGATTACATCTCTTGTGATTTTAGTGATGATTGAAATTATTGGTATTTTTTAAATATTTGTGTTTGTAAATTAGTATAATTCTGTTGTTACCAGTTGCTTGTACTCTTGAAATATTGCAAAATAAAGTTTTAACTTATTTCTTACAGTTTATTATAGATATAGCATTTCCTTAGATTTTTTTTCCTTGTTGCCAAAAGTAATGGGATAAGGTAACACTGTGCAAATGTATGATGAATGCATTTAGATATTCAAATAAGTTATTTATGCTGTCATAATCATAAATTATTTTTTTTATTTAGATTCAATGATTATTTTCTTTTATGTCATTTGCGTATAAATATGCTAAATGTCTTGCACATATTTCTACATGAGTTAGCAAGAGTAATGGATTGTTTTGTCATTACATCATGTTTTAATTTATAATATTTTTATTTCATAACTGTCATATTTAAATTACCTGATTTTTCAATTTTCTTAAGTTTTTTTTTATGGATAATTATAATTTTAATCCTTAGCTTAAGGTAGTGGATCAGTTAACATTGCAGATCTTCAATCCTTTTATTGAACTGTGGCAAATTTTCCCATCTGTGTTTATCAAATCATAGATAAGAAATTTCTTCTTTTTTTTAACAGATGAAGGTAGATGCTAAAGTAAAAGGCATATTAAAATTTTAATTTTTTCTGTTGTTTATCTTTAACCGGACATGTCTAACATTACAAATATTGTTGTTGAAAAATTAATATAAGAATGTTTTATTAAAAACATGTACATTGCAAATTATCTGTTTTTAAATGCAGGAAATAGAATTCAAATATATGGATTAAAATATCCGTATAATTGAATTCTGTGATTACAAAAATACCAAAAGGAAAATTTCCCATAACTTACCATTGCAATTGAAAATCTATGATATAAACTGATGCAATACCTTAATGTATTTTTTATTCTAAGTATTGAAATGAGTATAGTTATCGTAATTACTTGTTACTCTGAATACAGTTGTAGATGGAAATGAGAAATTATATTGGGTTTTTTTTTCATTGCTAGTATTTGTATATAATATTATAAAATTGCTGTCTTAAATTAAGATTTTTATTTTTCATTGAATAAATAAGTAAAATTGTTTTAATTAATATATGGCTAAATATATTTTATTTTGCTAATATTTTATTTTTTTACATGTAGTTTTGCTGATTTGTACATGTGAGTTTTATTTTAAATCTTTTATCAGGTTTTAAATTGTTATGTCAAGTTATAAATTATTTGAAATCACAGCATCAATAGATTTGGTGAGTGAAAATAATAAAAATCAGTATTTTACATTAAAATAGTAACACTAATAGAATGATGGAAATTAGCAATTGGTTATTTTAAATGAAGTGTTAAACTTCAATAAAGAACCACAAAGGGATTTTAAAAACTTTTTTTTTAAATTACATCCATCTTCACTCTGAAAAACATGATTTGTAGGATTTTTTTTTTTTTTTTCCCTCATTAGAGGTAAGCAAAATACATGGTCCGTTTATTTTATATTTTTGGCTGTAAGATATTTCTTAAATAAGATTGGATGCATTAAACTAGATAAATTTTTGTCATTCTGTATAATTAATCTCTTACCTCTACTTAATATAGCTTATTTGGTTTGAAAAAAAAATCCTGTCTTAACTTATTCCATTATCTGTGTAGATTATATGCTGTATAGTACAATAATTTATTAGCATTTTATTTCAACAGTTTACATGTCTTGAATTTATTGTTACATCTTAAAGAAGAGGTTAATCTTATAATTAATAGAAATTTATCTTTAAATTGGGTTTCATTTTATAAAGAATCTTACATGTTTTATGATCATTTACCTATTGGTTGTATTTTAAATCTTATAACATGTGCATTTTATTTGCGTCATTAAAATTTACAAGTTTACTTTTATTTTTATTAGAAATGTTTGTAGGTAAGCATGAAAATGGGAAAACTTTGTAATGATTCTAAAATTATGCTGTTTGAGAATCTCCTTTTTAAATGTGTTTCTAATGGAGTAAATGCATTTATATTCCAAATGTAAATAATTATCTCTATTTTTGTGTTTAATTGAGTATGTAGTTCATTTAATCTTAAAATATGGATAACTTTTAGAAAAGCTTTCAGAATTTTTAAAAATTCATTGACTAATTTTTTTTTAAGAGTAACTTTTAGTACTTTGTATTTTAATTTATTTCTGTTACATTATTTTTAACTATTCTTTTCAAAAGTTTTGCTTATATATTTTTATATATGGTCTCTTTATCTAAGACATTGTTGTATTATATTAGCTCATAAACATTGTATATTGGTTTTTTTCTTTTAAAGTTTTTCCTTTAACATTTTCCTTTCAGCAATTGAAAATAATTGTTGTTTTATATTTGTTTTCAAATAAAAAAAATCCTTCTTTTTAAATATGTTTGTTATACATAAACTTTGTTTCAATGTTTTTTAGTTTATTTGTATCTTAAATTAGTATTTTATCTTAATTATTTAAATATGTATCATAGCTTGCATTAGGACTAAAGAAATATTCAGGTAAAATAACTTTTCATGTTATATATTATAAAAGTATACTAAGAATATTTAATTCAGCACCTTGTAACTGATTTATTATAGTTTAGTTATTCTTTAATATTATTTTCCTAATTTCAGTTATGTTTTTAGTTTCTAAAGTTTCTTATTTGAATTTTGATGAAAATGTTATATGACAGCTTGAAAGCTGGGCATTAAACCTAATACCAAAACTACTTTTTAAACTTCCTTTCCTTGCTCTCTCTGTGTGTGAGTGTGTCTGTATTTTATAGATGATTATTAATCTAACATGAAAAAGTGAAAAGATATTTTGTTATTTCTTAAGCTCATAATCATTACTGAAAAATACTGTTATAGAATTTCTGTAGAATGTCTAGTCTGCTTAAGAATGTTAATTAGTTGTGGTTTTGGAGTAAGAGTAGGAAAATTAATCAAAGCAAGTGGTATAGATTCCAAACATGTAGGTATTATTAGCTTTGATTATCTTGCCTTATATTTATGGATCATGGATTATTTCTCAGAACTTTTATGCTACTAGGACACAGTAGTCTTAGTAGGTATATCATTTCCCTGCTTTATTTTTTAAAAATTGTCTTGTATCCTGTTGAATTCTGCCATTGATGATGAAGCAATTTCTTAGCAGCCTAATATGAATTACAGTAGAGTCCCGATAATCCGAAATGATTGGGACTAGACCTTTTTCGGATTAAGCGAAATCATTCTTAAAATAAACTTAAATTACATAATAACATGTGATTATATAACTATTACATATTACGTGTGAATACACAGTTTATTTCGTAAGGTCTGTCTAAAAATAACCAAATCTCAAGACGAAATGGGGATTAAGAGAGCGGAACGCTGCCTAGTACGCTACAGTAGAGTGAAAGTTGTAATAAGTCACAGTGCTCGACAGTTGGAGAGGTGCGTTGTTACTGTTACTGTCAGTTTAGCATTAGCATAAACACATGTTGCTTATTCTACTGTGTCCTACTTTATTATACTACTGTTGCCTAACTTTGAATTTCCTTGTTATTTTCAGAAATATACTTTATATTACTTAGTATCACTGTAGTTTTATTGTAACCTTAGTTCTTTTTGACTTTTGGTTTCGGATTAAGCAGACTTTCGGATTACCGAAGTTTGGATTATCGGGACTCCACTGTATTATAAATCATATTTTATTTATTCTTAGTTTGTTTTATCTGTCAGAGCTATGCTGGATGAGATAAGTTTGAAAGGATGAGAATTTTGTTTTTTTAAACTATAGGAAAAGTTATGGTTTAATGCCCTGCTTCCAGTATGATTTTTTAAAATTCCATTCTAGATTATAATTGTATTTTCTTTATATTTTCAGATTTGTTTAGCGATTATGAGAACAAAAATCAAAAGAGTGAAGTTTCATCAAATTTAATGCTTTTTGATTACTTTAATAATGATGAATTATATAAAAAAAATCATGAAAATAAGAAGTTTTATTGGTCTTTGTGTTCGTATAGTGAAGGCAATCAAAATCCGATGAAAGATGTTAACAAATATAAAACAACAAGACCATATGTCTGTGAAATTTGCAAAAAGGCTTTTACAAAGAAATGGCACCATAAAGTTCATTTGAGAGTGCACACAGGGGAAAAACCACATGCCTGTAAATTGTGTCCATCAAGATTTTCTGATCCAAGTGCCTTTAGAAGACATCAGAGTGTTCATAAAGTTAATAATACACAGTAATTAAAATGGTTATACTCATCTCCTGTGAATACCGGTATTTAATATTTTCTATATTATGGTCATATTTAGCATGAAAGTAAAACTTTATTTCACCGTAAATTCTTTCCTGTAGCTGATTAAATTTATGCCAAGTGCTCCATACACCTCTATTTTATGAAAATTTTCTTATATCTCCTCTTGTTGGATTTATTTTTGTTTTATATTTAGCTGTGTTAAATATCATTGTTTTTTGTTGAAAGTTAGTAGTTTTGTATGCCTGTTGGTTGTGATGGCATATCAAATCAAAATCAATCGATATTTTCTATTATGGACACTGATAGAGTAAGATATTGGGAAAACTTCTTCAGTATTTATTATTTACTGTGGTTTTGTTCTGAATGCAATACCTAATTGATTTTTTTTCATAAATTTTTTTTTCATTTTATTTTTAATCATGTCATCTTATATGTATGTTAGTATATTTTACTTTTGGGTGGCATAAACATTTTAAGTGCCTTTCCATATATATATTTTGTAAACTTTTTCATTGCCAGCTTTGTTTCAGTTCAATCTTTTATTCTTTTATCCTCTCATGATGTTTCCATGATTTGTTTATATATACAATATTTGATTTATATATTTGTGTGACATTTGTGCAATATAAGAACAAAACATATGTTTTAAGGTAATCATGTTTTAGAAAATATTATAGCTAGCAAAAGTATATCATACTCTAAGAGAAATATTTTTAAAAAGATTTATCACATTTAATATCTGACAAAATAATGAATAAACCTTTGTATGCAAATTTTCCTGACATTTTTGGGTCTACTAATGTGCAATTGCAATAATTTGCTGTCATTATTATTCTGTACAAAATTTTAAATGTTTGTTCATGTATATCTAAATTTTCATAGAAATTTGTCTGTTAGAACAAAATCCATAATGAGGGTTTCAACAAGTCTGGTAAAACTTTTTACACATTAGGAAATTCCCTAATATAATTTTTAAAAAGTCAGGATTATTTAAAAACATTCAGTATTTAAGAGGACACCCAAGTTTTTCACTGGTATTATATGTCTACTATTACCATTCAGTGAAATAGTTCACATGGAATTGTATGATACATTACATTTTCTTCTCTATTTGTGCATTTCACTGAAAATATATTTGTTGTAAACAATAGATATTTCTTTAGCTGATATACAGCTACAGTAAAACTCAAAATATACCTACCATCCATCTTTGGTCTAAACTTAAGGATAAATAATTTAATTAGATATAATTTTAAAAATATATAACTTGGTAACATGTTATATGATTTTAAGAGAGCTTTATTTTATTATTTTTCCACTCATATATCAGGAATACTATTTGCTTAAAAATATGTACACCTTTTTTGCTCAGAGGCTGGATCAGTTTTAATATGATGACAACAGTTTTGGCTCCACAGTTCTAGTTTTTTTAATATGTTTAATGGCAGCTATGCTTATTACACCTTTAATAACTCTTCACAGATGGAGAACAGAAAACTTGGAATTATTCATTTCAAAGCAATCAATTTTACCGTAAATAAGACTGAAAATGTTTTGAGTAAAATATATTTGTCTAATATCAAAGTATTTACAGAGTTAAAATATATGGAATCAACATGCATTTTATAATTGTGTGTCTAATGTGTCTTTTAAGGAGGATCTTTGTGTGTGCATTAGTAGGTGAAAGGTTTATGTTCTATAATTTTCATGTATAAGTATGTCAAATTAATAAAAAAAAATTTCAGTTGTCTTAAAATTTATAATATGTTTGTAATTATAAATGTCAAATCATAGTTCAAGGCATTTAAAAAATAAATACTTATCACGTTAAAGGGTTTTAGAGCAAAAATTTAGGCATTGATGAGTTCATCCTTATTCAGAATAAAATTATTAAATTGAGGGATAACTGTTTATAACTTAGACAGATGTGTATCTTTTATTTAAAATTTACTAATTAAGCTCTTATTTCATCTGATTAACCTTTCTCTGGGACCATTCCGTAAATTTGATATCTTACCGAATCTTCGAAAAATAATGTATGTTGAAAGCTTTGTTTAGTAGGGTATGTATGGAGTTCTTGCTTCATGCAAAGAAAATCTTAATTTTAGTTATTTAAAGTTAGTCTGAACATTTTAAATTGCAAGCCTCCAACTTGTACCCTCTCTTTCCATAACTTCATACTTCCTGTTTCAATTTCTTTCGACTTAATAGCTAAAAAGGAACATTAAAATATCCCCCCCTTGCTATTTTGTTAGTATGAATATTTTGAAACCTAAGTGAGGTAGTTTTTATTTTAAAATGTTAATAAAATTCAGTGTTCATTGAAAACGATAAATGGTATTGCTTTATATGTGCTTTGTGGTATTTTCTATTACTTCATGACTTTTGTATTAATATTAAAACTTTGAGAAGTTACGATGAATTATTATTATAGTCTGTTAAGATGAAGACTTAAAACTGGTTGTCAGGGGCTTATGCTATGAACCTAGCTGTGTATTGTAGGGAATAAATCCATACCCTAGAATGCATAATAGCATTCTTGCTTGATTTAAGTTCTGTCTCTGTATGTGTAAAAAGTCTGCTATGTTTTATTTAAAATTATTACATCCCATAATTTTAGATTATTTTAAGTATTAAAACAATTATATAATATTTTGTTTATTTAGTGAAACATTGTAGAAAGATTTTTTAAAACTCTTATTGTTTTGTGAAAAGCAGGCTTACTATGTTAAAATTTCTTTCTTCATATTGTTACTTTGATTAGTATAATTTGTTTTGATTTAAACTCAAACTGTAGTGAACACATGTATGTAAGCTCCAGAAATCCTCCAGGAGCACATGTTTTTTATACTATAATGGAATGTTATATGTTTTTAGCTATGGTCCCTCTGTCATCCCTTCACATTTTTTTTTTCTTGCTAATGAAACTAAAAAATGGGATTTTATGTAAAAGTTAAAATCAAAAGATTACTAATTATTTATATTGTTCATTTGGAGTACATTAATTCTTAGATTTTATGTACAAAATTTGAATTCATTTTAATAAGCCATTATAAATAATTCTTAAAAGCTTTTTCCTGCTTGGTGTAATCCTTTTTAATTTAAGCATTTTGAAATTCTTGTTTTAAAAGAGATTTATTTTGAAAAAAGAAAACAACTGGCCAAAGAAATTTGTTGTAAGTATTTTTAGGACTGTTTTCACACAAAAAAAAAATGCATATTAAATATTTTTATATATGGCTTATATGTATACCATCTTTATTTATTCTGTTTATAGCTTACTAGAAAATGCACTTATTTATTATCACTCATTATTATCATCATCTGATTGAAGATATAAATGATTCTCTAACTGTAATGTTTTTCTTCATAAAAACTGTGTCTTTTTGTTATAATAGCACTAGTTAATTGCAAACTTATTTCAACATAAAATTTGTATTAAATGAATAGTTTTGTGCTTTCTGTATTAATAGAATTATTTGTGCCTTAATAAATGATGATGATCAAAATGTTTTTAAATCTTGAATTATTTTAGCATAAATTGAATTTTATTATGAGGGTAATTTTAAGAGTTTTTCAAGTTTGAAGTGGAAGCACTTTGATAATATTCGTCGATTATAAATTTAAATAAAATAAAATTGTTTCAGGAAATATTTGTTTTGACTGTGGTGCATTATATAATTGTTGAAATTTCCATATTGTTTCATTCAATTAGTTCAAGTGCTCTATTTTTACCATGTTTTTATTAACTCGCTTTCTTGTTTGTGTGTATGTTTGTCCAGTACAAATCTTGCAATCGATTTTTAACTAACTTCCCGACTAGCTAAACATTTAAAACTTTTAGAATATCTCAGAACACAATGACAATGCATTATTTTAATACTTTTAGCCATCTTTAAGGAGATTTAAATTCATTTTCAGTTAATTTTGTTTTATAGACTGGTGCAGCTATCTATCGGCCGGGCCGGGAACGAAAAGTTAAACGCAAGTTAACTTCCAATTAACTTCAGTTTCTTTCAAGTGGATGGGATAATTCATAAAAAAAAAATTTTTAAAGTATTTATTAATACATATTAATACATTGTCAAGTTTATATGATTCAACAGGAAATTTAAAAACATGGTATATAAAAAGTTCTTTTTATTTTGTAATTATTTTAATGTTTATTGCAGATTCATTTAACAGTACATAATTCATCCCTTTGCTTGCACTTACTCATAGTGTCTCAACTGAATAGAGTGCAGGTATTGAAAGCAATGCACTTTGATATTAACATCCAATGACTTGGAAGTTTAAAGCAGTTCTTCCCTTTTCAAAATCAATTTTTAAATTTTTGCGTGATACATGGTTGCAGTTTCTTTTGTGATTGCTTGTTTTTCCTTTGCGTATAAGTTATTAATGAGTTTTAGAATGAGTATTTAAATTTAAATACTTAATTTTCGCACACTAGGTAAATAGCTTCTTATTACACCTTTTTCTGCATGAAAATGCATTACTGAAGTTGCCACATTGTAACTTTGTTCATGAAATTTACCAGAATGTTTATTCCTCAATTTAGTGTTTAGTGGTATTATCTTTTTACAGCATTGGCACAGTTTATATTTGTGTAATAATTTTAAAGGTGTTATAATTTCAAAGGAAATTTTAGCTCTGCCTTGTTTGATAGAAAGCTTATGATTATCACAATATCAGAGTAAAATCTTGTTTCTTTAGTAATTTTTTAGACTATTAAAAGAGTTTTTAGAATGAACATGGATAGATGTGTCAGAAAAAGATATTTGTGTCATAGGTAAGGAGGAAGGTAGCCAAAATATTTAACCTTATGTAGGAAATGCATTAATTAGGATTTATTGCATATATCTACATTGCTTTTTAGTTTAATACAGGCAGCATTTGACTGAAAACAACAAGCTGTGCACATCAATTTTTTTTTCTTTTTTGCCTTTGTCTCATGTTATATAAAATGATAGTAGGATTTCAAATTGTCTATTCCCATTACATTTTTGTACATTTATTATCTGATAAAAATATACAACATTAGTATAAGTCTTAGTTTCAAGCTCACATTGCTAAAAGATCTAAATAAAAGTACATTCGCAAAAAAGTGCATTCTAATAACTAGCTCTCCAAAAGATAAACTAGAATATCACTATGTAAACTATTTGGTTAACTCTACCAATAAATTTTCATATCATAGATGCAATTGAGTATTATGATTTTTAGGATAAAACTATAAATATCAGTCAAGATATATTTTTGAGAATGTTCTCATATCCCCCCCCCCCTCTTTTTGTTTGTGTGTCTGTGTGCTTACCAAATTGCATTAAAATTTAAAACACATTTGGCAAAGACAGAGATCTTGGTTAATGAAGGTAAAAATTAAAATAATTTCTTTTTTCAGTGAAAAAAATTAAACTCAAGTACAGTAGTATAAAAAAAAATGTTTAATGTATGCTAAATGTGTATTTATTTTTTTTACCATTCGGTTTATATTTCTGTTGATCATAGAGCAAATACAATAATTATGTTCTTTATTGGTTATATGTAAGATTAATAGCTGTGTATAATATTTTGTTTCTATCAAGTTATGCTGTAAATGTTATGTTTATAATCTACTTGTTAAAAAGAATTTTTATGTAGGTTTCCTGGAAATTTTTTGCATACTGTTCATTGTCTGAATAAGACATAAATCTTCTTTTGTTTTTCTGGGGATACTTAGAAGGATGGTTGTTTAAATTTTATAATTTTTATTTCTGTTGAGATTAATTCATTTGCATGCTTTAATCATTTGTATAAACTCACTCATGCTACTACTAGTGTACTTTATCTACAAATATTAAAACATTATTTGAAAGTTCAGATATCGTGAGAGAGGAGGGGAGGAAGAAACATTATTATGGTGACATAAAAGTTTATTGTATTTTATGCATTATTACTGTATTTTGAGCATTATTTAATTTTTTTTTCCCGTTGCATTCTGCATGTTACATTTTTTATTTCATTAAATAAAGGTTATTTATTTTTATTAAACACCCACATTTTATTATTAATTTCAATATTGTTTAATTTTTTAGTTAGAATCTGGAAGAATTATTTTGTTGATCAATGCAGGACTTATTAAAAAAAATTTCTAAAGTGTACATTCATCAAATATATCTTTTCTTCTTCCATTTGTAATAAATAAGAATGACAATACATATATTACTTGGTATGTTTATTACATACACTCCAAGGGCCAACTTAATTTTTTCTTCATTGAAACATTCTTGTTATATGTAAAGCATGTTCCTTTCTTAGATTTATGTATTGTAGGAAATTTTTCTCTAAAGTAATGTTCTAAGTTATGAAAGTTGTGGTGAAACAAGGTATATAATTTGTGTTACTTTACTTAATATAAAATAAAAGAAGCAGTTCTTTTTCCTTGTCAGAAAAGTGTAATCAGGATGTCATATCTCTGTTTTAATGTTATTGTTTCTGAAAGCAAAATAATAAGAAATACTGAATTGAAAGTAAGAAAATGTTTGACGTTGGTGATTCATGGAAGAAAAATAGATATAATATTTACTTATCGGTTTATGGAAGTAAATTTGAAAAAAGATAACAATAAGTAAAGAAAAATTACAGCAAGACGAAATTTTAAAATACATATAAGTTTATAAAATATCAATATTACTATTTTTGTATTAATTGAAACTGAAGTGTAATGTGTGAGAACAAAATCCATTGCTTGTGACATACTTAATGATTGAGTGTTCTAACTTGCATATGTTAAAAGCAGATGAATGGCAAAATAATATATACATATATATATTTATTTATTTATTAATTGGCTGTATTAGGAGTTCTAAAGGTTGTGAGGTTTGAAATTTTACTGAAATGCACTCCTTTCCCTCAAAATATAAATAAACAGGAAAAAAATTAAGAAAATACCATAATTCAATTAACATTATTTTTAAAGAATTCTGAATTTTTATGATTAATCTTTATTGTGTTAATGTGTAATTTAATATGTATTGTTAAAAATTTTATATAATATATGTGAGCATGTTGATGACATTTGAAAATGTATCTTCAGATTCATCTGTAAAGGTTTTGGGAACAATGGCTTTGGTGATAAAAATTTAAGATGAGAGAGATGTCTACACAAACTTTGTTAAAAAATTTTTTTCTTATTTATATGAACAATTCTGGTCATTTTCTGATGTATTGCTTAATTGTATCTTTTGTTTCCTTGAATAGTTAAATTATAAAAAGTGCAGGAAGCTGAATTTCTCACACAGTTATAATATTTTAACATCTCGTGACTTTAAGATATTTTCTGTGAAAAATTGCTATATTAATCATTTGTAATGGTAAGTAAATAAAGTTTTAAGGTTTCCAATCAACAATTTTCTTAACTTGATTATAATAATTAAAAAAAGGATAATTAAGAAAAGTGAGATATGTTTACACATTGATGAAAATTATAACCAAAGTGATGTCTGTCAAAGCATTGTTTTGTAATGAAATAAGAAATTCATTTAACTAAAACATTTTTCTTGCTTTTTACAGGTCTGAACTATGTGGTAGAGGTAATTTTTCCTATTTTTAAGTCAATTGGTTCTTATCTGTTTACAATTTATTTATTTTTTTTTAAACACTGCCCTGTTTTAATTGTGTGAATCATTTCTTTGACTGTCATATTGTGGAGTCAAAATATTTAACTGATTTCATTCGTGACAATCAGTTATTAAATAGTATTAGCTTTTAGTATAATTAGTATTGAGTTTAATTTCATACATATAATTTATAACTTGTATTATGCAATTTGATTTAACATTATATAAATGTGATTCTATTTAATTTTCTTATATTTATTTTGTAGTTATGTTTCATTTATATATTTTGTTTTAAGATTCTAGTTTTAGTTCAAAGTTAGTTCTTAACTGCTCATTGTCTATTTTATTTCAAGAATTATATGATTATCATTATATTTTTGAGTTGTTGAGTTTGGTTGTTTATTAGTGAATGCTTTTGTATTTTTCCTCTGATTTACATTGTTTTCATATCAATTTTTTCTTTTGATCATAAATAATTTGTTTTTATCATGCTATTTTAGTAATGTCTTTGTTATAGAGATGTTTACCTTAATTGTTTTTTTACAGTAACTAAGCTTTTAGTAGATTGAAGTTTTAATATTACAAAATCTTCACAAAAAGTATGTTGAGAAATATTCAAATTTTTAAAAATTTCGTCAAATTATTCATTATAAAAAGATTTTATTTTTTAAATTAAGTTGAAGCAAATGATCGATTAACTGTTGTTCAATTATAGCTAATCTCTTATTTGAAAGATTTCAGTAACTTATGTACCCTAAAATATCTAAATTTGCTATCTTAGTGGTATACAAAATTAAAATTTGTTGCAGGAAATTTAATGTAATTGTAGCATAAATTTTAGCATATTTCCTAAAAATATCATTTCGAAAATTCTCATGCATAAAACTTTTAACTTCCTCTCAGAACCTAAATCCTCAAATGTGTCTTAAAATTTGAATATTTTGTAAATATTATGCTTGCACATAAAACTAAGCTAGAGGTAGTGAATAGTAGATCACTGCATGTTATTGCTCTGTAATAAACATCACAGTTTAAGAGATAGGGGCAAAACAACTCTAAAAAAAAATTTTTTTTTTAATTTTTTTATGAAATAAAACATAGTATTTACTATATAATCTAAATGTTAAATTATGTTATATTATACTTGTTATAAATGTTTCTTTTAAATTTTAATGATTCTTATTTATTTCTTCCAGTTGCCCAGTTTTGTTTCTTTATGGATGCTCCAAAACGAGACTACCAAAGTCTTCGATATAAATGCCACAATTGCTTTTATGCCACCAATCGTCCCTCACATTTGAAGAGACACTACTTAACACATACGCAAGAAAGGCCCTTTGCATGTACTGTATGTGGAAAATCGTTTAATCAGAAAGTTAGTTTACAAGAACATTCTCGTATTCATACTGGGGAGAAACCATTTCAGTGTGAATTTTGTTCTGTCCGGTTTACTCAAAGGTCAAGTTTAAAAAATCATCGCCGCTTGCATTTGAAATATCAGTTCAGTAAAGAAAATAATCCGTAATTATAAATATATATAGATACATATGTATTATAATATATGTATATATATATTTATAATTATGGATATACATATATATTTATGTATGTATAGTTGATACATGAATCAAAAAGTTATTGAAAATTATTTTTGAAATTATAAATTATACTTGTTTTTTTCTCATATATATTTTATTTATTTGAAGATATCTTTTATTATCACCTTTTGTATCATAATTTTAGCAAAGGATTTTTTTGTTAATTTGTTGGCTGGAAATGTATCAACTTATATCCATTGCATGCATAATACAGCTGGACAACTATGTGTTAAATAATTATATATGTCTTAAGAGAATAATTAATATTTATATTTATGCATTGCTATTTTATTTGTTGTGTTAGCTAAAAAGTTTTACTGAAAAATGGGTTAATGGTTATATAAATCTTATATAAAAACAATGTATTTTGGTTATGTTTGGTCTTTTGAAATATATAATCTCATATACTTTTTAAAAATCAAAATGGCGATAATGGATAAATCTATTATATACATTTGCAAAATTTTTAAATCAATGCTTTTAGTTAATTCTAGTCTTTGTTTTATTTAGCTTTTTCCTATTAAAATGTTAATTGTAATTAATTTATTATTCTTTAAAGGTTCTAGTTTGAATGCAAATAGGGCTTCTGAAACTTTTCTAAGTTTATTTAAAAGTGTGTAAATGTCCCCTGTACAAAAAATAAATATTTTTGTACTTCTATGAATCATGTTATGCAGTGACAACATTTCTGAAGTCTTTGCTTTGCAGAAAGTGTTATTTCAAGATGTTTATACAGATATTCCTCGACTTACGACCAAGACATTGGTTGTAAGACAAATTTCAGACAATTTTTTTTATATATATATGTACATACACATTTTTTACTTTCATACATACATATGTAATTTAAAATACATTGTACTTTATTTAGAAGGCATAAATTATTCTTCGTCATCACTACTTATTATGTTAGTACAATCCAATAGTTCAGAATTTGCGACAGAAGGTATGTTGCAAGTTTCTTTTTAACAAAGTTATCCAAGGTAGTTTTTAATAGTCATGTAATACATATAGGTATGTACTGTTCATTCAAAGAACAATATTTTTGAGAGAAAAATAAAAATAAAAATTTTGGTCATAAGTGCAACCGGTTGTAAGTTGAGGAATACCTGTACTGGTATATGAAAACGTCATCACTTTATCTTTTTTAACAATAAAATATTCACTTCATGATACTTCCACTTCAAGTTATGAAAAGATATTATAGCATCTCATTATTTTCACTTCTATTCATTTAGACTGAAGAGATAACAAATTTCTTTATTCTTTTAAATACTCAAAATAGGTAGGATTAAAATAAAAATAAAAATAGGACTTAGTATAAGCATTTAACATATTGAACATAGTAGAAAAGTTATTGACTGGGAGTTATAAATATTATATTTAAGATGAAATATTTAATAATTGTGTATAATTTGTGTACCTTAAAATATTTCGTGATGTTATATAAGTAATCTTCTGAATACTTATAATTTAACCCCGATAATCTTTCTCTTATTGAGGTTGTTTATTTATTTTTCTCTTTGACCCTGCATTTGCAGTTTTGTAATGTGTACATGTATCTTATCTAATAGTAAATTATCATAATTTTGAGATGTCAGATGGTGATTTATATTAATTTAATTGATACATGGCATGTTGGTTTTTTTTTTTAAAATAAACTGTTTTTTAATATCCTTAGTTTAAATTACTCTTAAATTTAATTGTACTAGGGAGAAGTTATAACCCCTTTTTTATTTTATTTTATTTTATTTTATTTTTTTAAACAAAATTTTGTTCTATGCTTAAAACAAATTTCTGTTATTTTCTGTTAATTACAGCAGTTAGGGAGATAAATTAAAGAGTTTTTAAATCTTGGAATAATATTGGGATAAAAAGAGTCTTTTATTCTCGTGTGTGCAATAACTAAAATAGTTCTTAATTTTATATATATACATATCTCCGGGGAATTTTTATTCAGAAATGCATATAATTTTTCGTTTGAAAAAAATGGAATAAAGCAGTGGTTATTAATGTACACTGCATAGTCAGCCTTCTTGCAGGAAAAGCGCAAGAGCTAAAACTATGTAGCAAGATTAGACCACAATGTTTAAGAACTTTTTGAATTTATTTTGAAAGAATTCTTTATTTTCTGTAAAACCTATTTATAAGTGGGTGTGAAATCATGCTATAAGTAACATTTAAATTGTAGCTTAGTTCATTGATATTTGTTTGATTACTGCCCTGCCCCTGATGATAATATATAAATAAGTTTAAAAAATTATTAGAGTTAATTCTTTATTTAAAAGTGTTGTGTTTTTTGGGGTGGTGTACTTTAGTCAGGTGCTTTATTGATTTTTATATCTTAAATTTTGTGCAATTAATTTTGTAATTGATTATACCAACTGATATATGAAATATGTGTGTTTATAATTTTATTCAGTTTGATAAAGTATTATGTGCAAAAACACATTGTGATTTTGTGATGTTAAACAATTTTATATGAATTTAAGCATCAATTTAAAATCTTATTCTTTATTGTATGGTTTATTGTAAATAGTAGACATCTGTTAAATTTATTGTTACATGACCTTTTTGTTATATATTTATGGATTGACCTTTTTTTTCTTAAATATTTGTTAATATATTGTTTTTTAGATATGTTGTTATAGTAAAAATTCATTGTATAATTTTATTTCTTTGATTTTTTAATTTCATTGGTACAAGGTTATAACATGTTTTTGATAAAGCTGTGTAGAGGAACTATCAAGCTTTGTGTCTTCTGTAACATAAATCATATTTCAACTCTTCATATTACTTGAGTTCTTTATATTCAGTTTTTTTTTTTATATACTGTGATGGTAATTGTCATATGAATTATTCAAATAAAGGTATTTTGGTTATTCTTCTCATATTGTTATTTATGTGTTAGGTTTTTCATATTTAGTTCTTAATGTGTTTTATTTTTTATATTACTAAAAACATTAATTTGTAGTTGTTCATGGTAAGAATTTTAATTTCTGATGTAAGTAATAATGAGAATTCATAGCATGGAAAATTCACATTAAGAAACTGTGAGTTAAAGGGCTCAGTTAAGAACATTAAGAAACTGTGAGTTAAAGGGCTACGTTTTTTAAATGTCATGCATTTTGCTAAAAGAAAATTCTTTTCCTCCTCAAAGGGAAAGTTGACATTTCATGACAAAGTTGAAAAATACTCGCATAAGTTTTTAACTTTTTTTTTATGTAAACTCAAATTCTAAAAGCTTTTGATGATGTTTGAATAAATATTTCTTAGGAAGATAATAAGTGTTTTAAGTTGTTGCTTCCTCCAAAAGTATTTGATGGATATTTCTTTTATATGCACAATAGTAAAATACATAGTCAACATTATATACTGTTTCAATATGCATATGCATATACATGGGAATCTCGATTGTTCCCTGAATCATGGTTTTCACGTATGTGTCATTTATTTCATCCAGCCCTATTGATCATATTTCTTTGTTCTGTTCCTGCATTTATCGTTCAGTTCATTCGGTCCCTTGAAAAACGATAGATTGAGATTCCACTGTAAATGGTTTTTTAACACCTTAAAATCTGATCTGAGAAACACTGATTAACTTATAGACCCATGATATATGAGTCTATTAATGTGATGAATTTATCAAGATTTACAATTGACATTTTTCTTTTTCCTATGTATTCTAACTTACCAGTAAATACATATTCACATATTGCTCACTCCTTTCAACAATGTCATACCTCTCAAATGTCAATGTCATACATCTCAAAAAATGTGATTGTTTTAGAAGAGTGATTTTAAAGTTTGAAAGTATGATAAAATATATTAAATATAAATATTAATTCTGCTCTCTAGCAGCTAAATATTGAGCGGTGAGATATGACGATCTTGCAGGGATATACTACTCTTTCAGGACATTCTGACAGCAGGCGTAGCTAAAAATCACCGATTTTTGAGTTATGACATTGTTGAAAGGAGTGAGCGATATGCTTGTTTGACCAAGAAAATTATATTCATCCAGTTGCTCCAAAGTAGAGTAAAATACTTTTAAACAGCAGTTTTATAAGACTCCCGTTTTCTATATTTCATTTGCTTTGTACATTCATTTATTTCTCTGGAGTTCTTCCAATGTTGAGACAAGTGTATAGCTATAATAGTGCCAAGAAAAGGTTAATGAGATAAGGTTTTTTTTTTTGTGTGTGTATGGTATAAGTCACTAAAAGAATTTAAAACAGTCCTTAAAATAATTGGGTAAAAATGAAACCATCATAAAATACATTTTAGACCTTGATTAAAGGAAAATGGTAACATTTTAGTTAACAGAGAAAAATACTTATTTGTTGATTAAAGTTTCTTAGAAACTATATCAATTAGCAGACTTATATCGTCCGGTTTATTATTCGAATCTCTTCTGTTTCACCTCTGTGGCGATGGATTGATTCCAGAAATTTGTATGTGATATTTTCTTGGATATTTGTTGCACTGAATTATATGTTTTACTTCATCACATGTGTTGGATCTTTTCTAATTATTCCAATCTAACAGACTACTTGTGTTTTCATTAATTTGGTTATTAATTTTCTAGGGTTTAGTTTCTAAAGATCTGAAACTTTTAGTAGTAGTATTATAGTTATGTTCAAACATAATGTAAGATGAAATTTAACAAACAAACAAACAAAACTCTGTTACATCAGTTACTTCCAATTTCCAACAACTACGGGGTATAACAAGTATTTTGTAATAATTTGATATCTTAGGTTAATACCCTTTACTGCAGATTTCCAATACAGGATTTGTTGTGCATTTGCAATAATTTTATATAAGTTTTCTTAATTTATAATTAAATATTTCCTTTTTGTAACTATGTCTAGGTCTTGGCATTTGGCCCAGAGCCTGTGGGTTTAGGTCCCTTTGTAGATATGAATGTTTATAGCCATTCGTAATTGGCTTTAAACTGTAGGTCCAGTAGGCCTTTGAGTAGCAAATGTTGACCAGTAGTGCTGTAAACCATCAATCTTTTTGTAATTACAGAAATATTTAAAAAAATTCTTTTTGATATTTTTAATGATGCTAAGGGGTTGGGGACAAACTTTCTGAGATTGTTTAGAGAAAATCTTTTTTAATAATTCAATAATCAAATATTACAGTAACTCAAAACTTACATAATGTAGATTATAATTTTTTTCTAACTTTTATAAGTATTCAGGCTTAATATCTCTTAGGATGTCTTATTTTTAGATTTATTTTAAAAATTTTAGTAATCATGCAGTTTTCTTCCCAAAATTCAAATATAGTAATTTTGATACATAATAAACTCTTGAGAGTCAATAGTATGCTCAATACATTTTAATGCACACAAAAATAGAATAAATCAATTTAATTCCATTTTTGTGTGCATGTATCAAATTTCTTTATTATAGACTTTCTCTAAAGTTTGGGCTTGTTTCTTTATTTTTTAATATATGCTTGGCTTTTAAAAAGTATTTCCCTTAAAGCAAAGTATTTATGCAAGGAAAGATTGACTGTAGTGTACCAATATATAACTTGTTTCACATTAAGCCTTTTGAATTGCAGAAGAAAATAATAGCTATTTTCTGTATATCAGGTACTAAAATAAAATAGTACCTGATGTGCAGAAAATAATTTTGTTTTTTATTGATATATTTTTAAAATGTTGATCTATTTTTTATTGATATATTTTAAAAATAATTATCTTATTGATGAAACATAGTTTGAGAAGTATGAACACTTTTTGATAGTTCATAATAAACATGTGCAGTATTATCTAAATTCAAGTTGTAAAATACAGAAAATATATATCAAGCTTACTTTCTTATGTAGTTTTGATTTATCCTTTAACTATAAAATCTACACAGTGTGTTACAGAATTCTCAAAGTAGTATCTGTTGATCCATACTCTTGCATAGTGATAGTTACATTAATAGTCTTTTTTTTAGCAAGGTTTTGGTTGTACATTATCAGTTTAGAATAATTTAGGTTTTCCTTATGTTCTCATTTTTGTAATTAAAAAAAAAACATGATTTCTCACTAGGAAGTTAAGAGTCAAAAAAGAATATATCTGATTACAGTTATTAAATTCGTAGATCCTGATTAGAGTATTCAAGATTGAGATTAGAGTTTTATATCCTACTACTAGACTGGTTTATGGTTAGAAATCAGAATTATTGACCAAAAGTTTAATCTCCTTTTGCTTGAACAGTTAGGTAAAATTTAAGTTATTCCCTTCATCCAATAATTCTATTGTAAAGATACTAGTAATCATGTTTCCAGAGGAAATCACATTCACATAAAATTTCCTGGTGTTCATGATAGTATCATTTGATATTGAGTATTTTTTAATAAAGTGATCTAGATTGCATGTTAATATCAGTTGTTTTTGTGTTAAATTTACAGGCCTGATACATATTAATATATATCTTTGCTTAAAATCTTTTACTGTCTATTTTGTTTTATCAGCCCATGAAATTTTTGTAACCTCCAAATGACAACTGATAGGTTACTTTAGTAAATTTTATATCCCATTCATTAACATTATTTGGTAAAATATATCTGTTGTAATTATGTAGTTTAACCAAAGTTAAAGAACCTTTCATTTTATTCAGAGAGACATTTTCTCTTTAAAATAATGTTTCAGGGCCATCAAGATATTTCTAAAATTCTTCAAAAGACATTTCAATATTTTGTGTTCTTCATAAATAATAGGAGGTAATTATGCTTGACAGAGGTTCCATATGAATTTCTTTTGAAGTATTTTAGCCATATAAATGTTTTACTACATTGCCATTAACAATATATTGAATCTATTTATGTATTACAATTTATTTTTTATGTAAAAGTGAATGAAAAAATTTTAATCCTTAAAGTTTCATGCTGAATGTATATGGGCATATATACATAATTCATAACATTAAGTAATAAATTATGGAAAATCCTTCAGGTTCTTGTTTTCACAATTTGAATAATTTCATGCAACTCATAAATTTTTCATAACTTAGGTATTCAATGATAATTTTGAATTTGATTTACAAAGCTGTTTTTAAGCAGTGTCCACACTAAATTATACTTCTTAAATTTGGAGGGATGGGGAACTTAACAAAAATATATTTTATGAAATAAATTAAAAACAATTTTTACCATCAGGATTATTGTTACATTCTTTTACCTTTCCTTCTGCTTTGATAATTACAGGACTTGTAGTATGTTGTTATTTTTTGCACCTGTTTGTTAATAAACAACCTCATTGCTTCAAATATTGAAAATTAATAGTTGTAATTGTATTCTTAGCATAAATATATTTAAGTATTATGCAGTTTGAAAGCATGTCCGTAGACTGAGAGAAATGGTAATTGCATGAAAAGCTGATCTGTCTGATTAAAGTTATACTTCCTTAAAACATTCAAATAATTCCAATTTTAAGCAAACCACTGGCTCCTTCATTTCTTGCATAGATTTTATAAGTTGCATAGTATATGCTTGTGATCTTTTCATTTCCATTGAAAGTTAAAAATTGTGATTTATAATATCCAATATTGACATTAAAAGTAAAGAGTAATTAACACTTCGTTTTAGTGCTTTGCAGAAATAAATTGAATTCCTCTAAATCCCTGATAGGATTGTTTGTAGTAGTTTATCATGCACATCTGTAATATTATTATGACCTCTAAAAATTTGAAACTTCTATGAAATTCCAATAGCTTTGAGGCCAAAAACATATTCTTATATTTATGAGCAATTTTTTCTCCTCATTTTTTAATTTGCAATCAGAATGATAAAAAGTTTGCCACAATTGAACAGTATTTCTGATGTAATGATATTATCTGGTTGACTTATATTAATGACTGATACTTATCTGTAAATAAGTAGCATTAGAAATTCTAATTATAAAAGAAATTTGCAGTTGATCAATCTGAATCCTGTCCCTGGAAAAACATATTTTTAGCATTTAGGTATTTAATATGACAACAAAAACAATTTTGTTAATGCTGTGTTGATATGTAGCTCAGTGATTTGTTGCTAAATTTAGCAATCAAGGCATAAAATTGTTACAAGAAAAGATCAAACTGGAATTAATTGGTTTGAGCAAAAATTTCTACTTTCAAAAGTTAAATATTTTTTTTTTTTTTTTATGTTTAGGAATAAACAGAAACCAATTAAAATCATGATTTTTATAATTTTTTTTACCAATGTTTTAACCTTTAACTTTGTTAAATTGACTAATAAATTTATCCATAGTTTTAAAGCTCTGCTTGCTTTTAGAAAAAATCTCAAGTGAAATCTATTGAAATGCTATGAGCAAAAAGAGAGCAAATACATGCCCTGATTATTAAGTGTTTTGAAAAATCTTTTAAATTAAAATTGTTTATTTAACCTGCTTGTAATTTTGTCAGAAAATTTAATCTTTTTGCACATATTTATATATGTACACTTATATATAAATATATGCATATAGGCATTTCCTATACCCCCTTCCTTGAATGTTTTTTCTAAATATGTTGCAGGAACACTTTTTATTTTCCTATAAATATTATAAAACTTTTACCATAGTACTATCAATATTAATATTTATCACAGTTTTATCAGTATTTATTTTATTGATGGAAAAATTATTTATTGAAATTTCAAATTGTCCTTTTTTAATTTAACAAAAAAAACTTGTGTACATGTAAGAAATAATTCTGTTTGTTTTTATTGTGTTCAAACTTTACATGAGATATATATATGTATATCTAATTCCTTAAAAAAATTTTACTTAATATTTTCTAATTGTTTTCTCTTTTTTCTCTAGATATCAATTCCATTTTTACGAATTTTCATGGTGTTTCTTATGTGGAACAGAATGTAAATTCTGATTTCACAGAAGTGAAGAAATTGCGTTATTCATGTGAACATTGCTCTTATCAGACAAATTTCTTGACAAATTATAAACGACATTTTCGTATTCATTCTCGAGAAAGGCCTTATATATGTTCTATTTGTAATAAGGCTTTTAGTCAAAAAGTACATTTAAGATCACATTTAGTTGTACATATGCCACGGAATGTATATTCTAAAGTGGATTGACAATTTGTACATTTGACTGAACTTAATTTAGTAAGTGTAGCTTATATTATTTTGAAGTTTTGATCAATGTAAGTTTCTTTAAAAAACTGAATAAATGTCTTTATATTTCTACTATTTAAAGTTCTTTGTTCTCCTTAGAATTATGTATCTAGCTCTAATTTCAAACTCTTTAGGGTAAAGATTTCTTTAATTATTTTCAAATCTTACAATGAAAATACTGATAATTTGCTTGATTATTAATATAAAATTTTCATGTGTTTCATTCAGTGTCATTCAACAGTCCAGTTTTATTGGACGTGTGGGTCTCTATTAAATTTAATATGAGGATCGTACTTTTAGAGATGAAAGCATACTCTTTTTTTTTTTTTTTTTTTTTTTTTTTTTTGTCATGATGTAAGAAAATTGTTGAATGATAAAAATTCTGTGGGACATATTCTGTATGAAATTAAACTATTATTTTTGCTATCCATTTTTGCTGTCACACCTGTGGCTAAATAATGAAAAATTTAGTTATGTAAAATATGTGTCCCCAGAAATGCTATGTTATTAGATGTGGCTTCATTTACATATAAGAGAGGGGACCTGCATTTATCAGTGCATGGTTTCAACTATTAATTTTTAGTCTAATTTTCTGCAAATTATTATAGTTGCAGAAGCATCATTTGATTAAATGCTTATTGAACATGTTGTATGTGCTTTAATTTTCAATGAATAAATCATTATCCGTAAATCTAATGATAGTCATTTAAAGCTGTTTCATGTTGGAAAAAATTTAAGTTAAAATAATTATTCTCCATTCATTTATTAATGCTAAAAATTATGCTTTAATATCATATGGCATACAATTTTTTTCATCTAAGTGTCTTAAATTATTTATAGTTTTTTTTATAGCATGATGTAGTGACATTGTTTTAAGAATTTTTTTGTCTTCCATTAGTTTCTTTCTTGTAAATGTATGTCTGACCATACACCATCAAGATTCTTGATAAAATCTGCAATAATGTGTCAGTTTTGCTGTTGTAATTTAATATGCATTGATTCTTTTCATGTAGGCATTGCTGGCTGTCAAATTTACTGCAATTCAGGAAGCTATCCCAAATCCATTTTGTCACCCAATATTCATGATATTCCTGGGAAGCGGGAAACTATGTATGCCTGTGATGCATGCCCATATAAAACTAAACGTGTGGGTAATTTCAAGAGACACTACCTCATTCATACTGGTCAACGTCCATTTGTATGTGTATGTTGTAGCAAGTCATTTAATCAGAAAGTTGCACTTGATGATCATTTGCGTTTACATACTGGGGAAAAGCCTTATGCATGCAGTAAATGTCCAGAAAAGTTTTGTAACAGAACATCTTTTCGTCGGCATATTGCAAAACACGTGGATTAATTTATCAGTAAATTGCTGTAGTTTGTAACCATATCTTTTTAAATCTTATTTTTTATTTTACCGTAGTTTAGTGTATTAATGTTTCAGAGATATATTAATATTAGAATGTATAACAGAGTGAATATGACTTTGAGTATTTAAAATACTTGTTTTGAAGGAAATAGAGTTCAAAGTTGACCATTTTTTGTGAGCTGATTATTTTCCATTCACAATTCTTACTATCCATTGGTTACAAAAAAACACATTGTGTTTCAGGTATAACAGAGCAATATGATGAACAATGTTATACCAGTGGATGGATGTTATCTTCTCATCAGTCAGAAAAGCACAAAAGCTCATCTCTCTCTAAAGAGGAAGAATTATATCATTGTAACTTATGTTCCTATGCTTCATCTAAACTATATAACCTCAAGAGACATCTTATTACTCACACTGAACTACGTCCTTATTCATGTAGCATTTGTGGGAAAGCTTTCAATGATCAGTCAAATTTGAAAGTTCACATACGAACTTTGCATCTACTTCGTACTCAAATTTCCTGAAAAATAATTTTGTTGACTATGCATATTGTGCATTTTTCCTCTTTCTCGGGATTAATAAAAATTAAACCATCATTATATATGCTTTATCCCTAATTTTAATGCTATCATAGTTCTTTGAATCATTAGTACGAAATCTCGCTTAGTTATACTTAATTATATATGTGCCCTTGGTTTTTTAAGTGGTCTAAGTCATTGTGCTGGTGACTGCAAAAGTGGTGCAAGTCAAGAATCTAAAAAAAATGAGTTTTTATGTTGCATTCTTTAATATTACTGTAATCAGAAGCAGTCTTTGCAAAATTTTAAAATTGAACCGTAAATATTTTCTAAAGTATTTTACTAATAGTATAAAAATATTTTCTAGTTTGTTCAAACTCAAACCTTTAAATATCTTGAAGTGAAAAATATATGACTTACGCCACTTTTGTAATCACCCTTTCAATGACTTGGACCACTTTCATAATCAAGGGCTCAAATATACTCTCATTCATGTGTATAGAAGTTTAATCAATCTAATCCTCTGATTATCTTATTCATGGGAAGTTTGAACTACTGTTGATGAGTTAAATAATTTATATATTCTCTGATGAAGATTGTGGATAATAAAAAAATTTTAAATACATTTTATTTGTTAATTTTATCTGATACTGCAGGCAAATTGAATGTCGTTTTTGTAATATTTAAAAATATCCTCTATTATTTTCCACTAGTGAAATGCACATTTGTCGTCTGAATTGCAGTTGTCATATTTTATAACTTTTATATAACCACTTGTTGAAATCTTGCTGTGTAACTTTTGGTTCTCTAACCTTTACAACAGTTACCAGTCTGAATGATGCACGAAATAAAAAGCATTCAAAGAGTTGCATTTTCACAACGTATTACCTTAACTTTATTTAATTTTGCTACCTGTATATAGATTATTAATTTCATGTTTTAGGAGAATCTATTACAATTACAATGATTTAGTGATAGAATTCTTTCTTAGTTTAAATCAAAAGTCAAGTATATAGCTTGATGACAGCACTCTGAGGATGTAACCTTGAATGAGATGTAGATGTGATAAGAAGTAAATGCACAACTGTCTGACAGTGGACATCTCATAGCAGAGACTAATATACACTTCACATTAATTGATATAGGTTGCACTAGTATTCTTTTCCCAGTAAATCAACTGTGAGTTCAGGAGAGTGAATGAGTTAAAAGTAGTATATTGAATGTTTGTTATGAATATGTGTCATGTGCATTGACAAATGATCAGTTGTGTTTGTTGTAGTCATGATCTCTGTATTAAGGAGCAAAGTTTCGTCTTTCTGCTGGTTTATTTCTTGTGGTTTGCCAAATATAGATTGATCATGTAACTGTGATTACTAAAAGAGCTTCCTTAAGAGAGACTGTGAATGACTTTTAGAGTTGCATTATAGGTTGCCAAAGCCTAACAAAATCCATGATATTTCTCAAATATAGTTAAATGGATATAAAATTTATTACTCTGCATTTTTTGTTTCTGAATTCTTTAAGAAAATAATTAATGTTTTATACTTAAATATTTCCCCCTTAAATTCTTATGCAAATCAATTGATTATGACTATGAAATTCAGAGTCCAGTTTACCATGATCAAAATATCTGTATATTTAAAACTGATGATAGTAAGGTCATGTTTAAAGATTTTACTTTTTTATTTATCAGTTGCCATAAAATGTCAATGTGTTTAAAATCAAAGACTTTTGAATGTCACATGCCTAGGTAAATTTATCTAAAACAAATTGTCATTACAGAATGACATTTTCTAACTGTGAAGGAATATTTGGAATCCAAAATTAGGAAATAAAAATAACTTTTGGAAATATTTGTATGAGTTGAATATGCCAATAATACTGTAGGGGTGCACTAAGAAAGATTTAAAAAAAATTCTTCTTAGATTTTTTTAAATGAAATTTTTAAGCTGTTTTAGTAACTTTTTTTAAGTTTGCATTTAAAATAATAATTTGAGAGTTATGAAATTTATATCACAAAAATTACTTTAAAATGAAATCTTTTTTTAATCTTTACCTCCATTTTCTGATGTTTGGTGAATTTTTAAATATTAAATTTTAGAATTTAATTTATTAAATGCTGATCACGTGATTTCTTTTTCTGGTAATTTAAATAAATTTATCGTCACGTCCATAACAATGAAATAGACAAAGAAATATTTTTTCCCTTGCTAATGCTGCATACGATTGGACATTGTCCAAAAAAATATTAAAATACAGTAAAAGATATGTTCCTCAAACTGTACTATATTCTTTAGTATGTCCTATTAGATTTAATTTGAATATTTTCTTCTACATTATTTTGTCTATAAAAATATCTCTTAGGATTTTTTTATAAATATATATATATATATATATATATATATATATTTTACATCAATTGTATACATTGATCATCATATTTATTATACATATATATATATTTATTTTTTTTGGCATTAATTGCATACATTGGCCGTTGTATTTAATTTGAATGTACTCCGTAGTGAAGTGCAGGTTTTCAGCTAGTATATATATATATATATATATATATATATATATAAAAAACAGTTCCGTAACTGACTCATTCATTCACTGACTGACTGACATACAACGCACAGACCAAACCGCTGGACCTAAAGGGCTGAAATTTTGCATGGCGATTCTTCTAATAGTGTAGGGGTGCACTAAGAAAGATTTTTCAAAAATTCTTCTTAGATTTTTTTAAATTAAATTTTTAAGCTGTTTTTTAAACTTTTTTTACGTTTGCATTTAAAATAATACATTGAGGGTTACAAAATTTATATCACGAGAAAGATCATAAAAATTCCTTCAAAATGAAATCTTTTTCGAATTTTTACCTCCATTTCCTGATTTTTGGTGAATTTTTAAAGATTAATTTTTAGAATTTAATTTATTAAATGCTGATCATGTGATTTCCTTTTCTGGTACTTTAAATAAATTTATCGTCACGTGCACAAAAAAAAAAAAAAATAGACAAAAAAAATTTTTTTCTTGCTAATGCGGCAGACAATTGGACTTTATTTTGTCTATAAAAATACCCCTTACGATTTTTTTATAAATATGTTTTTTTTTACATCAATTGCATACATTGACCGTTGTATTTAATTTCAATGTACTCCGTAGCGAAGCGCGGGTTTTCAGCTAGTATATATATATATATATATAAAATGTGCAGGGCTCGATTTGAGGCAGAATGTGCCAGAACAGCGTTCTGGAACCTCTCATTAGGAAAAAAAATTTTGATAGTTAGAAACATTTATTTAATCACATTAATTTACTCTGTTGTTAGTGAGTGGGCCTGGCCTATTATATATATATATATCCCCCCCCCCCCAAAAAAAAAAAAAGTTTACAGTTCCAGCACCTCTATTTCTAGAAATCGAGCGCTGTATATATATATATATATATATATATATATATATATATATATATATATATATATATATATATATATATGTGTATATATGTATGTATGTATGTATGTATATATGTGTATATATATATGTATGTATGTATATATGTATATATATATATATATATATATATATATATATATATATATATATATATATATATATATATATTCTAACGTAAAAGAAAAAGTTTGATTAAACTACAATATTGTATATGTGGGTATGAACTATTTACTATTTCATATAAAGTTTACAGAGTGATAAAAATATTTATTCTAGCTGGGTTGAGAAATGGTATTTATATGTAACTGTTTAATTTAGCTGAAAATGAGTTTTAAATGTTAGAATATTTGTGATTCTGAGATTTTTTTAAAAGCTGATACATAAATGTTGTAGCTAATTAAGACATTTGTTGTTATTTGTGTGAGAGACTATGCTGTTATTGTGTGAGAGATGTATTTTTCATTTTTAGGTGATTTGTGATAAAGATTTAAAATTTCCCTTTTTCTTATTTTAATGTGGTATAACCAATTAAAATTTTATTTTTCTACTAATTGTTTAAATTTTTCGAATATTCTTTGAATTTGTGTTGAGTTATTTAATATTCACTGTGATATTCTATCATTTGAAAAAAATTCAATTTTCAATATATTTTGAATATACTTATTTGTTTAATATGAATCTTTTAATAATACTTATTACAGTGGAACCTCTGTCTCATTTTTAAAGGGACCTATTGCTCTAAAAGATAAATGCGGGAATACTATACATGCAAGAACATAGCAAAGAAATATCGTTGGGACTGGATGAAATAAATGACACATACGGGAAAATGATTGTTCGGGGAACGATCGATCGAGATTCCACTGTATTACAATTTAAGAAAAATCAGTTCTGTTTACTAATTATACCATTACTAATCTTACTGCATTACTAATCTTACTTTATTGCATACATATCAGTTAGATTTTAGTTTAAGACATGTGTAATTGTTCTTTCTATTTTAGTATGATTTTATTAACCATTTACTCAGTAAGCAGTGTGATATTTTTTCTTTTAAGGGGGGAATTGGAGATGTTTGTTACTTGCATTACATTTTTATTGTAGATCACTTGTTTGTTTTGTTTTAGCTGTCAGAATATCAAAAGAAGATGGAAAATCTGCTCTATGCTTCAAATGCCCTTATTGCCCACATATGTCAAATTTTTCTGCAAATATAAAGAGACACATCTTAACTCATACTCAAGAACGTCCTTTTGTGTGTGGTATCTGCAAAAAATCTTTCAATCAGAAAATTACTCTCAAAAATCATATCAGTCGTGTTCATCAGTTGTGTGCCACTTGATTTTCATAAAGTCGGTTGCATCAGTTTTTTCTGCTATATGCATTCTCTGCTTTTATGTTGAATATTTTTGTTACTATGTTTTAAAAAAAAAAAGCTATCCGTAAAAAGGGTTGAAAATAAAACTGAATTTTGAAATCCTGATTCTTAATTTGTCATTGTGAAAACTTTAATTTGTATTAAGATATTTGTAGTTTATTTAAAATTAGATTTTTATTATAGAATTCAGCTGTAATACAGAGATAATTTTACTGTCTAGGTAATGAAACTTATTTTGATTTTGTGTTTATGTGATTTCTAAGATGTATGATTTATTAATTTTTATCTAAGTATTATGTATAAATACATATTGTATGTTATATTTAATTTAAATTTATGAAAATACATGTTAAAGTAAAATGTGCATATTTAAGAATAATATAAGAATGTTGCTTAAGTAACTATACAAATATTCATAACTATTTTCTAATTATTCATGTAATGGAAAGAAATTCTTTATGCATTATGATAAAGTAACACATTTTAAACTAGTATATTTTATAAGTCTATAGATATTTTTCTTATAATTTTCAAATTCACTTATAAATTGTAGCTTAAGTTTTGTCCAAGAAAATGTAGAAAACATAAATATAATAGAGGGGGAAAAAAACAGTATTTTAAAGTATCCAGTCTTGTTTAACTAACCAGTTATATGTATAAGTTACAAATGCTTGTACTTTTCAGATGTAACAAGTGAATTTGACTATAACAATTTTCAAATTCAAGTGTCATCAGTCCAATCCAGAATTCTTCGAAGAAAGAGTTTGACTGGAAAATACCATTGTGATGCTTGTTCTTATAAAAGTGACTATTTATCAAATCTTAAAAGGCATTTCATAATTCATACAGGGCAATGTCCTTATTCTTGTAATATATGTGGAAGATCATTCAATCAAAGAGATTCATTAAAGCGTCATTTTAAAGTTCATGGACATGCTAGATATGGCAAAGGTGCTAGAGGCTTTTTACATTCTGTTCCAAAAAGTAATGAGTGAAATATAGTTTTAAAGCACTTGTAGTAATTTATTTTTATTGTATTTTTACTGTAAACTTTTTATTAAATCTGAATAAAATGTGCATATATTAGTGCTGGTTTCATTTGTGTCTGATATTTTAAGTTTAAAATCAAATTTTCTTTCCTCTCAAGCCGAAGTTACACAGACGCGAATCATCGTCCCCTCGCGAGACATTAGTCACGCTCCAGGAACGTGACTAATCGACCCGAGTGACCGTTCTCACTTTCCCGCCTCTTGTTGTCATTTGTGCAACTTCCCGACATTCACGTCGCCATTCATCCTTTTGCGATCCGGTCCCCATTCCCCCCTCCCCCAACGTGGGGGACGTTAGCCTCGTCCCTTTGACTCGGGCCCAAAAAGCTGCTCCCGAAGCGAGCGGCACGATTGGGGAGGACTCTGTTTACACATCCATTTATCACTCTTTCCCCCTATTTGACTCCTCGTTTGCGTCTGTGTAATTGCGGGGTTAAAATGCACACATTTTCACGCTAAGCAATGATTGAACCATAATTACATTTTTAGGGGGTTGAATTCCCAATTCCACACTGTGGCTGCACCACTTATCTAATTCTTTCCTTTTCTATTTTATTTAACATTTAGGAAATGTTGCTATATCTTGTCTTTTATTGCATAAAAGTTACTGGATATTCAACCATTTTTATAATACAATATATTAGAATTTGCTGCTGGGAAAGTTTGATAAAAATATAACTAAGTCATTTAAAATTGCCTCTTTAGGTTTTCCTAAATCTTGGATATATTGATGCACTACACCCAATTAAGTATTTGGTCACCTGTGATAGAAAAGTAAAACAAAATTTATTCATAGTCAATAGTTGGTAGAGCCTCCACGAGAGGCAGTTACAGCCTCAACCCTCCAGGGCATGCTTTCCAAAAGTCCTTGTTCGACGGATAGTGGTATTTTCTTCCACTCGGCTTGGAGTTGACGTAAGTTCCTTCAGCGATTTTGGACAGTTGTTGAACCCCTTAATTGGGCAATCCAACTCTTCCCAGATGTTCTCGATAGGGTTCAGGCCAGTCCTTTCGGTTAACTCCATAGTCACCATACCAATCCATGGTGGACCTCGTAACATGACACATGGCGGTGTCGTCCTGGAAGTAACATTAGTCCAACCCGTAACACTGCCACAACGTAGGAAGCTCACTGTCATCCAGAATAGTGCATAGTCATCGGCGTTGAGCATACCATGAGTTGGGACCAAAGGTCCCAGTCCATAACAGGAGAAACACCTCCAGACCATAATTCCACTTCCGCCGAACTCTACTGTGGGCAAATGCCTATTATGGCAGGAGGCGTACTCCAGGCAGACCCTGCCATCCAAACAGTAGAGGGTGAACCTTGATTCATCGTTCCAGAGAACCCATTTCCACTTATCTACGGTCCACTTTCGACGTGCTTTGTACCTCATTAACCGAGCAGCGTGATCGGACTTTGTGATCAAAGGCTTATGGACAGCACGATCACGAAAACCAAGCAGATGTGCTTATTTACGGATGGTATTCATCGAAATAACACTCCCAGACACCTGTTGAAACTCCTGGCGTATGTGGGCCATCGGTTGGGTGCGGTTCTTCCGAATTTCTCTGGACAGCATCCGTCGGTCTCTATCTCCCAGTTTCATGGGCCGACTCGGGGCACATTCCAACAATCGCCGCTCACACAGGCCACTGTCGATTTTGGGTAAATCAGCTCGCTAGATATGTCCCTTAAGTATCGGTCATTTCTGTGATACCCAATGATTAAACCTTTCTCGTAATCAGATAACTGCACTTCATGGCGCCTTGCATGCGACCAGGGCCGTTCAAACCCGCGGGACACACGGGTGGCCGCCCGGTTAAAAAAAAAATTTAAAACCAATTTATTAGTAAAATAATCAATATAAATATATCATTATGCTGGTAACTACTTAGAGTTAAAAATGCATTTTTCAAGTATAACTGAAAATAAACAAAACCACATTGGTTTTAAAAACGCTACTCCTCGTCACAACCAGTTGGGAAATACATTGTTCGTTTTTGTTTTAATCCATCATCCCATCAAATCGCGTCGGTGCGGGCGGTTTTTGTCAGGTTGCAGGAAAATACTCGTTTATGCCCTGAGCCTATAAATACACGGACCGGTATAATTTGCACTATATTAATTTTGAACGTGTCCATCTCAACAACTGAAAACAAAGCTTTTTGTCTCTAATTTTTGTGCTCGATTATCTGATTGCTGACCAATAAAAATATTTCACAGGTAAGTAAACTTGATGATATTTTTTCATTACCATATCAAACCACCTCACTAGAATTAGCAGAAATCCATCAAATATGCCTCATTATTTAGGTGTTCATATTCAAAATGAACTTATTTCCGTTTTGGGACAAAAAATAAGACATGAAATAATATCACTCTTAAATGTTAGTAAATATTATTCTATTATTTTAGATTCCACCCTTGATCTAAGTCACCAAGACCGACTTACTGTTGAAGTAAGATTTGTTCTATTAAATAATAAATCAAAGCAAATAGAAATTAGGGAGCATTTTTTGGGATGTATTTCAATATCAGATTTCCTTAAAACAGATAAATCAAATAGGTCTACAAAATGTAAATCTGCAAAAGAAATGCGCATGGAACATTTTTAATTAGGCCAATTTTTGATATAATTAATAATTCATAAATTATTAATATTTCATCATTAAATTTTAACCACTTTAACATATCTATGGTACTAATCACATATTCAAATTTCAAGCAAATCCATTCAAAACAAAAAAAGTTAGGTTTGAAGGTCCACAGTCTCCTTAAATCAGCTATGGTGATAGGTTTAGGAAAGTCCATGATAGCCTGAGTCTTTTTAGGTAGTGGTTTTACGCCTGAGGGGGTTATAAGAAAGAAACAGAAGTTTTTCCAAAGGGGCATTTGGCAGGGTTTAATTTTAGACCATGGTTTCTAAGGCAGCTAAAGACCTCATGCAAGTGTTTACAATGTTCCTCCTCATTAGAAGATGCGATAAGAATGTCGTCGAAATAGGGAACGGAGAATTCTAGGCCGGAAAGCACATGATGGATATGTAGCTATGATTTATGAATGAATTTCTATAACTACAAAAAGAACTGATATCTTTAATGCGACAAACTGCTTATAAATTTGACATAAAAAGAACGCACGAACAACAATAATTATAATACACAAAATGTTGCCAATTTATAGAATGTTAAAACAGTTAAGCTCCGCGAACTCGTGAGTACACGGACACTAGAAAAATCTGTGAATCGCCACAGTATTCCCTCCCAAGTGCAGGAGGCAGAGGAGCTAGGTGTACCGGGGATTAAACCTCACAGTTCGTGCAGAACGAGTTTTCACTATAGGAGCAGATGTGGTCATGTGCGATGAAGTTTCTTTAAGTGGTGGTTCTATCCGAGGAATTTCAGAATCATTAGCCACAAAGAAAGCTGGTTTAAGTCTATCGATGTTGATGACACATTCTCGTCCATTTATATCGATGGTGAATGTTTTCTCTGTCTGCTTTTTTTAAGATTTTGAAGGGTCCGTCATAGGGTGTTTGCAAAGATTTCTTTATACTTTCCCGGCGAACAAAAACATGGGTACATGATTGCATGGCCGGGTACACGAATGTTGACGTTTTACTATGTTGAGAGATTGGGGATGGCTTTAAGGATTGCATAGTCTGTCTGAGTCTCTGCAAAAAATCGTACGGTTCGACGACTTTGGATTGATCCCAGAATTCAGCTGGAAGTCTCAGAGCGGTTCCATACACTAGTTCTGCACTTGTACATTGCAGGTATTCCTTTAGTGCCGATCGAAGCCCAAGGAGGACTAATGGGAGGGATTCAGTCCATTTTTTGGCGTGACATCTGAGGGCTTGCTTCAGGGAACGGGGAAATCTCTCGACAAGACCATTTGACGCCGGATGGTATGGAGATGTTCGGATACGACGAATACCCAAAATCTTGTTTAACGTTTGGAACATTTGGGACTCGAACTGTCGGCCTTGGTTTGTCGTTATGGTACTGGGGACTCCAAATCTGGCAATCCAATGTGAAACAAAATTACGAGCAATGGTGTCTGCAGAGATGTCTTGAACTGGAATTGCTTCTGGCCAACGAGAAAAACGGTCAATGCAAGTCAAGAGATACTCATAGCCCTTAGATGGTAGTAGGGGACCCTATATGTCCAGATGGACATGATCGAAACGTTGTGAAGGTAATGCAAAAGTTTGAAGAGGACTATGGTTGTGTCGCGTAATTTTGGACTTTTGGCATTCACTGCATGCACGAGTCCATTCAGCAATGTCCTTCGAAATAGATGGCCAAATAAAACGATCCATGACCAATTTTTTGGAAGCCCGAGTGCCTGGGTGGGAAAGATTATGAAGTGAAAAGAAGACACTTTTTCGGAATGCTGATGGAACGTAAGAGCGAATTCTGTCTCGGCTTATATCACACAAAATTTTAAGATCCGGACTCAGATGTAGTGACTTGAATTTCAAAGAGCAGTTTGGATCGTCTCTGAGGTTGTGAAGTTCAGGATCACTTTCCTGGGCTTTTGCAATATGCGCAAAGTCAATTGAAAAGGTTGACTCTATTGTCTGTAAACGAGACAGAGTGTCTGCTACGACATTACTTGGTCCTGCTACGTGACGTATGTCTGTGCTGAATTGAGCGATGTAGTTCAAGTGCCTGATTTGCCAAGGTGAAGCATTATTATTGCGGGAAGAAAAAGTGAAATTTTAGGGTTTGTGGTCTGTGTAAATAGCGAAAGTTTGACCCTCAAGATTGTGTTGGAAATGCTTAACAGCAGCATAGATTGTTAGAAGTTCCCGGTAATACGTGCTGTATTTTTGTTCGGCGGGGCATAGTTTCCTGGAGAAGAATGCGAGAAATCGCAGACTATTATTGTGTTGGGCATGCAAAACAGCACCAATGACGATGTCAGATGCATAAACCGTTAGCGAAAGCTGTTGTTCAGGGTTATGGTATGCGAGAGTTGTTGCATTTTGTAAGTCTGATTTGCATTTCTCAAATGTGCTAGTGAGTATGTCGTCCCAAGGTACTGGTCGTCTGTCATTTTTCTTAGTGTCCCTAAGGAGAGAATGCAAAAGAGCTTGGGTTCTGAGCTGCCTGCGGTAGAAAGCGACGATAGAAGTTAACCATCGCCAAAAAACGTCTTAAATCAGCTATGGTGCTAGGTTTAGGAAAGTTCATGATAGCCTGAGTCTTTTTAGGTAGTGGTTTCACGCCTGAGGGGGTTATAAGACATCCTAAGAAAGAAGCAGAAGTTTTTCCAAGGGTGCATTTGGCAGGGTTTAATTTTAGACCATGGTTTCTAAGGCGGCTAAAGACTTCATGCAAGTGTTTACAATGTTCCTCCTCATTAGAAGATGCGATAAGGATGTAGTCGAAATAGGGAATGCAGAAGTCTAGGCCAGATAGCACATGATGGATATATCTTTGGAACGTTTGACCGGTGTTTCGCAAACCGAATGGAGTTTTGATAAACTCAAATAAGCCAAACGGAGTTGTGATAGCAGTTTTTGGTATATCATCGGTATTAACCGGTATCTGATGATATGCCCTTTCTAAATCGAGAGTTGAGAAGATCTTTTTTTTACAAAACATTTGCGTACAGTCCTGGATATGGGGAACAGGGTACCTGTCAGGAATAGTAACGGAATTTAGTCGACGATAATCTCCACAAAGGTGCCATTCCCCATTGGCTTTTTTAACCATGTGCAGTGGACTAAATTCGCCCTTCTAAAAGCCCAAGGGCTTTTAGAAGGGCGAATAATTCCTTGAATCATCAAAAATTTAAATTCCTGACGTGCCACCTAGAGAAGTCCTGGTGACAGCCGTCGTGGTTTAGAGAAAACAGGTGGTCCCTTCGTTTCAATGTGATGAAAAATAGGGAATGACTGCATTTGTTGAGTTTTTTAAGGATTTGTAATGTCAGGATATTGAGCGAGAATTTTATCAAATTTTGAGTCTCCGATAAGAATTGAGATATTTGTACTAAGTGGGTTAATAGAAGGGAGTTTACCATGAGAAGTCAATCGTGTTTCAGCATCGATCAAACAATTGTTTTGAACATCGATTAACAAATTAAAGTGTTTGAGAAAATCAATGCCAATAATTGGTTGGGTAACTCTGGCAACAACAAATGACCAAGTAAAAGCTCGTCTTAAATCTTAAATTTAAGACGAGCTTTTACTTGGTCGACGGGATAATACGTAAGTACCGAAGAATCTTATCAGCGAGAACTTTAAATTGAGATAAAATGGACTTTCAAAGTTAAAAATTAACCGAGATACGGAATTTTTAATTTTCCGTAAAATTAGGGATTTTGCTAGAATCGAGTTTTCGCCAAGAATTTTTTCGTCAACATTTTAAGAAGACTGTGAAGTTTGGTTCTTTTGTATTATAGACTTCAGGCGTTGAACAACATAAACATTTATTGAGAACTAGAAAATAAAATATTTATCACAAGAGACTGAGATGCCCTACTCGGCGATCCCAGCGAAGTTAAATTCTACATAACTGGTTCCTTGTCCTAAATACAACCTAAAATACGTATTCAATCATATTGACTAAAAAAATATATAGAAGTTGCCATCTTCAGTTATTGTAAAATACGAATAATACAAAATATAATATCACGCGTGCAAATTATCTCAGGTGCAGGAATCTAGCAAATATTATATTACGCCATACTGGTAGGCTGAATTTCAAACATCACACCTCCCCCGCAAGATCTGTGTTAAAATTTTCTTTAAATGTAACACAGAGCTGAATTTAATTAGTTGGAAATTCAGACCGCATAAAATTTAACATATTTAGTACAAAATACAAAATGAATAGAAATAAACACTTAAAACAAACACAACAATAAATACACAAAAGTAAGTAAACACTAAACAAAATACTAAGATGATATAATGAAATTTAAAGTTCTACATATTTAATGTCCATATAATAGTCTCTACTTATCTTCAAATAGTCTGGATAATGCGTCTGCATGGGGCATTTTAGATCCAGGACAATGTTTTATACTTACATTATATTTTTGGAGCGCAAAAACCCATCGTTGTAATCGTGAAGATTGAGGGGCACCTTTTGTTAGGTAAGATAAAGGGTTGTGGTCTGTATATACACTGAAGTGCCACTGAATTAGGGATAGAAAAGCCTATGCAAATTGTGTAGCGCTGCGCATCATGTATGCGCAAGTGAGGGCGCTGTGGTAACTGCATATATAGCGCGTACTGTGGTTGTTCTGAATTAGTTGTTGGAATTGCCAGTATGGGTAAACTGCCTGATTTTGACGCCTTCGATCGCGGACAAATCGTAGGTGCGCGACGCATGGGCCATTCAATTTCCGAAATCGTCAGACAGCTAGGATTTTCAAGGTCGACAGTGTCAAGAGTATACCAAGAATACATGGATGGTGGTAGTGATGCGACATCGATAACAAAACATCGATGTTTTGAAACATCGATATTCAATATTAAAACATCGATGCTAATAAAACATCGTCCAAAAACCATCGATGTTTTTAAACATCGATGTTTTAGAACATCCATTTTTTAAAACTGGTTTAGTAATCTCTAACATTAATGTTACTATGGTTAGTCGTGGGGGGGGGAGGGGGGATTTAATTTTACTCTCTGATTGGGCAGGAACAAATGACAAAAACTTGGTTGCTTTGGCCTACATTGATGACTCAAAATTCTCGTTGTAAATACCGCCATGTTTTGCCTTCAAATGTCCAGATAAATTCGTGGTATTGCCAGAAGTTTTGAGGGACTTAAGGCAAATATTGCATTTCTCCAATTTGTCAGTGGTTTTGTAAAAATATTTCCAAACGGTACTTTTGGGAGGCATCTTACTAATAATATTAACGTAAACTTATATAAAACCAGAACAAAACAAAAACTTAAATGGATGCCCTCGTGTATATACTATTTGTAAAATAAAACCCCATGGAAGGTTCTGAAGTGTCAGGAACATTCCAAGCGCTCTGATTGGTTCATTGGTTGTTAATTGCCATTTGTCTATTTGCTAAGGAATCATTCCCCCTTTTGTACTCTTTCTTTTCAGAATTCAGACTTACATTTACTGAGTGTGAAAATTATGCTACGTGGTAAATTTTTTTTATTACGGTACTTTTTCATAAAAAAAAAATCGAGACAACGTAAAACATCGAGCACAAAACATCGATGTTATAAAAACATCGGCTTGAACAAATCGATGTTTAAAACATCGATGTTTTTATCAAAACATCGATGTTTCGAAAACATCGACATCGATGTCGCATCACTAGATGGTGGAAAAGAAACTAGCGATCGGGCAAACTGCAAAGGACAATTAGCCTTGACAGTGCGTGATGAGAGACGGCTCAGGCGTATTGTACGTAGCCAGCGAAGCCAAACATTAGCTCAAATTACCACCCATTTTAATGATGGTGCCAGTCGTACAGTCAGTAAACGGACTGTGCATCGCTCGCTTCACCGTATGGGTTTCGGGAGCTGTCGACCTACGAGAGTACCATTGCTCTATACTCGCCATCGGGCTGCACGTCTTGCCTGGGCAAGAGAGCACAGAGACTGGAGTGTAGAGGACTGGAAACGAGTAGCATGGAGTGATGAGTCTCGATTCCGACTACTTAACGCCGACGGGAGGCTGAGAATATGGCGTCAGGCTCATGAAGCGATGGATCCTGCATGCCTGGCTGGAACTGTACAAGGCCAGGTGGCTCAATCATGGTCTGGGGTGTTTTCGTGGCACAGTTTGGGATCTTTGGTGCTTGTACCAACCTCCCTCAATGCAATTCGGTACGTAGAGTTGCTGGGTGATCACCTCCATCCGTTTATGCTGTTCTGTTATCCGCAAGGTAATGGAGTTTTCCAGCAAGACAACTGTACCTCTCACAAGTCCCGGTTGGCTACTGGCTGGTTGGATGAGCATTCCTCTGACTCCTCTGTCATGAATTGGCCACCTAGAAGCCCAGACTTAAATCCTATTGAGCATCTTTGGGATGTTTTGGAACAAGGCGTGAAACGCCATCACACAGCACCAAAGAACCTTACTGAGTTATGGACAACTTTAGCCAATATTTGGCAAGCCATTCCCGTGGAACGTTTCCAGAAACTTGTTGAATCTATGCCTCGTCGTGTGGCAGCCGTTATCAAGGCCAGAGGAGGCCCAACTCGTTACTAGGTAGGTATCCCTAATTCAGTGGCACTTCAGTGTAGTTCTATTTCAGAACCGAAAACTAGAGTTTCAAACTTCTTCAAACTCCAAAAGATAGCATATGCTTCCCTCTCTATCGTAGACCAAGTTTGCTGGGTTTTATTCAGTTTTTCACTTGCTTAAGCAATAGGTCGAAGTAACGCATTTTTTCTTTGAGATAAACAAACAGCAATACCATACTGGGATGCATCCGTATGTATTATAAATGGTTCACTCATCACAGGAGTGTGAAGTGCTGTGGCGTTTCTTAAAGCAGCTTTTAGTTAGTTAAAGGCTATGTTGTGTACATCTGACCAAAGAAAAATTTCTGGAACTTTCTTCTTAGTGAGCTCCGTGAGAGGTAAGGCGATCTCAGCGTAACAAGGTATGTATTCTCGATAATAGTTGCACAATCCGAGCATGCTCCTCGGTTGTTTCTTGGTTGAGGGTATTGGTACTTGAGATATTGCCTTGATTTTATCAGGATCTACTTGATGTTTCCCAGAACCGATGATATGCCCTAGGATATGCCCGATGATATGCCCTGGGACTTCTGATCTTGCAAACTCGCATTTTTTTAAAAATTTACAGTAAACTGCAGTTCTTCTAACTTAGAGAGGATAATATCCAGATGTTTTAGATGGTCCTTCATATTATTGGAAAATATTGCAATGTCGTCTATATAAGCACGACTAAAGTCTCTGCATGATTCAAGAGCTTTGTTCATTACTCGCTGAAATGTAGCCGCTGCATTTCTTAGACCAAAAGGCATCACTTTGAACCTGTACTGAGCTCTGTGGGTCTTGAACGAAGTGAAATCTCGACCTTCTTTTTCCATCGGAATAGCCTAATATCCCTTCAATACGTCGAGTGTAGTTATAATATTGGCCTTTCCTATGCAGTGGAGTAGTTGAAGGGCATCTTCCATGGGAAAATCATCAGCTTTGGTAACGGCGTTGAGGGATTTGTAATCAATGCACAAAAGCAAGACTCAATCCTTCTTGTTTACACACACAATGGGATGAGCGATCTCTGCTGAACTCTCTTCTATTAAGTCTAATTCGAGTAATTCATCGATTTGAGCGTCTACTTGAGATTTCAGAGCTTCTGGTATTCTGTAGATGTACGGTTTTGTTCTTTCTTTGCCATTTTCAAGCCTTATCTTATGTTCGCCAATTTTTGCGATCTTCACCTTTCCTTTAAAAAGCTCTTGATGGTTCTTCAACAACTCAATCATTTGGGTTCTGTCTTTTTCAGAGAAATGCTGTAGATTTAAATCGTGGATTTTCTCAGACGATTTTTGTTGACGTGAAGCTCTAGGAGATGCATGAATTTCACCAAATTCTTCATCGTCATCAAAAACGATTCCGACAGCATTAACTCTTGTGTAATATCTTCTGATTTTGTTTACATAACAGTGTCGCACGTTTCTATCAGGAAGTTTTATTTTGTATGAATGCATTGATGGATGGCCAACTATTTCTCCTGGTCCAGTCCATCGAGCGTACAACTTGTTGGAAGAGTCTGGAATCAACGGATAGACTTGTTCTCCTATGTTGAATTCTTTCGATTTTGTACGACGATTAAAATAGTCAGTATAAGCCCTTTGTTTTCCTGCTGCAATAATTGAAGCTTGTTCTGCTGCACTTTCTAGATTTATTTTAAGTTCTTGGAGATAATCAACTACTGACTTATCCATATTTAGTGGTAAAGAAATTTCTCCACACCAACTAGACTTAAGCACGCTAAGAGGACCTTTTGCTTCTCGGCCATACATCATCTTGAATGGAGATACTCAGGTAGTACAATTTGGAACTTCTCTATAAGCAAACAATAGGAATGGAATGTACTTATCCCAATTACTAGGGTCAGATCGAATTACATGATGAAGAGCATTCTTAAGAACTTGATTGTATCTTTCCACAAGTTCATTGCTGTCTGCATATCCAGGCACAGAAAATCTAGGAGAAGAACCTAAGCGATTCACGAACTCTTGAGTCAGTTTCGAAACAAAGTTAGTCCCTTGATCTGATGCTATAACTTTGGGAATTCCAAGTTCGCATGAAAATTTCCAACAGGGCATCACAAGTTGCTTTTGCAGTCAGAGAACGCAGAGGAATTGCTTCCGGCCAGCGTGTATACTGATCAATTAAGCATAACACATATTTATGTCGACGAGCTGATGGAGGTGCAATTGGTCCAATAATATCCACATTAACACATTCAAATGGCAAGTCCGGTCTCAGCACAGGAGTAATAGGGATTTTATCAATCATTTTCTCAGGACTTCGTAGTTGACATTCTTTGCATGATTTACAGTATTCAGTAATTTTACTAGTCATGTTAGGCCAATAAAAAGTATAGCGAATTCTTTCTTTAGTTTTCTTTAAACCCATTTGGCTGCCGAAAACGGATTCATGAGCTAATTTTAAAACTTGAGCTCTTCTTTTTTCTGGCAACACCAGCTGATTCACAGTCTCGCCTAATAGTTTTTCTTTATGGAATATTAATCCATCCATCAAAAAGAAATGCCCTTTTCCCAGCGCTAAATGATTTCGAACTCCTTCTAATGTTTTGCATTTATTTTGCTCCTCTCGTAGCAGATTGCTTTGACTTCGAGCACAATCTGACTCATCACTTCCTGTTTCAGCGCACAAAATTTCTTACTGCTCTGCGAATCATAAAAGATTAGTGGAACATTGATTGTTTATATTCAAACCAGGGTTGTGCATTTCCTCTTCGGAATTCTTCAACAACAGGTCATAAATTTTACTTGAAATGATAAACTGTCTCTGCAATTTGTTAGTTACCACAGCCAGGATCTCTATGGGGTGGGAAAATTCGCTAATCTCTCCTCTTTGTAATGAAACTTGGAACTTCGCCAATCCGGCTTCAATCTTTTCGCCAAAGGCACTCGTTAAAATAATTTTTCCTCTCAATTTCTGTGGAGACATAAATGTGGAACTTATTACTGCTATTTGTGCTCCTGTATCAATTAAAGTCTTTAACTGTTGATTGTCCACCAAAACGTTTACATACTGAAGAGGATTAATATGTAGGTCCATTTTCTCAGGTTTAAGATGATCAAATCTTATTTCAGCAGTTAAAATTTCACCTTGTTTCTCCCTTTTATTGGTTGCTTGTTCATTGCATTTTTTTTTGACAGTCTCTTGCAAAATGAGGCAAACCGCAAATATAACACTCTTTGGTTGTTTGGTTTCTCGTACTTGGGTAATCTTCTCTTTTTATAGTTTTATACCGGTGTTCTCTCTGCTGAGGGGGTATATATTTCCAGTCCATGCGATTATGTTCTCCTCTGTCACTATGATTAAAATTTTAACGTTTAAAATTACTCGTCGAATTCTCCTTCGAAAAGGAATTTCTTGTATATTTTTTCATACCAATCCGAACATTTTCGTAATTATCCAGCTTATTCACAATATCTTCTGGAATTTTGAACTGGGACCATTCGTCAATGAAATGGTCGCGAATCTCTGCAGGCACTTTACGTTTGATCTGATCTGTAAGGATCAAATTAGATAATTTTTCAAAAGTCTTTACACCTAAGCCTCGTATCCATTCGTTAAAGTAATTTTTCAGTTCATAAGCAAAATCGCACCACGTAATTTCTGGCTTCTTGTGATGTTTTGTAAACAATTGCCGAAATCTTTCTGGAGTAAGTTTATACCATTTTAATAACAGTTCTTTCACTTTCTCATAATCATCAGTGACTTCTTCACTCTCTCTTGCAATTATTTGGGCCACATCGTACGGTATGAGTCCTATTAAATGCGAAACCCAATTTTCTTTCTTTATCTCTCCTCTCTTCACTTGACGTTCGAAAAGAACAAGATAAAGGCTTACATCATTCGTTTGTGGATCAAACTTTTGTAAAATGCTGTGTAAATCAAACCTTGGTTTAATGTTTAATTCAGTTCTTTGTCCGGTTTCAGATCCATTACTCATTAGTTCTTTTTCAAGACGCACCTTCTGCAATTCAAATTCCATTTCTTCTTTTCTCTTTCATTCTTCTATTTCTATATATTTTTTTTCGTTCTTCAATTTCTTCTTTTCTTTTATTTCTTCTCTTTTTTTCGTTCTTCGATTTCTTCTTTTCTTTTCCGTTCTTCTTTCAACGTTGCTAAAAGTCCTTTCACGACCTCTTCATCGTAGTTTTCATTTTCAGTAATTAGTTTCTTTAATTGAACCATAATAAGGTTTCCGGTATCTGGTATTCCTATTTCAGCCGCAACAGTCCTTAAATCGTCTTTATGTGCTTTTGCTAAAAAAGTCATGTTAGATTGAGACGAAACTGTCCAACAATTAACAAAACTGGAAAACGGAAGTTTCTATCGTTTTTTCTTCGTTGAAAGATGCAATATATAGTTCACAATACCAAATATAATACAAATCCTGTTCAGATACGCCAATGTGACGTTTGGTTCTTTTGTATTAAAGACTTCAGGAGTTGAACAACATAAATATTTATTGAGAACTAGAAAATAAAATATTTATCACAAGAGACTGAGATGCCCTACTCGACGATCTCAGGAGATGCCCTACTCGGCGATCCCAGCGAAGTTAAGTTGTACATAACTGGTTCCTTGTCCTAAATACAACCTAAAATACGTATTCCATCATATTGACTAAAAAAATATATAGAAGTTGCCATCTTCAGTTATTGTAAAAAACGAATAATACAAAATATAATATCACGAGTGCAAATTATCTCAGGTGCAGGAATCTAGCAATTATTATATTACGTCATACTGGTAGGCTGAATTTCAAACATCACAAAGACTTATAGAGTTTAATATTCAACAGATTCTATTGAGGCTTGGCTTTTTTGATAAGTTATTCGCTAACTTAAAATCTTTTATAAGTTTCAGTTAAAAAAAAAAAATATTTCTATCTTTAATTAGCATAAAACTGTAAAATTAGCATCTCTGAACGATAATATGTCAAAATGGCCACCATTATTCAGCAAAACCGCTATTTTCTCAACCGTTTAATCATTTAAGAATTGCGATTGTCACCCAGTGGCTAAGTGGTTAAGGCATCGGCCTTCCACTCCGTGGGCGTGAGTTCGATTCCCGTATAAGACTTGGTTGTGTTCTGGAGAATTTTTAGTTATTTTGTATATCTATGTCCGCATTTGTTTGTTTCTTTTATATGTGTCCATAGAAAATACTAAGGATTGAATTCAAATAATAAGGATTATTATTCATATTTCACTTTTTGTTAAACCACGTGTGTTTGCAAAATAGAGAAATATTATTTTCTCAATAAAATATACATATTCGTATACAAAATATACATATAGCAAATGATTAATCTATGTATATAAAATAGAATGTTTGTGTGTGTGTCCTTTATGCGTTCCCGAACGGTCCATCCAATTGAAATGAAATTTTGAACAGAAGTTGTTCTCACTCCCGCGGGAAACACTGGGGGTGGGAAGACACCCTTAGCACCCCTAGGGGGCAGGGGGCACATATAAAAATAATCGAAAATGACTAATATTAGTGTCGAATCCATAGTTTTCGGGGTCGCTGAGATTAATAGTGACACTTCCGACGTCGCTTAAGTGCAAGATCAGCCCACCCCATCAGCATTGAGGGGAGGCGAGGGTGGAGAAGGGGTGAATATAAAATGTCCTAAATGACCGATAGTAGTGTCGAACCCGTAGTTTTCGGGGTCGCTGAGATGAATAGGGAAACTCCCGATGCCGTTTAAGTGAGAGTTCAGCCCCCTCAGCGTTGGGGAGGATGCTCGGGGGAAAGAAAGTGGGAATATAAAATGTTCAAAATGACCGAGAATATTGTCGAATCCATAGTTTTCGGGGTCGTAGAGATGAATAGGGTCACTTCCGATGCCATTTAAGTGAGAGTTCAGCCCTCCTCAATATTGGGGGGAGAAAGGGTGAATATAAAATGTCCAAAATGATCGAGAGTAGTGTCGAATCCATAGTTTTGGAGTCATATAGGGGAATATAGGAAATTAAATATGTTGTTTATAATCAAGTTTTGAGTTAAATTAATAATAGAGCGAATTTGCAATTTTACTTTATCATTTGTATACTGTATTTACTTTTAAATACCTGTAAATTAAACTACTTAAATTTTACACTATATATAGAATCCATTCTTTTCCTGTGTAATAAAAAAATTGAGATAAATACGTAAATAAGTGATGTATAAATAATGTTTAGTACGATATTTCCCATTGTGTTTATAAAGATTGACTAGAATAGAAAAATGCCATCCAAATTACAATTAAAACGAAAAAACAACCAGGCCTATTACAGAGGTTCGAAAAAACAAAAAGTGCTCCAATTAAGTTAACAAAGTGACACATTTGTAACTGATGATGAGACTCCAGGTATCAGGCGATTGTTTGCCTACAAAAGCCCAGTTTGTGAAAGGTTATTTACCTATTTCAAAAAAAATAACTGATATCCACTAAAAAGATTTTTAAAAAGTAAAAAAACGCCAAGCTTCAAAACAAAAGTTATGACTAAAAAATGGTGTGATATCAAATATCCAAGCTTATTAAGTTCTGGTACTTAATTTCCTAATCACGAATTTTTCACAGCTAAGTGAAGTGGTTAAACATGACTTGTTGATAGAAACACTTCTTCCCTAGGCCAAACTCATCATAACCTGTTTCTGAAAATTTAAGTTTTAAATATTTATACATGCCAGGCTTGGCAGCCGTCTTAAAAATAAAATTATTAAAATAACAGAAAGCCCCCCCCCCCAAAAAAAAAAGTTAATGTGAACTTAAAACATCAGTTTCAGATTTTAACTGCGCACTTCGGTGCTCTGTTAGACAGTATGTTTATAGCATCATTCCTGTTATGTATGCCAGGTAGACCGAGAGACGATATGATTCGTTTTACATACACGCAAAGAACATTTATTAGCATTAAGATACACAGGCACGAACGAGCATAACAACAACTACACCGAACATGTACAATACGAAACTACGGAACCCAAAAAGGTAAAAAAAGCAAGCGCGCGTCACACAGCTTGGAAGGTTCTCTAATCTGGCTGTTGCCAGATACATAACAATTCCAACAAAAGGTACGACAAAAAATGGTGTTATATACAATTTTATTAATCACTGGGACTGAATTACATTTCTTAACAGATTTTTAATGGGATATTAGTCATTTTAATCAGTCTTCTATTTAAAGTTAATGCATGATGTCAAACAAAACAAAACGTTAGCTAGAAAGAAAAATAATAAATAATGTTGTCATTCCCCAAAGGAAAAATTTTGCATTAAACAACAAAAAATATGACTGTCATGCTTTGGAGTTACGTTGCCCAAATGTAACGTGAAAAGAAATTTCAAATTTATAGAATAATTCGTGACCATCTTAAAATTGCTGCTACATTTATTTTAAAAGTAACCAAATAATAGGACACACATATTTTGCATAAATAACTAAAATGAATAATTTATACAACTAAATAACATACTTTCGACGTTTCAACAGACAAAATTTATTTATTCCAAACACGAAAAGACAGCTGACAAGCCTGGCATGTAAAAATATTTAAAACTCAAATTTTCAGAAACCGGTTATGATGAGTGTGGGGATTCACAGATTATTCTAGTGTCCGTGTACTCACGAGTAGGCGGAGCTTAACTGTTTTAACATTCTACAAATTGGCAACTTTTTGTCTATTATAATTATTGTTGTTCGTTCGTTCTTTTTATGTCAAATTTATAAGCAGTTTGTCGCATTAAAGATATCAGTTCTTTTTGTAGTTATAGAAATTCATTCATAAATCATAGCTACAATTTGGTGACCTGTTTTGATTTGGATACGCCTTCGTTCATATATTAGCGTACTGCAATTCAAAATGCGATTACAGTACCAGCAGATTATTTTACTCCTTCGCCTGATTTAAATACGTGTTTTATATCTGTGCTGAATTGAGCCGTTTATTTACCGTCTATCCGCATTCATGAGGTAAATTTTTTGCTTTGTTATCCTATATTGTATAAAATGTCGCTACCTGAGTTGTCTCCTAATACCGTCGCTCGTTTGAGCGTGTGGTGACTCCATGTACATAAATATTTTCGCCTCCAAAATTTCCCTGTTTTGGATTGGCAACACTGTCTTTTTATGTTCGCGTTTTCGGTTCTCTTTGCTAGCTGCGACGATGTTTTTCGCTTAGCTAGAGGCAATTAGCAATATGATTAGTATGTTGTAAATAAAGTGTAAATAATATAAAAATTATATTTCCTTGTACATCAACATACGCCTCACTGGTGAGTACCGAACTTGGAACATTTTATTCTGTTCATTAGAATGTTTACTTCTGATTTACACCATCAGCAATCGTCCCGCCAACTGTCTACGATTCTAGCACTTACCGTCTGCTGCGTAGTATTTCGGATTCGAAGTGAGTGTTTCATTTTTGTTTTCTTTGGTCGCTGAAATTTTTTTACCTTTAAATCATTATGGCTTTCAATGATTCTAACCTGGGTGTTGAAAAAATAGGAATGAAAGTTCCGCAGTTTTCCCCTACAAATGTTAAGTTATATTTTGCTCAGCTTGAAGCTAATTTCGGTATAGCGAATATCACAGAGGAGAAAACCAAATTCAGTTATTTAATAGCTGCTATCGATACTGAATATTTGAAATAGTGATGGGCAAAACGGATCAATAGAGAGATCCGGATCTTTGGAAACCGTTCACTTTACTGAACGGCTCTGAACGATCCGTTCATCGTTCACTAGAAAGGATAAAGTCTATATATATATATATATATATATATATATATATATATATATATATATATATATATATATATATATATAACAAGAAAACGCGTCTTCCTAAATTACTTTACTTTAAAGCATATTCCCTTGTTAATAAAGCACGACCCCTTTTCCAAAAATTGCAACCTAAAAGTAAAGTAAGTATAATTTATATTAGCCCTGCAGATCAGTAAGCAGGCATGTGAAGTATCTGAACTCAATAACATTCCCAGATATGAGTGTTAGAAGTTATGAGATTTCGAATGTCAGTATAGTGTCAAAATTCATGAAGAGCCCTCGAATCACTCTAGAGTTATGTCTTTTATAACGTCAAAAACCCCACTTTGCAAGAAATATATGACCACTTATCCTACGCCCAGGTCAACAGTTCGCAGTTATAACAAGCGGGGGATCTAGCAGTAAAGTCCCCGATAAACTTAAGTGGACACATGAACTCCACGAATCTAAAGTCGCCCAATTAAAAATTAAGTAGTTTAGGCCCTCTGGCGTCAACATCGCAAAACACCCATTTAATATTGCATGAACTGAAGACTTTTCTCTCTCTTCGTTTCTAACTCTTGTTGCTGTCGGACCTACTGTCCACAGTCCGGTCGTTACAACGCTTTTCTCTTAACTCTCCAATGTAAGCACTGCTGTTTTTACGTCCCATCCTGGCATGGACGCCGGACAAGTCATGTGGCCGCTGCAGCCTTCCCGATGCTTCATAATTGAATAAAGGTGATTTCCTGGATATCGTCGGAAATGTGTGTTCCTCTTCTATGGCTCTGCGTGTGTTACTCTCCTAAATTTCGTAAGTGTTTTCCTGAAATCACACCCTCGTGCCGACTGCATCTCTCCAAGTTAAGCGCAGCGATTTACTGTATGATCAACACTCTCGTACCGACTGCATCTCCCAGTTCCAAATGTGATTATTATCACATATATATATATATACACTGCTGGCCACTGTAAATGCAACACCCTGAAGGAAACATGCAAATAACATGAAATTTACAACATGCAATAGCGGAGGTGAGATATGCAAATGATTAGAATTTCAGCGCAGACGCACATCACGCGCGCCTGTGGCGCCACTTCAAAGCGCTATTTAAGGCTTGGAGATTTCGACGATTTCAAGTTCGGCAATTGTGTTTTTCTTGTGGTTTTTTCAAAAAAACGATCAATTATGCCTCGTCGAAAACAGCGATCATCTTTTGATCAAGTATCCGAGTTCGACAGAGGAATGATAGTGGCCTACCGAGATTGTGGATTATCTTTCAGGGAAATCGGTAGTCGTGTTGGACGAAACCAAACAACTGTAATGCGGATATGTGATCGTTGGATGCAGGAGGGTACGACGGACCGGCGTGTTCGATCGCATCCACCTCAGCGCACCACTTCATGTGATGACAGGCAAATTGTGCGCATGGCAGTGACGGATCGCTCAGTCACATCACGAACCGTAGCACAGCACATGCAGTCTGTAACGCATCATCCAGTGTCTGCGCGTACCATTCGACGCCGTTTACAGCAGAGTGGTCTGTCCGCAAGACGTCCATTGCTTTGTCTACCCTTGACGCAGAACCACAGACGTCTCCGCCGCCAATGGTGCGATGACAGAAGGATGTGGATGGCAGAATGGAATGAAATTGTCTTTACTGACGAGTCACGCTCTGTCTGCAACACCACAATGGTCGCATTCGACTCTGGAGACACCGTGAAGAGAGGATGCTGAACAGCTGCGTTATGCACCGCCACACTGGTCCTGCACCGGGTATTATGGTATGGGGCGGTATTGGATATCACTCTCGCACACCTCTAGTACGCATTGCCGGTACTTTAGACAGCCAGCGCTACATCTCCGAGGTGTTGGAGCCAGTTGTCCTTCCTTACCTTCAGGGCTTGCCCACAGCCATATTTCAACAGGATAATGCGTGACCACACGTGGCACGCACTGTCCAACGGTTCTTCGTCAATCGCCAGATAGAATTGCTTCCCTGGCCGCCTCGCTCTCCGGATCTTTCGCCGATAGAAAACATGTGGTCCATGGTTGCTCTACGATTGACCCAGATTCCATCCCCAGCTGCCACAGCAGATCAACTTTGGCAACGTGTGGAAGCCGCTTGGTCTGCTGTACCCCAAGAACTCATCCAAAGTCTCTTTGAATCAATGCCGAGGCGTGTGGCAGCGGTGATCTCCAACAATGGCGGCTACTCTGGCTACTGATTTTGGCAGGAACCACACTTCACAGAAGTCTATAAATTTAATCATTTGATACTTGGTCAACATGTTATCTACAAAATAAATTTTGTTGTGATATCTCTTGTCTTCTTGGTGTTGGAATTTGGGTGGCCAGCAGTGTATATATATGTATGTATGTATGTAAATATGCATATATGTATGTATATATATATATATGTATATATGCATATATATATATATATATGTATATATATATATATATATATATATATATATATATATATATATATGCATATATATATGTATATATGCATATATATATATATATGTATATATATATACAGTTGGTTCTCTGTTTAACGACGCTCTACTTAACGACGATCTCTATTTAAAGACGATATTTCCCGGTCCCGGTCCCTCCGACGTAATATATATACATATATGAATATATATATATATATATTCATATATGTATATATATATCCCCCCTATATACATATATATACATATATGAATATATATATATATTCATATATATATATATCCCCCCCCCAATGCTGATGGGGGCTGAACTTGCCCTTAAACGGAATCGTGAGTGTCACTAATCATCTCAGCGTCACCGAAAACTATTGGTTCGACACTACTCTCGGTCATTTTGGACATTTCATTTTCATCCCTCCCCCCCTCCCCCCCCCCCAATGCTGATGGGGGGCTGAACTCGCCGTCAAACGGCATCGTGAGTGTCACTATTCTTCTCAGCTACCCTTAAAACTATTGATTAGACACCACTCTCGGTCATTTTGGACATTTTATTTTTCATCCTTTCCCCCCTCCCCCCCCCAATGCTTATTTTTGGAGGGGGGCTGAACTTGCCCTTAAACGGCTTCGAGAGTGTCACTATTTATTTCAGCGATCCCGAAAACTATGGATTCGACACTAATATCAGTCGTTTTCGTTTAGTTTTACATGGGCCCCCTCCCCCCCCCCCAGTAATTATTCCCATATTATGAGTCATATGTGTACTAAGTTTGGTTGAAATTGCTCCAGGCGTTCCAGAGTGATGCTGAAACATGGTATATACATACATCCGTTACTACATATTATTAAATGGATGAATTTGTATTTTCCACTCTACATCAATCGTTATATCAACCGCAACACTGAAAACATAATTCATTATAACAGACTGCTTATTTCCCCGTTGACTTATTCCCCCCGTTACTCAGCAGCTGGCCAGCAAATCAATCACCACTGCCAGAACGTTTCCCCAAAGACCCGGATCCTGGTCGTTCACTAACAGATCTATAGCAGATCCGAAGTCGTTCTTTCAGAGAACCGGGTCATTTTGAAAACAGATCTTTAAAAAGAGCCGTTCATTTTGAAAAGTCTTCAAAAATAGACGGCTCTTTTTGAAAGACTTGTATCTTCAAAAAGATTCGAATCTGAAGATCTACATCGGTCTTTCCGGTTCCGGTGAACGATGTGGGAGCCGTCAGATCCGAGATACTGAGATCCGGATCAGTCGTTCATTTCAAAGAGCCGTTCAGAGCGAACGGCTCTGAGCTGATTTACCCATCTCTAATGAATAATGAAATAGATAAGTTTAGAACATGAAGCTAAAGAAAGAGCGTAAGCTTCAATTCGGAATTCCTCGAAAAATGGACCGATTATGGTCGCTCACCGGCAGATGACTCGACATGTTCCACTTCAGCCGATTTTTCATTGAGTTATATGGACAAGTGTTTTAGAAAATTGTTTTACAAATTTTTAAATTTATTCTGGGCACAAATATGCCAACATGTTTTGCACCTGGTTGTTCCAGTGGTTATCGATCAGCCATAAAAAGAAACAAAGAAACTGGACAGAGAAATCCTAGTTTGTTTTCTGCTCCTAAGGTAAGAGCATTACACTGGTCAACAGTGGTTTTGGTGCCGGGGTATTTGGAGCTGATTTCATATGAATTTGATACCCTGAATTTAAATATGGCATTAGTTTTTGCCTAGCAGCTCAGATTTCTAAGATATAACATTTTAGAGAAATATGCGTTACAATATTTTGGGTTAAATTCATGGATCAAATAAAAAAAAATAAACACGAATTTTTTTATTATTATTATATTTTTAAAAAATGTTAAAGGAACATAAAAACCATAGAGAATATTGCAATAGTACTTATCTAATTACAAAGAGCAAGAAAGAGGAAAAAGTCATTGATGAAACCAACTCGTCACTGAACACTTCGGAAACTTGTTTTCCGGGACATTCTTGAATGTATTTTGGAACAGTCCCTTTTTAAACTCAATCAGTAATCTGCCATCATGTGCGCATCCCATCTTCCTTGGTAGCGGTCCTCCATAGTTTTAATATCCTGGTGAAATCTTTCACCTTGTTCCTCACTGGTGTCTCCTAAATTTTCAGGAAAACGGTCTAAGTGGCTGTGTAAATAGTGCACCTTAATGCTCATGTTACACCCAAGGGATCTGAAACTGTTTAGCATCTCGTTTACCAGTTCAATATAGTTTTTAGCTTTGTGTTTGCCCAGAAATTTTTTGACAACTGCAACAAATGAAGTCCAGGCTTTTCGCTCAGCCTCATTCATGGAATTTACGAAGGCAGGATCCTTAATGAGTTGTCTTATTTGTGGGCTGTCAAATATTCCTGCTTTAATTTTTTCCGTACTCAACTTAGGCATTTCCCCCCTATATATGCAAAGCATGATCCGTTCTTATCAAGAGCCTTTATAAATTGCTTCGTTAGGCCCAGCTTTATATGCAGTGGAGGAAAGATGATTTTCTCTCGTCCAACTAAGGGGTCGTTAATTATATTCTTTTCCCCAACGTCCATGTTTTCTCTCTTAGGCCACTCTTTTCTAACCCAGTGGTGTATTTTGTCTCTGCTATCCCAGAGGCACACGAAGCAAGGATATTTGGTGTAGCCACTTTGCTGTCCAAGGAGAAAGTTTACCATTTTTAAGTCCACACAAATCACCCATTGATGTTCATGATACTTTATCTTCTCCGATACCAAAGCTATGGTGTCATATTCTTCTTTCATTTTCGTTGAGTGAGCAATTGGTATTGAACCATATTTCTTCCCATTGTGTAGAAGGACACATTTCAAACTTCGCTTTGAGCTGTCAATAAATAGGCGCCAATCATCTGGAAAATATTCAAGAAGACCCATTTTTCCCAGGAGTCCTCTAAGATCGTGACAAAATATAAGATTGTCTTCTTCAGAGAAGATGGGCAGCAGATCCTTTTCTCTTGTACGATAAAAGATAATGTTGGTTCCTTGTTCCAGCAAATTTGTCGTTCAGCCTAGAAGCCAGTAATTCAGAATCTCTTTTTGACAGGTTGAGATCTCTGATGAGGTCATTTAATTCCTCCTGTCTGAAACGTTGAGGAATTGATGGCATCCCCTCATAATCACTATCACCTTCATTGGTATCAGAAGGGTGATCAGAGGAACAATACTCGTCCTCACAGAGCTCTGGTAGCTAGTGAAATGTTGGGATCGGCACTTCCTCTGAGTGAGGGACAGGACGTCTTGCAGACACTAAATCAGGATAAGTCCATTTGCTACTATTTTTCCGATTGATTCCATTAATATTTACTAGGCAGAAATAGCAGTCATCGAAGTGGTTTTGGGGTTCTCTCCAAACCATCGGTACGCCGAATTTCAGACTTTTCCCTTTTCCGGTAGTCCACTGTCGTAAATGTTCTGTACAAGTTTTACAGACCAGATGCGGTGCCCAGGTTTTATCCTGATCACCAAGCCTAACACCAAAATATCCAAGATAAGCTAAGTTGCTAACAGTTTTTCTGTTTTCTTTTAACGTGTATTCTCCGCATATGTAGCAAAACACATCAGGATGATTTACACAAGTTCTTCTACTGGAACTCATTTTATTTCCACTCTACAAAACAAATACAACAATCTACAGGACAGTACGTTTTAGGTAAATTTTTATAACAACTCTTTCCTAAACAGAAATATCACGCGAGGTCTACTTTGATCTACCCTGCAATGCGAGAACTAACAAACTAATCTCAACTCTAGTTAAAATATCTGTTGAAATTATCGGTCCGAACTTTTTTTTATTGTCTAGAACCACCCCCACCATACTTTATGACCTGATGCTGCTAGTGGGGTCTCACCCCACTGTGACAAATTTCAGTACAATCGTTCTCGGATGAAAGGTCTTTTGGGGTAAGTTGCAAAATGGGTCTTCGGACGTCAGAGGGTTAAAGGTCAGTACAATTACTGGACAAGCAATGCTTATTCATTTTAGCGGATTTTCCTGGAACTAACTGGACAGCAGACGATTAATAAGTAGGATTAAATCACCCATACTTGAGTGTATTGTATAGAAAAAACATATTGATAAATCTGTGATATATTTATCAATAAGTGGGTGTATCTAAAAAAGTAGAGCTGATAGAGAAAAACTGATTTCATATTTAGATTCAGCGCCCCCAAAATAGCTGAAAACAGTTCTAAAATCCTAGGCACCCCCCAAAAAATTTTTTGTTTCCCTGTGTTATTAATGTTTTGTTTAAATATAAGCTGTATAATAGTGAGAGAAAAATACAGCTGTTGTATTTTAAGCGAACGCAAAGTTAAAACAGCTTAAATTCTGCCGGAAATAAGCATGTTTTATTTTTCAATCATCCCTATATTTCAGAAAAAAGGTGTTCACAAAGCTTTGTTGTACGTAAACAAATGTAAATAATTACTGAAATTATTGCTCGAAAGGAAATCACTTAGGGCCTGTTCACATAAGAGTCCGTTGCGTAGCGTTAAGGGAAAGATGACGTTGAGACGAAAATAAACCAATCATAGGCGTTAAAAATTTCATTGCTAATCGTTCGGAGGCCTATGATTGGTTTATTTTCGTCTCATCGTCATCTTTTCCTTAACGCAACGCAACGGACTCCTATGTGAACAGGCCCTTAATCAACAAAAGACGTGCGATACTTACTATATTAAAGTATTAGTTTTTGATGTTTTTCATATTTTTAAGTAAAAATTTACCTTTATTGACGATTGTAATTCATTTGATATGTTTGTGGAATATAACAAGTTATCTGAGAGTGAATTTTATACGTAAAAATATTCTTATATCACTGTGTGTGTGTATGTTTTGGTTAATCAGTAATATTTCTCACAATTTTCATTCCACAAGAGATTTTTTTCTGTAATTTCATTTCCTTAATTATTCAATTATTGCTCAATTCTAAACTAATTTATTCTGGAACTAATACAAAATTATTCTGAAAATGTTTATATAATGAAGTATGACTCTTCATGTGTCAGATATTTGTCAACTAATGTTTGGACATTGCATATTCTGTAGCTGCAGCTAGTGTGTGCTTTTATATGTAACTAGCTCGCTCTAGAAAATAATGAATCATTATTTACTCATTTCCTTTAAGGCTGCTGTGTATTAAGAAAAAAATCGTATTTCTCTTTTCCTCTTCTTGCAGACTCTTGTGGTGGGAGGAGTCCAGTTGACAGTTCGAGAATACCACCCCCCTTAGGATTGACATTTTGAGGAATTGTAATGGCTCGCTCTCTATAGGGGGTTAAGCGCTGCCCCCAAATTTTTTATTTAAAATATATTTTGTCAACTATTTACAGGTACATAAATGTTGATAATCAAATAAAATTGGTATTGTCAGATAGCCTGAACTTTTCTGCAAAGCGCTACAGGATTCATTTTATAAATTTCGTCCACCGAAGGAATTTATGAGCGTTTAAACCACACTATGCGAGATTTTCCCCCGAATAATTTAAATTTTAAAATATTAATTGCATTTTGAAAAAAAACGAAAAATGTACACAAATGTAAAATTTTTTTCTCTATGACGGAGTACAATTTAAAAAAAAAAAATCCAAGTCGGCAATCCGTGGACAAATTTTCTCCATAGGTTAACATTGAGGTGAGCTAATCCAATGGGGTTAGTACATAGCAGCCTTAAGGAGGGAGATCACCTTAAACCCTTCAAAAATTTACTATGATTTAATTTTGAGGAATGGAATATAAGGAATGTTATGAAAAAAATTTAAGTCGATAATACAATTAGAACCGATTTCATGGCCAAATGTATAAAGCTAATAGTAAAGTAATTTATAGAAAATTTAAACTTTAAATTGCTTTTTCTAAAAACTGTTATTTTGAAACTTGTGCGTATTATTTCTTCAAAACTAATCATCACAAATTGCTAAAATTTTTTGTATACATGTATATCTTGCATGTTTCTACAGTTTCTACCTAAATTTAGGTATTTTTTCTCAGAAAATGTTAAAAAAAAATTTATATTTTTTTTGTACATTACAATACATTTGCCTGAAAAAATATTTTTATGTGAAATATGGTAACTATGTTAGATTTAGATTAAATTATAACCTATGGATAAAATATATACAAATAATTTAATATATATCTCTTATAGTTTTTTAAAAAAATCTGCACATTGCATTGATCTAAGATTCACTATTCATAAAACATTTTTTTTCTTAAAATAATTTCTAATAATCTCCCAACAATTCTGTTTTTTTTCTAATAGTTAAAACTTTGTACAATTCACCTTTAAAAATTGGTTTAAATTAATTACAAATTAACTGTTTGACAACACATTAAGCTTAGTAGTTAAATCAGTGTATTTTTGTGCATGCAAAGGTAATCTTCCCCTTAAGAATTTTAATGACGTTTAGCAAAAAAAGCAGTTCAAATAGACATTTTGAATGAAGATAAAAAATTGTTAAGTTGAATAAATATATTCATATTAAAAACTCACTTTAAAATAAAACGAAAAATCCATATTAAAGCGTATGGTTTCCGTGTTATAGCGGCATCAGTACAGGCGCGCGCGCCACCTACTGGTGGCGATCAAATTGTTCGACACTTTTTTTGTACGGAACTTCTCCTCCTGTACTTTCATGGTTTAGAACATTTGATTTATGCTTTTCATTCTGATAGTTTCGGTACGAATTCTGCCACTAATAAATGTTACTACGCATGGATTTTACCCCCATGATTTATCACCGATGAAATCTCTACTCATCTCTCAACTCACCTCATTTCATCTAGTGAAGGTTGTTGAAGTTGTGATCTTGTTGAGATGGCTTCGTCGAAGATTTTGAAAATTTCTCCTGCCTTTAAATTCCTTTTAAGACCTGTTGCGGTAATATTTTGTGTTAATGTATTGATCAATCATTTCATAAATATTCATTTCAAATAGAAAATCAGCCGATTCTATTTGCTGCTTAGAGAGTGATTATAGACTTTGTTTATATAATCTGAGTATAATGTATGAATTATTTGTTGCTTGGATTATGCGAATATATGCCTCAGCTTTGCGCCTTTTCATACATTTATACAGACTGATTTTATAACATATTAACAGTTTAACATATTTTCTTGATTTATATGTAGATTAAATAATTATTCTGCAGCTTTATGGTGTGCTAATTTTTTTATTAATTGCTTTTAATATATTTCACTTTTAACGTCTCTATCCCAATATACGGCTTTCTGGTTTGAAGAATTTCTTCAAAACATCGGTGTCGTCTCCTACAGTGTTTGTGTAGAGTTCAGCAAACTTTTAATTTCTAATATGAACTTAAAAGTTCTAAGAGGAAACTTTAAAAGTTATATGATGGTTCCGCTTTTCTTACTTAGGATTATTGATGTGCATAACATATTTTGGTACTTTTCCGTTAGCCGGGTGCATTTGGCATTTGCCCTATTAAGTATCGCCATTGGTAAGAGTGAAAAGTCTCCAACTTAACAACCCGAGGAAAACAGTTTAATAGGTAACAGATGGACTAAATTTTAAAGAAGCATTGTTACACACAAAATGTTGGAAGATGATGACAGATCAATGGGCATGAATCATGAAAGAGAACACGATTAAGTTCAGAGATCCAACTATATAATCCCGAAATCAACATTTATAAAAATTGGAAACAAATTAACCACAAAATTTATCCGCTTTCAGTACAAGTATGATATCTCCCCCTCAAGAGATTTCCCAAAATCGCCATTGGAGGGGGGGAGGGGGGTATATCATACTAGTTCCTAGCTTTCACACACACACATAAATAAACACACTTTTAATAGTAACACATTTAATAGCAAAATAAACGCACACACACAAAAAAAATTTAAAAATCAGTCACATCATTACGGGGGAGGCCAAAAACTTTTTATATCGTTCAGAATTTTGTGAAATGGATCATTTGTTAATCTTCTCCACATAAATTCAGCAAGGTATGATTCCAAATGCTGCCGCACTGTTCCCCAATGTTTGTTGTTTCTCCATTTTGTGCCTCTCTGCAGAGGCTTGATTGTTTAGGAATGTACGGCAGTTTCTGGGTCAACTAAATTGTACTTGTGGTTCACTTAAAGTGAACCACAAGTACAATGGTGGAAACCCTCCTCTTCAAGTTTTGTGTTGCTGTAGCTTTTCGAAGAATCGGAATAAATCGTAATTCCTTCCTTGATATTTTCTTTGATGGCTTCTAAAAGTACGCTAAGGGATCGGTTTGGTACTGGAATCGGAAAACATTCATTCGTCTCCCGGCAGATGCCACCAAATATACACTGTGGTGGGAGAATGCGTCCCACACTGTTTTTTCGCCTTGAAAACATACTTTCATCCATTTCGACTATCAAATCGGGCCCTCCTATTTTTTTTCGATCATGTTCCACTACAGAATTAACTCGGACTTCTCGCATATAATTGTTCCAGTCAACAACTGTATTATGATTCATTTCCAATTGTTTCTCGCATCATTTTACCGAAGTTAACTCTTTGCTCCAACTGCAAAAAATCTGAAAGTTGTTAAAAAATTCAAACATGTCAATTGGAACCATGTTTCATCACGAATGCTCTTTTTGCGCGTGGCAGGTTGAAAGCATTACACCGCCATCGAATGTCATTTCCAAAATATAACTTCATTTCATGATTCCTAGCCCACGTCTTATTTTCAGACAAAATATCTTTTTCTTGTAAAAAAAAGAAAAGCTTCTTCCGTTGCAGATATCCCAAATTTTCGTCATGATTGTAATCTCAGTAAAAAACTGCGTGATTTTGTAGGTTAAAAGTATTGTAAAATTTAAACACCAGTCTTTTAATTGCTGGAAGAATATGTTTAACGTGTAGCTCCCGATGAATCACGTCATATCTGCATACGTGCCAAGTGTTCGGTAAAAAACGTATTTGTTCCGTTTTTTAAGCTTTATTACGAAAATACATTTTCAAGCAAAATTGCCCCTATCTTTTACTTCTGCAGCATCATTGCTTTTCCCCCCTACATCCCTTTTTCGAGATTCATATTTTACCCTCCTAGCAGCTTACACTATACAAAATCTTCCTGGACTGCAAGCAGCTTCTACATCATTAGAGAGAGAAAGTCAACATCATGTGCTTCACCTAAACTAATAAAAAAAGTAAAATCAACCTCATTTTCTTCACCAATACCAGTAAAATATTAAAATTAATCTCAAGTGCTTCACCCAACTTTGTAAAACAGTTAAAACCAACCTCATGTGCTTCATAAAAATCAGCAAAAAAACTGAAATCACTTGCAGAGTCACCATCATCTACCAATAATAAACGCATATTGCAGTGGGAAGAAAAAATTTTTTCTTACATTAAACTCAAATTTTGATCATGCTTTAGCATTTTTTGTGAAAAATGTGATTGTCATTTATGAAACATATAATGTGATGTTTCAAAGTGAAGAGCCGAAAATTCACAAGATGAGAGGAGAGTTATCGAATTTTTTGAATTGTTGCAAGATTTAGGAAAATATCTGTCATAACTAGCTCTAAATGTGTATTTAAAGTGAAATTTGATGTATTTAAAAATCAGATGGATGATAAAGATTTAGTTATAGGATCCGAAACATCAGAATTTGTTAAAGAATTGTCTGAAAGCGAACTTTTACAGTTCTATTCTTGTGTAAAATATTATACAACATCTTGTTGCTCTTGTTTTTTTTTTTTTTTGATTCCGTCGCATGCTGTGTTCCGATTTTTTTTTCTTGGGAGGTTGGCAGCTATGTATCTGATAGAAATAAGAACTTAATGAATAATTAATATCACGCAAGTTACAATTAATTAAACAGCTGAAAATGCAACTTACCATGTTTGGCGATTTATCACTTGCACCTGGCTAACGGAAAAGTATGCATATTTTATTTGAAGTATATAGTGACTGGAGATTTCTTCATATTACTAAAATTGAAATTCTACAATTATTTTTCTTGTTTGATCTGATGTCAAAATATACGATTTAGGGAAGTCAAAATGGCTTTTTTTATTTGGTTGCTGACACTGTCTAATGTTCAAATACCATGTTTCTAGACTGTAATTAAGCAAATTGAAACCGTTCTCAAACTAGGTAATAGAAATATGTATTACCTGGCAAAATGTAAAGGGCCCGAAGAAGAAATAATAAACAGTATAATTAAGAACTTAATGTGAAACAAACAGTGTGTTTGAGTTATAAAAATACGTGTGGTTAAAGAAAAGGAAGTCAAAACAGAGATTTTGATATTTAAAGGAAAAGGGATAATAAAATGAAGAGAGATTAATAGACTATCCAAATTAAAAATAAATACTAAAGGGAAACTAGAGGAAAAGTTTCTAAGAATTGGTTTCCAAGCTGAAGCATAGATGTCATTAACAAACATATTCATATGTTCTGTAGAGAATTCTTCAAAAGTATCTTATGTCAAAAATAAGATGAAGATTCACAATGTTCAAAGCATGGTAAACTATATGAAATTATGAGAATGCTGAATATGAGAAGCAGTGAAGATTCAGAAAATTAGTGCTTAAAACCTGTGCTCTGTGTTTGAAATGATAGAGTTTGACCAATTTTGTTATGGTCTAATAAAAATGTTGGTACTTTTCCGTTAGCCGGGCACATTTGGTGGTCGCCCTATTAAGTATCGCCATTGGTGAGAATGAAAAGTCTCCAACATAACAACCCTAGGAAAACAGTTTAATAGGTGATAGATGGACTAAACTTCGAAGAAGCTTTGTCGCACACAAAACGTTGGAAGAAGATGACAGATCAACGGGTATGAATCGTGAGAGAACACAATTAAGACCCAACTATATAACCCCAAAATTAACATGAATAAAACTTGGAAACAAATTAACCACAAACTTTATTAGCTTTCTTCACACACACATAAATAATATACACTTTTATTAGTAACGCATTTAATAAAGCGATTTGTTGGCAACTTTTAATAGTAAGACATTTAATAGTAAAATAAACACACACAAAAAAAACTTGTCACTGCATTATGGGGGAGGCCAAAAAGTTTTGACATCATTCAGAATTTTTTGAAATGGATCATTTGTTAATCTTTTCCACATAAATTCAGCAAGGTATGATTCCAAATACTGCCACGCTGTTCCCCGATGTTTTTTTTTTCTCCAATTTGCGCTTCCTCACAGATGCTCGATCTTTTGGGTATGTACGGCAGTTTCTGGGTCAACAAAATTCTACTTGTGGTTCACTTTAAAATGGTGGAAACCCTCCTCTTCAAGGTTTGTGGTGGTGTATCTATTACAAGAATTGGAATAAATGCTTCCTTGATATTTTGCCTGGTGGCTTCTAAAAGTACGCTAAGGGATCGGTTTGGTACCGGAAAACAATTTGTCTCCCGGCAGATACCACCAAATATCCACTGTTGAGGGAGAAGGTGTCCTACATTGTTTTTTTACCTTGAAAACATACTTTCATCTATTTCGACTATGAAATTGGGCCCTCCTATTTTTTTTTAATTATGTTCCAGTACAGAATTAACGCAGACTTCTAGCATATAATTGTTCCAGTCAACAACTGTATTATGATTCATTTCCAATTGTTTCTTGCACCATTTTACTCTTCGCTCCAACTGTAAATAAATCTCAAAGCTGTCAAAAAATTCAAACGTGTTGATTGAACCAACGAACCTTGACGAATGCTCTTTTTGCTGCGGCAGGTAGAAGCATTATACTGCCATCGAATGTCATTTCCAAAATATAACTTCCTTTCATAATTCCTAGTACACGTCTGATTTTCATACAAAATATCTTTTTCTTGGAAAAAACGTACAGCTTCTTCCGTTATAGGTAACTCCCAAATTTTCGTCATGATTGTAATCTCGGTAATAAACTGCACGATTTGGTAGGTTAAACTATTGTAAAATTTAAACGCCAGTCTTTTAATTGCTGGAAGAATATGTTTAACGCGTAGATCTCAATAAATCACGTCATTTCTGATAAAAATAGGAACTTAATGAATAATTATTATCACACGATCAAAGATTAATATCACGTGAGTTACAATTAATTAAACAAAACAGCTGAAAATGTGACTTAACATAATTGGCGATTTATCACTTGCGCCCGGCTAATGGAAAAGTACCAAAATGTTTATAGTATAAATATTTAAGTGTGGTATGACTGTAAAAAATAAAATTAGTATCCTAGTTTAAGTGAAATTGGAATTTTGAAAACGAAGTTTCAAACCTACTTTTAAAGTTGTATGTGTGAGTGAAGTAGCAAAATAGAAATGTAATAACAAACAGCAGAAAAAGTCAGTTGGTCTTTATTTAAGCAGATCTTGTTAGAAACTTTTTTTGAAATTTCAAGGTGTTCCTAAACTAATTATTCAACTCATTTAATAAAGGTTACATTTATTCCCATGGTTTCGTTTGCTGAAATAATATTTCTGTCCTTTTTTTTTTAAATGTAGATACATAACCTGGTATCTTAAGGCACTTTTATTTCTATTTATGTAATAAATTTCAATGATATTTAAATCTCTTTTATAATTTTTATTTCTTGTATAAGTATTTATACAAGAAATAAAACTATATATGCTTTTTATATATGCATTTAAATACTTTATGAAAACTTTTTTTCCTATTTAATCAGGTAAGAAAAGCACATCTTCCTGCAGTATCATATACACAGACATTATTGAATATTCCTGAAACAAATGTAACATCTTTAGATAACGGTTTTAAAGTAGCTTCAGAATATTCTGATTCTGCTGCTGCTACTGTCGGTATTTGGATAGATGCTGGTAGTCGATATGAAACATCATCAACTAATGGAGTTGCTAATTTCTTTGAGCATATGGCCTACAGGGTAAGATTTTTCATATTATCAATTGAATTTTATATTTAATATTAAGTATTTTGTGATAATGTTAGTATAATATTTCTGTGTCTTTTGATGGAAAAAACTGTAAGTCCCAGTCTAATTTTAATGTAGCAAAAGTTGACAGTAGTTCTCTCAACTCAACTTTTGATAGAAATTAGTTATGTTTGTTATAATCTTGCATCTTACTTTATAAAGAGGAGTATATATTAGGGTAGATAATTTTGTATAGATTCTGTTTCATTGTATATTTTTAAAAATTTATGTTATTTCAAACTTCATTGATTAATTCGGTGATTAAGATATATGAATCAGACATGTGTAATAATCAGTGGGGATGAGAGAATGATATTGAGTCTCAGTTTCTAGCCTATTTTGTATGAACAAATCAGTTTCAGAAAGATTCTTATTAGTTCATTTGGAAGTAGTGTAAAATATATTTTCTCTTTAGTGCTGATTTTTGTAATTTTTACCTTTTTTTTTCTTCTAAGGTCAGAGAAACCTAAAATATCTAGAGCTCCTTGCTTTGAGTTTCTCCCATAGATAAGTAAATAATCACATTTCTGGGCAAGTAAGGGACAAAATGTTGTAAATTGTAGAAAAAGGGTACTGGAGGACAGAATGAATTTTTAAAAGTAGTTAATATGTGCCATTGTGTCTGCATCTCTAAAGAACTGCATCAGTGCAATTTCTAATGAACTCCATCAAGGGCAACAATCTCTGATCAACCGTTAAATGTTTGAGTCTAGCCATGTTAGTTCTTTTATATTGTACTTCATTTCCTCAATATTGATGTTAAGAAATTAAATTTTATGATGGTTTCTCTGGATATACATGTTGAGAAATCAATAGTGGCAAACCATTGTTAAGGAAGTTAGACTTTTTATAACGTAAAGATTTTTATTATTATTATTATTATTTATTGATGGCTAAAATGTCATGATTTCTGTTGAATTTAAACTTAAATTTATATATTTAGATATCAGACTTAACTATAAGTTTAATTTAAAAGAAAACAAATTGATCTTGCTTATAATTATTTACATATTTAGGTATGTAATTAACATATTTAGGTATCAAGCTGTTTTGTAAAGCATTTTGTCAGTTTAATTTAAATAAAAATGATTTCATCTTGCTTATAATTATTTTGTAAGCTCTATTAAATATCTTTTTATTTCTAAATTTTATCTTTGAAAGATTAGATTTATTTTCTAGTGCCTTGTACTATCTTTCTTTCTCCCCCTCCCCTCTCCTGGCATTCAGTATCAGAGTCTATGGGTTTGCGTTTTACTGTTGGTATGGATGTTTGTAGTTGTTTGGAATTGGCTTTAAGCAGTAGGTCCTGGTCTAATTAGCTCTCATGTAGCAAAAGATGACTGTAGTGCTCTTAACCAATTCACTATTTTTGATGAATTATTTATGGTGTCTATCATAATAAGTTTTGTTTCAGTATTACTGATATGTTCCATGTTTAGAATGTATTATTAGCATTGTTTATATTTATCATTATTAGTTATATTTATCAGGGGCTGAAGTTTGATATTCTAGGATATACATTTATGTGAAAATTAATCTTACACATTGCATAAAATAATTTAATATGAATAGTATTAAACTAATTTATCTTGTTTAAGGTATCCAACCTTATAAATAAGGTGATTTTTAATGGAACATTCTAAATTTTTAAAATTTTATTTTAAAGACTTAATATTTAGCTTTTTAAAGCCATTTTGATTGGACTTATAAGTATTTTTATGATTTTAATAAACCAGAAGTGATCATGTACCAAAAACAGATATTTATATATCAGTGTTCTATTTCCCAAAAGAAAAAATTACTGTAAAAAATCTGATATTTTTGCAGATATTTTAAACTTCATTTAAGTTATATATGAGGGGTTCACAACCATAGTGGACCAAGTCCGTATTTTTTAAAAATGGAGATAGTTCATGTTGGAGTAACTTAAAAACATGTTCTATATACTGCCATAGTGAATCAAGTGATTAATACGTTTTCACAAAAAACTCCGCTACACAAAACATTACACTAACATTACACATACATTACACAAAACACTTCAAACCTTGATTTCTCCAATTTAGTTTAGATGGACTTGGTTCACTATGGTTGTGACCCCTTCATATATATAGAACTGTGCAATCAAAATTTATTAAAAAAAGTTTGCGTGGGAAAGCCCAGACTGCAAATAAAAGTTGTCGTGGCATTCTGTGGTGAATTTTACTAAAGGATATTTTGTTATAAAGGAATCTTACTATTAACAGCTGAACAAACGTATGTTTGTTAGTGAGCAAACATGGAGTGGGCTAATCTCACGAACCAAGCCTAGCAGGATATCGCAACTGGTACAGATGGAAAGCGGACGGACAAGACGCGTGCACTAATGCCATCCTCAACTTTCTAACTTTAAACTTTTTTAATTATTAAATTAAAACTACCGAACTCAAAAGAAGCGACAACAGAAACAGCTGACATTCTGGGTGGGTCAGCTGTTTTCCGTTTGCAAATTTCACTATTTTCATGCATGCAAAATTCAACTTTTCCGTCCACCAATCGACAAATTTTTTATTTCCATTTGTTCTACAACTCTTCATCTTTAAGGATATATACATTTTAAAATTAAAATGTTTTTCATTGCAAACAAAGCCTTTTCCCAAAGCAGTTTTCCGAATTTCACGAAATCGACAATTTTGATGGACAAATATTTCGGTTTTCTGCACCTATTATGTCAATTTTACGATTTATCGGCATTTGCTAGATGTTCAGCTTCCAAAATATACCAAATACATTTAATGAAAAAAATGTTATCATTCTAAAAAGGCGTACTTACAAAACTCACTTTTGAAATTTCCCACACTGATCGTCATAGTATCTTAATGTAACTGAATGCTGAGTTTGTAATTTTTTGACTTATTATTTTACTCTCTAATAATTCCAGCAAGTTCGTGAAATTTTTTTCTACTTAATGAGCAACTGATGAGGATTCTTCTGCTACCAATTTTGAATTTGTCAGAACTGTCTTTCTATTTTTTTAAGCACTTTTTCCCCCCATGAGATTTAATATTTACATTTGACCATGTTGCCAAAAAGAAAAATAATTAGTTGAAAATGAGTCATTTAATAATTGAAATGCAGAAATAATTTTAAAGTACCAGAAACAATTTAGTTTTAGGAAATGAGAAGTTAAAACCTTTAGAATTTTTTCTAATTGCATGAACTTTTTTTTGTTTAAAAGGCAAAATTTGAAAACTGAAATTTAAAAGAATTATTTCAAGAGCCAAAAACCAAAATTTGGAAAAGAGAATTTTAAATAATTATTTCGTTTATTGAAAATTCTAATATATTTTTAAAAGTGATTAAACAATTTTTAATCCTTGAGAAATAAAACCATTTCATTTTAAATCGAAAATGCAACATATCGGGTTGCCACTCAGCTAGTTTTTGTTATCCTCTGAATACATCGATTTGGGGCTAATGTCTTTGCTGTTTTATTTAATGATGGATACAGGTTTACTGAATGTGTTCTGTAGACTTGGGATAAAACCTAGTCATTATACTGTACAAGGATTCAAAAATCCGAATACTGTGTAAATCATAGATTCTAGGTGACAAACCTCTGTTAAAGTAGCAAGAGAAAAAATTATGGGCTATTCCAAAAAAGCCAGATGATATAAATGAAAAAAAGGAAGCATGACAAACAAGAAGAATTTTAGGCATGTAAAAGAAATATTTTATTGAGAAAAAAGATGATGAAAATCCATTTTCTTCCAAAAATTGAAGGAATATTTTTTCATTTTTCCTCTTTTTCACAAATATAAAAATTATTTGTTTCCACTTGTCATTTCAGTCAGTGATAGCTTCATCTTTTCATACATGCAATCAGTTTTAAAATAACTTTTTTCTTGAATGGTACCTGAACAAGACTGGATACCTTATACAGAATTTTTTTAACTCATCTCCTAATGTATTTAACTAAACTTTACAAAATTCAACTGTCTAACTTTAATTGTTAAAAACTATGAAACTTTCAGGGTACAAATCAGAGGTCTCAAAAGGATTTAGAGACAGAAATTGCTAACATTGGAGCACACGTAAATTCCTATACTGACCGGGAAGAAACAGCCTTTTATGCAAGATGTCTGCCCAGTGATATTCCTAAAGGTAAAAAATATGTGTTAAGATAAAACATTAAAACATACAATTCTTGATTACTCAAATATTTTTACCATAAAATTATTTTCATTTCATTGTAAGTCATCTAATTTTAAAAATATAGGTTAAACTAATGGATCTATTTGTTTTATGCTTTACTGTAAGTTTGTTTGGCATGGGGTCTTAAAGAATGAGAAAAAAATTTTATGAAAAAAAAATTCTTATGTGTACATAAAAAGGATTTTTGAACTCAAGTTTGATGCAGTTGAAGAAACTTTCAGCACTTGCAGTCTGAAGTGTGGAATTTTGGTATAGGGAGGATATAATTCTAGTTTGTGTCTTGATAATAAATGTAATGTCAAGCTTATAAATTTCATGTTTTAATGTAATAAATTGTGATAGTGGTTATAAATCTTCAAAAAAAAATGAAAGCAGTGACTAAATAAAATGCAGAATTTAGGCTAAATGTTTAGTTAATTTGACTTTTAGTTTAAAATTTTAGTGAGCTGAAGGCCAAAAATTAATTTACATTGGTAATGAAAATAACCTTTTTGTTTAGAAGACATATTTGTTGCATTAAACATGACATTAAGTTGATTTGTATTAGATCCTTTATAATTTAGTAATTGATCCAACTTGAAACTTAATATATATATATATATATATATATATATATATATATATATAATATATATATGTGTGTGTGTGTGTGTGTTTGTTTGTTTGTTAGTTTCTGTTAAATCAAAATAAGATGATTGTTAGTGAACTAGTGTTTTAAAACTACACAGTGAATATTGTATAAGAATTTTTGTATTTATTAGGGATGAGATGTGTTGAACCCAGGCTCTTTATGTACAGCTTGATATCATGTTCTGATATCTCACTTAACTGCTTTTTTTCCCTGCAGATTAAGCTAAAAGGCTAACAAAATTAAATTAAATGAACTTTTTTTTAAACTTAAAACACACTCTTTATTAAAGGATGATAAAGTGTTAATGTTTGCCTTTTGGTAATCCAAAGGGTTAATAATTATAAAAGTTATCCTGTTTTGGTAATTTAACAACTAATAGTTAAAGACTCATTTCTGAATTGTTTACAACCTTAGTAATTATAAATGATTCCTTTTAAATTGTTTAACACCCAAAGGTGAAAAAATTGCTTATGTTAAAAAAAGCCTAGCTTCTGATTCTAGGGAATGGCAGCAAACCTGTAGATAGTGCATATATACTTTGTTATACATGTATTGCCATTGGCAGTTTGCTTTTTTTCTCTTTCTCTGTAGAAAGTGCTCTGTATTCTGATTGAAGACATGTCAATATACTATCAGTTTTTTCAGAGATTTTGATTTCTTTACATTATCAAAACATTTATAGTTTTGAATTGGGGCATTTTATTTAATGCAGGCAGTTCAGTCACAGTGAATTTTAGTAATGATGGTATTCTAAATAATCTGGGATTTAAAAATTTTCTTTATGCTATTGCTTTTTCACAGTGTTTTATGGAATCATGATGCTACAAAAATATCATGTTTTATTGTTTCATTTATTTAATATAAAATTTTGTTTATTTTGATACTTTTTAAAACTTGTGATTGTGTATACATTCATGTATTTATGTAAGATTCCTATGGCATTCATATTAAGTGTTACTTCCTTACTGCCAAGGTAAACTACCCAGAGTAAGCTGTATTGTAAAAATAATCTTCAAATACCTGTTTATCTTCAGCTGTATTTGATTAATGTTAACTTTATACAGCGAACAGTATTTGTAAATAGCATATGTAAATTTATGAAACTTAAAGAAGTAAAAAGCAAATATGATTCTCTGAACAAATTTACCTGAAATGTATATTATCAGGGATCTCATATGTCATGTAAAATGTCTAAATGTTTATAATTTCAGTAATGCATTGCTAAGGGCTTTTTATCCTGCCTTAATATTTCTTAATATTTTTTATTTCTTATGACATTTTATTCTGTAAAATATTGATACTTCTGTTTCTGTTTCTTCCCCTATGTTTAGAAATGAGTATCATTGAAATTCCTATTGATTTCCAATTTTTCTTTGCCCAGAGAGCTGTAACAGAGCAAATTTACTAGTTTTTTTGACAAACTTAGCTGAACCCCAAGGATTGATGTTATCAATCCTTGGGGGATCTCCTCTTCCTAAAATTGTATGAGTGGTTAGAAGGTGGTGTCAACCAAAGGTTATTTACATGCAGTTTTACCAATCGCAGCAATGTGAACATTATTTGCCTGCTTTTCTGCAGTTGAAGCTATGAGTCAAGTGAGAATCAACTAGAATGATTCCTTTTAATTTTTTAATTACAGTTTTTAGTCAATTGTGTTTGAGACTGAAGTATTTATTCACTTTTATATAGTTTTAGGCAAGAGTGACAAATAGTAACTTCTCTTGCATGTTACTAAAAAAAAAAAAAAAAAAAATTAAAAAAAAAAATTTGAGGGTAGGCTTTCCATCATGAGGATCCATGATATCAGAGGCTTTAATGTAATGGTACTTAGAAAAAGGTAATTTATATGATACTGTACTATCATTATAATTATAGAGGTTTAAAATCTTGGTTTTATCTATATTTTATTATTTTCATCATAGAATACTAAACCTTGATTATATATTTTTATGTAGAATTATATTAACAAAATAATTTGTGCTAAGCACTTTGTTTTCAAAATGTTTAGTAACCTTCCTAATGTTTAGTAACATTCCAATAGTTTAGTAACCTCTAAGTAATCTCATAAGAAATTTAAATATATCACTGTAAAGTGAAATATGTAGAGAAAGGAGTTTTTTTGTTCAAGAATAAACTGTATAAAAAGTGAAAATATAATGCCAGTTTTTTTCTTTTTGTAATTAAAAAAAATCATTCTCTATTTGTAAAAATACTATCAACTAAACGATTTTAAACATGACAATTTTAGTTGTTGATATCCTGGCGGATATGATAACAAATACCAGCTGATGAGCAAGATATTGAGAAAGAAAGAAGAGTTATTTTGAATAAATTGAAGGAAGCTGAAAATGATTTAAAAGTTGGTCACTATGGATATCTTTCATCTCACAGCATATCAAGGGACTCCTTTAGCACAATCAGTTTTGGACCTTCTGAAAATATAAGTAGGTTTTTTTACTAACATTTCAATTAAACTAATAACTTTAAATTGGTGAGGATATACTGAGATTCTGCTTATATATTTAAACCGTTGCTGTGAAATCTGACATTTAGAGTGGTTCAGTTGTTTTTATAAAGATTTTCTCATTTTAATTAAGATTCATATACTTTTAGGAAAATTTCCAAGAATGACTTTTAGCATTTTATGCCAGAAATAATTTTATAGCTCTCGTATGGCACTGTTGATCTGGAGGTAAATATTTTGTTATAATTTGGTCATTAATTTTGTTAAATTAACAGTCATAATATTCATAATTCTGGAAAAATAAGTTGCTCTGGCACCTACACCTGAATGATAAAGTCTTGACAAAATTATTTAACTGCAATGCTACATAACTGTATGCACCATAGCTGCAGACAAATAAACGTGTATAGCAACTATATTGAATATTCACTAATGTAGTCTGTGTACTTCTATGGCTCTTAGGTTCATTGTTTTAAAACTGTTTAAAAAAAGAAAAAAGAAAGAAACCACTAAAGAGTAATGCTTGTTTCAGCAGGAAAGTATGATGGTCTGTGGACCTTAACTAGTGTTATTTTAGTCAATTTGCTTCTATTCCTCTAGGAAGCCACATTTAAATCTCTGTAAACAGTCCCAAATAACAGTACAATATTTTATCTGAATTACTCACATGCTAGACTGACCATGTGTTTTTTATTATGTGGTGTGATCAAATGTGACTTTTCACTATGCCTAAGAAGCGAGGCATATTTGCTTTAGTTTAGAGCATTTCAACATCTTTAAATCTCTTCAGCAAGAGTGAAAGGAAAGACCTTGGTTATAATTTTATATTGTGTCCTTTATAACCACATTAAAGTCTCTTGTAAGATTGCTTACTAAGTGGGAACAAATTGAATAATTTTCACATATTAATTGTAGCTGACAAAAATATAGCTCTTCTGCTGCTTATTAATCAAAATTACCAATATTTTGAATTGATTTCAATGAAATAAGACATATCATGTTATTGTAAATTATCTGTGTGTTCATTCTGCATTATATCTTAGTTTTCAGTCTCTTTGTATTAATATATGTCAAAACTAGATGAATAACCCGTGCTTTGCTACGAAGAACATTCAAATTAATACAATGATCAATGTATGCAATTAATACAAAAAAATAATTATAATAAATATAATGGTTAATGTGTGCAATTAATGCCTCCAAAATATATATTTATAAAAAATCATAACGGATATTTTTAATGACAAAATAATGTAGAAGAAAATATTCAAATTAATCTAATAGAACATACTAAATAATATAGTACAGTTTGAGGAACATTTCTTTTACTGTACTTTAATATTTTTTTTTGGATAATGTCAACACGTCTGCTGCATTCTAAAGAAAAACAAAAAAAATTTTTTTTTGGTCAATTTATTTTGTTATGCACGTGACGCAAAATTAGTTTAAAGTATCACAAAGAAAAAGAAACCACGAGATCAGCATTAAATAAATTAATTCTAAAAATTAATCTTTAAAAATTCATCAAAAATCAGAAAATTGGAAGTAAAGATTTGAAAAAGATTTCAAATCTTTTGAAAATCAAATGAATTTCAAAGATTTCAAATCAAGTAATTCTTATGATCTTTCTCGTGATATAAATTTTATAACCCTCAAATTATTATTTTAAATGCAAACTTTAAAGAATATTACAAAAAACAGCTTAAAAATTTAATTAAAAAAAATCTAAGAATTTTTCAAAATCTCTCGCACCCCTACACTGTGAGAGAAATCGTCATGCAAATTTCAGCCCTTTAGGTCCAGCGGTTTGGTCTGTGCATTATCTGTCAGTCAATTAGTCAGTCAATTACCAAAGTGTTATATATATATATATAGATAGATAGATTATTAACACATTTTGAAACTGTCTCTTTTGAAATGAATAAAATGTTTCTAAATTAAATTTTATTTAGGAATATCTCAGTTTAAGTCTTTGATATTCCAAATATAACCATAAAGAATGTCATATTTTGACATTGTTATTTTAATCTTGTTCGTATGTACTGTATTTCACTGATTGTATTTTTTTACCCTTTTCACAAATTTTCTCGGAGTGCTGGAAGAGGAGTCTAGAAGATACTAAAAGTATATTTGTTTGCATCTTTGAGTGGAATCATTATCCAAATTACTAGTCTTAATTATAATAGCTATTCATTTGACCCTAAGCCGAAGGAGAAAAAGTTCTTTCCCTGTAAGGCTTCGTGTACACGATACACATTTGGTTTTATGATCATCTTGGTTTTGTCTCTTTGTTTACAGTAAACAATGTATTTTGCTTTGTATGTTCACACATTAAGGTCGAAAACCGCAAACGGGTGAACAACCTAATTGGTAGCAGGTATTGTACAATTTTGTCTACCGAAACTGGATAGAGGAAACCTCTGCGGGGCCGTTTTGGTTGCCATTGGCACATAGAATTGAGAGGGGGGAGTACCAGATTTGGTTGTTTTGAAGGAAACGTACACCAGTGTCAATCTAGCTACTGAAGTGAAGATAACTGGTTCTAACTGGAACAGGTCTTTTTCAATTATTTTACTTTAATTTGATTCAGCAAATTTGAAAAATATATTTACTTTTGAAAATATTGATTTTTTAAAAAGAAGTTACATCATTAAAAAAAAAATTCTCTAATATTTTAATTTTAAAAAAAATTAATATTTAAAAAAATGCTGAATCAAAATTAAAACTTATACATTTCTGTTTAATTAAATGAAAAATATTTGAAATTCGACAGTTATTTCGAGTTATAATGATTTTAAATTACCCCACTTTTTAAAAAATTTTAAATTTTAAGATTTTTAAAAAACTTTGAGAAGTTTTATGATGTGATTTTGTTTACAAATTATTGGTTAACCATCACAAAAAATTGAAAGTTTTAGCTCAATAAATAAAAAAAAATTTTGAATGTGTCCCAGACCCCCTTAAATGTGAATAAAGAGTACTTACCTTAAACATATTGTTAGTTTTTCTTCTGGACTAGTACTTTTTCCCATAGTTGTATCCTGCTTTCTCAAATTTTCTTCCACTCTTTTTATTAGATTATCAAATGTATATATTGTCATTCGGAAGTAGTTGAAAATTTTCGATTCATCTCTTAACCAATTTATCCCGGCTTTGAAGGTAAAAAAAATGTTAAATTTTTTAAATGCTCATTTTCATACATATGCATTTTTTAAACATATTAACACCATTCGCATATAACATTTCCTAAAAATAACATAAAAAACATTTAAATACAAAGAAAAATTATCTGTAAAGTTGGCTTTCTGCATGGCAGCAATCACTAGATTTTGGCAGTAGTTCACACAAACTAAATATAACTCTTGTAATAACTGGATTTTATACCAAATTATACATTTTATACATATCTGGTATATTTAAATAGCATAAATAATTAAATTATGTACAAAAATTTGATCGCGTATGATAAATTCGAAAACACGGCACTACACAGAGTCCAACGTCGCAATCTGGACAGTAGATTCTCGTTTCCCTTCTTACTTTTTTCCCTCTACTGTCTCTTTTTGAGCAACAAACAATACACTGTCGAGTTGGATTAGTTTTCTTCTCTGTTGGTGGAATGTAGTCAGCAAAGTGCCTTCCAGAGAGGTGTGAAGGGGGCTGTTCAAAAGATGGACGGCCTCTTTTTGCTGAAAATTCTGCTGAATGGTACTTTTTAATTATTTTCTCTATTATTGTTGTTCTATACTGAAGATGGCTCCTTTTCCCACCAGATTTTGTGTACAACACATATGAATTCCATAGTGCTACGTCCAAGAAATAAAGAAATATTTTCTTGTAATATTCCCCCCCCCCCCCTTCTTTTAGTGACGTTGTAACTACTTAGTCTTTGGTCAACATGATCGACGACTCCCATAGTTCCATTGTAATCCACAACCACTTTTGGTTTCAGTTTTGTTTCATTCCTTCGACCAGTAACTGAAATAATCTCTGAGTTGTGCACAGTGGAAAGTAGTGCTACATCCTTTTTATCTTTCCATTTCAGTACCATGATTTTTCCTTTTGAAATGCAGCAATTTCACCCTTCTTCAACTTCTTTTCTTAAGTTCAACAGGCATATCTTTTCTGTTCAGACGAACTGTACCATATATATCTGTCTCATATGATATCAGTAATTCTGCCAGACAAAAGACATTTGGACTTTCACCCCCAAGTGACCCGTTGTCCTTGAATTTTCCTTCAACCTAAAAAGACTGTATAGTGCTACCATCTAGTGGCCAGAAAGTAAATAAAGTGTTCGAAACGATTAAAATGCACATACGAAATAATTCGGGAAAGACTGCTTGTATAGTGAAAATTTTCCTACTGTCCGAGCTACACTTGGGACGAGCCAGGATGGTACTTTTCATTTGCCCGAGCTGAGCTTGAGATAAGACGGTAAGGGGTTAATTGAATCATAAGTGTTTGAAAAGATCCCAGACAATATCTGTCCTTCACAATAGGATATATCCAATACGTTCTATTAATTTTTTTAATTTTGCTTCGACGATGGTGATACCAGTACATTACAAGACAGGTATTTACGTCCATCCTGCAAAGTGAACTTCACTACAGTGATTGCAAAGGTGTCCTGTGCGGATAAAAAAACCATATATGGTTAAAGAGAAACTGAATTGTGTGAACACAGCTTTCAGTTGACACCGAAGCAATTATAAAACCGAAACCGTATCGTGTGTACGAGGCCTAATAAAACAGGTTTCTCTGGAGTCATTTTGCATTAATTGTCTGAAGTATTTGGTTGTCTGTAGTTTTTTGGTGATGTTAATATTTCATTTTAATTGAAACATTTTGAAATCAATTCCAAACTTCTTTATTGCTCAGGAGATCAGACTGGAAGGAATAGAAAATAATATATTACACATGAAATATTTATTAAATATGTCAACTTTTGTCGTAAAAGATTTACTGGTATACATCTTAAAATGTTATGATTTAACACATTAAAAAATTATTCTCTTTGAGTAGAATCTTTTGCATATAAGTTTTATTGAACAAAATCTAAAAAAATTTCAGTTTTAAAAAAATAATCAGAACTGTAAATTATTTGTATTTGACAGGGTATAAAAATGGCTGATGTAAGATGGTGAAACTAATGTTTACATAACAAAAATTTTAATAATCAGATATTTAGAATATCAGTGCTTTACAAAGTAGTCGAGGTTTGTGTTTACTGTTAATTTGGTTATCAAACCTGCACCAGCATGAATATATACAGTGGTACCTTGACTTATGAGTTTTTTGAGATACGAGCATTCTTTGGCAGATTTTTTGTTTTGAGTTACGAGCTATAATAAGGGGTTATAAGCAAGCTTAAGATACCCACTGCTAGTTTGCGCAGCAATGCCATATTACGTGCTCATCAAATGAGAACCCGAGAAGCATTATAATATTTACGACCTTTAGGTACAATTATTATATAATTGTATAATATTCTAAGACTACTATCCAGTCTTAAACCGAGAGATTACACTCAGCAATTAGCACTCGGGCATCTTGCTCTGCCCACACTTGGAGTCGTTATCCGAAACTGAACAGCGTCCAACCTCTTCACAGAGAAATAGCTTCAATTCCCTCCCCATGCTGAACCCCCATGGGGTCTAGGGGATGTGATGATCTTGGTTAAAAATCAAAGATAAGATTTAATTATTCAGTTTGGCCGTTCTCCTCCTCTTACATCAGCTCTTTAAGGTCTGATCTGCGAGGTAAATTTGTACTTACACTTAATTAAGACAAGTTTATGTAGTACAGTTCTGTTGTATTGCGTTTTTATACAATGTTCATCATTTATAAGCACATTTCTCTTATTTAAAAACATGTAACAAAAAATTGCAGTGTTTTGGGGGAGCCTGGAATGAATTAATGGCTTTTCCATTCATTTCCATGGGGAAAATTGATTCGAGATAGGAGTATTTCGAGTTATGAGCTCCGTCATGGAACGAATTAAACTCATAAGTCGAGGCACCACTGTAGTATAAAATGTTACATTGTTACATTTTATGCTAAAAAATTGATTTTTTTTCTTTGAACTTTAATTATATTGAATTTCATTCATTATGGAGTACTTTATCTTTTCCATCACAGTTCTGTAATAATCTTTATGATTGTTTCTATATATTTTCAAAGTTAAGTGATTGTTTATTATAAGCAGTCAATGATTTTTGCAGATATCAAACATGATGATTTGGTGAAGTTGGCTGAAAAGCATTTTGGTTCTGTTCCATATACTTACACCACAGAAATTCCTGTCTTAAAACCTTGTAGATATACCGGCAGTGAAGTATGTTTTCTCACTGATCCTTAAAAGTATATGTCATACTATAGGATTGTTTAACAAAAAATTATTTCTTTTAAAGGTTCGTGCTAGAGATGATTGGCTGCCATTTGCTCATGTTGCTGTTGCTATTGACTCATGTGGACATAATTCACCTGATGTTTATCCATTGATGTTGGCTAAAACAGTGAGTAACAGCTCAAGTCATTTCTGTGTTGTTATAACTTGTTATTTAAATTTTTAGTAGCAGAGTACGAGTAATTTATCAATTAAGAAATTGATGTATTTGAAGAATATAATGGAAAAAACACATAAATTGCACGGTACTTTTGGATTTGTATATATTTAGATTTTAATGACTATAATTCCCAGAGAGATGGAAGTTTATATTCAAATTAGCTGTTATTCAAATCAAAGATCTTATTAAATTCTAGTTAAAGACTAGAAATGTATTTGATCTAAACTGATAATCCAAGTTAGCTATTTGAAAATAATTTTTAATGTTGAATATTATTATTCTTCAAAAAGAAAAAGAAAAAAAAAAAGTGATTCCAAATTTCTCAGCACTGCAAAGATAAAAAGTTCTTTAAGAAAAAAATTACTTTTCCATATAGTGTGGTGTAGATATTGATTTTGTTAATGAAAGTAGTTATTCTGATATACAGGTTTCGGTAAATATGAAGAATATGACATGGTTTCCAAGTCATTTTTTGTCAAAGGTGTGGCACATTTATGGGTTTGCTAGAGAGACCACGGTTAATTTTCCATTCATAATTGCTCCATTTGTGTTGGGTAAAAGCCAAGTATTGCAGGTGTGTCTCTCAAGATCAAATGTAAGTGTGATGATACATAGTAAGACAAACTTACCACCGGCTATATAAAACTCATATCCTGAGTTGTCCATGTGAACATTATGCTGTGAATCTGCTAGTGATGCTATCAGTAAAGCAAAACACATGAAATAGAAACATACCAATCACACTCAGTATGGTTACTCACTTTCAACTCCCTTTCAATATTTCACTACCATATTTATACACTCACATATACTACTGTGATAAAAAAGTACGTGGAATAGTGGCATAAAACAAAAGTTATCAATTTATTAGTAAAAATTTATTGCATCTCCTTCAAAGTAATCTCCTCCAACAGCAATGCACTTCTTCTAATGTTTTTTCCAATCAGCAAACATACCTTAAAGTTGTTTTTTTGTGAAAACCCCTTCAGAATTCATAGTGAATTTTCTTTTATTGAATTAATGGACTCAAAACAGTGGCCACAAAGAGGCTATTTCAACCGTAGATTCATAATGAACAACAACACGACAGTCAACATTACCTTGATTTTTGAGTGACTTTGACATGGTCATTTCGGTCGTGCTTCACCTTTCAAGTGCCATTCACTTGATTGTTGAGCTGTTTCTGTATCAAAAGCATACATCCAAGTTTCATCACCAGTAATAATGCATTTTAGATGGGAATCACCTTGAGGAAGCATCTCTCGGGCCACTTGAACATGTCTTTGGAACAAATTCAAAGTTCTTAGAACAACTCGAGAAGCAATGCGTCACAACCCTAAATGATTTTTTTAAATTGCTTGACAAGAACCAAATGATATAGGAACTTGTTCAATAATGTCTCTAATTGTCAAACAATGATCACCAAGCACCAATCCTCTGACCTTATCGATATTTTGATCGTTAATCAAAGTGAATGTTCTACCAGATTGCGGATCATCGACAAATTCTCTACCATCTTTAAACTTTTTTACCAATCAAATACTGATGTTTTTGATAAACATTCATCTTTAAAAGCTTTTGCAACAATTCAAATGCTTTATATCAGAAATTTCATTGCAAACACAAAATTTAATGCATGTTCTTTGCTCATAACATTCACCATTTCAGAAAATCAACAGAACACCATTCTCAATGAGATAAGAATTTCTGCATGAGTAAAAATTCTTATCCCATTGAAAACAAATTTATTTTCAGATGGTAAGATGAAATAAATTCCTTTCTATTGCCAGATGTTTATAGAAGTCGTAAAAATGTTTGATAAAAGTTTGCATACGATATCTACTATAGATGTATTTTAAATGAAGCATTCCAGATACTTTTTGATCACAGTAGTATGTTAGTTTCAGGATTACATTCAACAACAGCATACTCTCACTAAACCAAGAACCAATCCTTACTTACCTTGAATAATAAGAGCATTTACTCCATGCACACGGCAATGCTATTCAAGCCCATCCAAAATATCAATCTATTCTCCATACACCAATCAATCACACACCTGTTTCCTATAAAAACCATCTTAAACTTAAAAAAACTTAAATCTATAACATTGCTCATTTTGCACAAGTTACAGTAGAAGACACAATGGAAAAAATAAAAATATGTATAGATATTCCTCGACTTACGACCGAGATAGGGACCCAGACCTTGGTTGTTAGTTGATTTGGTCGTAAGTCGAGTTTCAAACATTTTTTTTTTAATATATATATATGTGTACATACATATAATTTTACTCTCATACATACATACGTAATTTAAAATCCATTGTACTTTATGTAGAAGACAAATTATTCTTTGCTATTACTTATTATGTTAGTACAATCTGTTGGTTCAGAATTTGCGACGGAAGTTAGCAAAATTATCCAAGGTAGTTTGAACAGTTTGAGTCCTTCTTTTCCTTGTATATTAAGTTTCTCACCAGATATTAAGATCAGGTCTGTAACTTTGGCCAAAGGATCTATTGTCTGGTAGGAAGCCAAATTTTCCTGAATGTGACAATTTGCACTTGTGATTTCTTTCTTCAGTTGGATCCATTGCTTTTAATTGTTGTAGTCCTTTACCTAATATAGTCAGGGTGTCTACTAACAGGAAAAGTACGAAAAGTCACGAAATGGGGAAAAACGGTCCAACAAAAGTCATGAAAAGTACCGAAATGAAGGAAAGGTCATGAATTTTTTCAATTTAAATTTTTTTTTATCGATATAATGTAGAATAGAAAATATGCACCTAACTGGTACAAAACACTAAGATCAACTTTTCCCTGCTTGTGGCGTCGCATTCGGAAAGAGAGTAACAGAGTTCTCCTCGGGGAACATGCATTGTACTCTTCCCTACTGTGGGAACAAACGCTCTTTCTCCCCTTCACAGAAAGGAGAGTATATGTCGTACTACCCCTCCTGCGACGAAAATACAAGGAGATAGAAGAAACATACAGCGGAAGTAGACATATGGTAAGCATTAAAATTAACACGAACAAGTGGTGCACAATGCTAACAAGAGAGAAAAGTTGTTTGGACAGCGAAAAACACATTTAAAAAAAAAATTTAATAAGAATAGAGCTTTAAGTTTTACTTCGATCCTGAATAGAGAAGTGTAGTTCATGAACGAACTAGTTCAGATCGGTCTTTCTTTCAGTGAACTCTAGTATTACCGTATAGATTTTGTCTTGTCATTATTTGAGCTCAAGGTATTCTCTCTCCCACGTAACAGACTATGTCCGATATGCAGATTTCTTGCTGAGTATACGTTATGTAACGGGCAAAGGCAAAGCTTCTCCCGCCAATGGCGTAACAGGTGATGCATTCAACTATGAACGGGCAGGACCCCCCCCCCCCCCTCCCCTTCGAATATCTGGAATTTACTGTAGTGCGTTTAACATCGAAATAAAAGTACATTTTAAATGTAAAATTTTTTAAAACTGAATACTTATTCAAAATTTAATTTTAAATAAAAATTCAAATTTTAAAAATTTTATTTTACTGTCTTAATTTCAATATTTTTGCTCCTAAACTGTTTTATACATTACTAAAACGTATTACACAAGATTGTGCATGGACTTTTAGATTATATAATATTAAATTTTATAATTTTTTAATATTATTATTAAATATTAATATTAAATATTTTGTAATTTTCGTAAATTTTATATTATTTTTAGTTAAAAATAGTGAAATATCGGGGAGGCTCAGTCGCAGTTTGAGTTGTTCTTCATCTTGATGTTTTCCGAGCAGTTTAGGAAAGTTCCTCAAATTAAGCAAAAATTAACTCAAACATGGATACAACTATTTTACAATGTGTATCAGTGTAATTATTGAAAAAAATTATTATTTAAATATTCATTTACTTTAATGTGGTTTCTGTAGTAACTGTAACAAGTATGAGAATGATTAATTTTTGCATCCATTCACTTTCAAGGTGTTTACATTGCATCAATAAATTCTATGGGTGTTTGAGTCACAAGCATATCTGGAATTTGTATAACAGTAATAAACTTAGTAGATTCCATGATTGTAATCCCACCTTTTTAAAAATAAGGTTCTCCTGATAAGCACTTAAATAATAAGCTGAATATAGTTGAAAGACGAGCCGGGGGGGGGGAGACTATTTCATTTAAACTTAGTATGTACTAAAATGGTCATGAAATTTTATTTTTAAGGTTATTGAAAAGTCATGAAATTGACTTTCTCAAAGTAGTAGACACCCTGATAGTGAAAGGCTGAAGTTATTTCTTTCAAACAAATTTTTATTGTACTTCGCTTGTTCGTTTGTATCCGTCTCTTCTTCTGCAGCATAATGTGTTGCAATCTCTTCCAAATCCTCATTGGTAAGCTCTTCTGGATCTGTTCTATAAATTAGTTGATATATTCAGTGCGATTTCCAGATTAAGTTTCTCACCAGATTTTTAAGATCAGGTCTGTAACTTTAGCCAAAGGATCTACTTCTTTGGAATACCGAATGAACTCTCCAGGTTGAGAACCACAGATTTAAATGATATTATGTAATGCTCTGATGTGATGCCAACAATGTCCAGAAATCTCCACGCACTTAAATGTTCTGTCCATCATCATATCATGGATTTTTTTTTTTTCGTAATTCTGATGTAGTGACCTCAGCAGGGTGACCAGAATGTTCAGGTCTTATGCTCATCCTGTGGCAACAAAAATCAACTAACCAGTTGTAAATCATTCTAAGTGTAGTTTCAGAATCTCTATAATATGTATTGAGTCCCACCCTTGGCATGGATGTATGTAGCCATTTAGAATCGACTTTAAGCAGTAGATCCCAGTCTAATTAGCCCTCGTGTAGCAAAAGTTGACCATAGTGCTTCAAACCAAACCATAATATATATTAAGCCTGGGCTTAGTTTGTGCCAATATTTAGCTTCCTAAAAAGGATTTTTTTTTGCAACATGCTAACTCTTTTTCCTTGATTATATAAACAGTAACAATAGTTGGCTGACTAAATGGATGTCAATCACTGATTAATCATGAAATCTGTTTACAATCTGACATGTGTGTCTTTGAAGCATGCTAAATGTGAGAACTCCAATAATTTCAATATAGAGGTGCCATCTCTTGGATTTTGAAGGGACTTTTCAAACAACTCTCGTAGGTATTTCAATTTACTGTTGTGAAAGAAAGATGTCCACTCTTTATTTACAATACTGGTAATCTATATATATAAACAATTCCGTAACTGACTCACTGACTGACATACAACGCACAGACCAAACCGCTGGACCTAAAGGGCTGAAATTTTGCATGGAGATTCTTCTATGGTGTGTAGGGGTGCACTAAGAAAGATTTTGAAAAATTCTTCTTAGATTTTTTTTATAATTAAATTTTTAAGCTGTTTTAGTGACTTTTTTTTAAGTTTGCATTTAAAATAATAATTTGAGGGTTATAAAATTTATATCACGAGAAAGATCATAAAAATTTCTTTAAAATAAAATCTTTTTCGAATCTTTTCCTCCTTTTCTGATTTTTGGTGAATTTTTAAAAGATTAATTTTTAGAATTTAATTTATTAAATTCTAAAACCCGTTGTATTACACACCAGAAAAAGCTGATCACGTGGATTCTTTTTTCTGGTACTTTAAATAAATTTATCGTCACGTGCATAACTAAATAAACAAAAAATATTTTTTTCCTTGCTAATGCGGCCAGCGATTGGACATTATCCAAAAAAATATTAAAATACAGTAAAGAAATGTTCTACAAACTGTACTATATTCTTTAGTATTCTTTATATTAGATTAATTTGAATATTTTCTTCTACAGTATTTTGTCTATAAAATTATCCTTTATGATTTTCTTAATATATTATATATATATTTTTTTTTACATCAATTGTATACATTATCATATAATATATATATATTTGGCATGAATTGCATACATTGACTGTTGTATTTAATTTTGAATGCACTCTGTAGCGAAGTACGGGTTTTCAGCTAGTCTATATATATAAAACAGTTCCGTAACTGACTGACTGACTGACATACAACGTACAGACCAAACCGCTGGACCTAAAGGGCTGAAATTTTGCATAGTGATTCTTCTTATAGTGTAGGGGTGCACTAAGAAAGATTTTTGAAAAATTCTTATTAGATTTTTTAAATTAAAATTTTAAGCTGTTTTAGTAACTTTTTTAAAGTTTGCATTTAAATAATAATTTGAGGGTTATAAAATTTATATCACGAAAAGATCTTAAAATTCCTTTTAAAATGAAAACTTTTTCGAATCTTTACATCCATTTTCTGATTTGTGGTGAATTTTTAAAGATTAATTTTTAGAATTTAATTTATTAAACGCTGATCACGTGATTTCTTTTTCTGGTACTTTAAATAAATTGATCGTCACATAACAACGAAATAGACAGAAGAAATATTTTTTCTTGATATTGCGGCAGATGATTGGACATTATGCAAAAAAATATTAAAATACAGTAAAAGATATGTTCCTCAAATTGTACTATATTCTTTATTATGTCCTATTAGATTTAATTTGAATATTTTCTTCTACATTATTTTGTCTATAAAAATATCCTTACGATTTTTTTATAAATATATTTTGGTTTTTTTACATCATTTGTATACATTGATCGTTGTATTTATTATATATATATATATATATATATATATATATATATATATATATATATATATATATTGGCATTAATTGCATACATTGACGTTGTACTTAATTTGAATGTACTCCATAGTGAAGTGTGGATTTTCAGCTAGTAATGTATAATACAAACATTAACACAGGTGCTTTCAATCAAAATGAATTTAAGAGTTTATCCTATTTTCAAGCACAGTTTGTTTGAGGTTGAAAGGAATTTCAAAATTTTCGATGTAGTGATTTTGATTTTTCTGAATTTGGTTTTCTGTTATAAAAATTACACATTTAATCAAAATACTGAGAAAAAAAAAATCTATTTTAAGATACTTTGAACTTTTCTACTGTACTTTTTTTTGTGCATATATATATCTCTGATGTGCTACATATACAAAAATAGGATTTTTAAAGTACTTTAATATACTTTTTTTTTAAACTGTAGATAATTGGATCTTGGGATCAAACTCTAGGATCAAGTAAAGTGAGTATTTAATTTAAAAATTTAAGTAGTGGAGTGCTCACAGCTTAGACAAAATATTGAATTTTTTCATTTTGCATAATTTTAGGACACGATGGCTCAACTTGTTCAGAATATTTACAAAGAGAAGAGATGCCACAGTTATGAATCTTTCCATACATTGTATAGAGATTCTGGACTATGGTAACATTTAACTTTATAAATTCTGTTTGCATTCTTTGATTATTTTCATAGACTCTTTTACGATATTTTATTCTTGCCTGACTGTTGTGTAGTTTCATTATGTAGTTTTAATGCATATTTTCCCTATACTATAGCACTTACAGAAGTCAGTACTCTTAATACTTTTGTGGAGAAGTTTTATATGCCTGCAGTTGTAAATAAGACCTAGATTGAGATAGTTTAAACAGTTTTTTTTTTTTTTAACAATTTATGATTCATTTTAGAGTTGAAGAGCCATAACTTATTTTTCTCCTACATTAATTTGTAAATCTGAAGGATGTCTAATTAGGTTCATGGATGTATGTTGTCTGAGATTACCAAAGTTGAAATAAAAATTAAATCATTTTTAATATTAAGATAAGTGTACAGTTTATTTTTGATTGAAGGCAGAAATTGATTTGTCAATAAAATCAGTGCGAAAGTTATTTATGAAGGTCGTTGTGACACAATCGAGTATAAGTGTCTCGTAGAATTAATCATAAATGAAGAAATGGCTCATATTTACATCGAACTATATACATTAATCATAATATACAGTATGTTGTTCCGTAGAACTCTCGTAACATAGATTAGAGAAAGCGGGAACATAACACAGTGCAAACTTCTCAATTTGGACTGTCTCCTAGATTCTCCACCTCTCTCAGTACGTTAACACATCCTCAACACTCAGTCTATTCTGCCATCTAATCATCCTTTGTTCATTTATATCTTCCTCTCCAACTTTCTAGAAGGATCCAAAAGTCCCTCGAAATTTCCACACCTCGAGTCTAACTCTTTGCAGTTTCTTCCCCTAGACCAGAGCTCCACAACCTTTTATCTTCCACGGCACAACAACGTTTTTTTCGATAATTCTGCGACACACCACAAGAAAAAGCTTGCAAAAACATAAATTACAATAAGTACATATATGTTTTTATTAGATAAAAAAACAGAACAAAATAGCTCTATGTATCAAGATAATTATAATCATTTAAGTTTTATATAAATCATTTTGAACTGTATACCAACACAAGAACAAAAATATAAAATTATAGTTTACAAGTAAAAAAAATTTTCTCTTTTCTCTAAATTTTTATATTAAAATTTGTTTTTTGGTCTTTACTTAAGCCTAATAAATCAAATTTAAACATAACTAATTTATTAATGAGATATTTGAGATTGTTTTGATAAATGTGCGTTTTATATTTGCACTTTTTATATTTGGCTCTATAATAGAAAGAGCTACGGTTCATGGTCAAAGCCCTTTAAATATGATTGTTTGTCATTTTCAATTAGAACCAGTGTCGAAAAACTTTGTTCGCATAAGTATGTCGTAGAAAATGGGAGCAAAATTGCAATGGCCTTGTCAGAAACTTGTGGATATTCTTTCTTAACTAAAATCCAGAAATATGACACTCGAGCATACAAACAATGTATGGCTAACATGTTTTTGTTTTGTGTATAATTTCGACCCAGAAAAATTACATATTAACAAAAAGTTAGAGGAATATTTTACTTAGAAAAATTTCTATTTAATGCGGTGGTTAATTTTTTTATCATAATTGATAAAATCACCGCGGCACAGCAGTTGCGGAGTACTGCCCTAGACCACCCCTCGAGGATGTGCCTTCTCTCGTCGCACCTGCTCGCTTGAGGCCTTTTTCGGTTCCTTTTGTCAACCTTGCTCTTCGTAGTCAGCACTGCATCCTTTTCCGCAAATGATCTTTTTCTAAACGTTTTAAATGATGTGTCTATTTCATTTAGTAATGGTCATTTTAAAAGGCTCGTTCAAACCTTGCCACCAGTGTGGGCTCCTTTGAGTTTATTAATGATCCTGTCGATCAAACTTAACTTAGTCACATCTGTCCAAATTAATAATGTCAGGCGCGAGTCTGACATTATTCATCATAAATTTTTACACAAATCATGCAATTTCCTTTTTTGGAGGGTGGACGGTGGGATCTGTAGTGCTGTTCCTTTATTCTATCATTTTGTTTTCTGCAACACAAAAAAAGGCCTCTTTTGAGAATTTTTAAAAATGTAAAAGCTTAGTTATTTTCAAGACTCATAATATAGTTTTTTAATCTTTGTTTATTGATTATGTCGAAATATTGATTTATAACTTAACATAATTATAGACTTCTATCTAAATTGTATATTTGTATGAAAGAACAAATTTAAGGCACATACTCTGAAAGTTGCTACTGGTATTCATGTAGATTGAGGTTTGTACACAAATTCTCAGTTATCTTTCAGTTGTTTATGGAGATTTGTAAATTTAATTTTCATAAGAGTCCATAAAATTAAATTCTGTATGCTCTTGCTTAAATTCAGTCTAATGTCACTACCTACAAGTATATCAAAACTCTGTCTGTATTTTATTGTATCTTTGCTGAAAATAGTTTTATCTTTGTTAAGATATTCTCATAAACTCTCTAAGCATTCATATTATTAGACTGTATGGTTTTCATAAATACCGTCACACAGATTGCAATTGTTTACTAGTCAAAGATATGATAATTATATTCTCTGTACAGGGTTTTGTGAGACTGAAACTTGATGCATTGAATTAATAGTTTTTGTACATATGTTTGCTTATGTTGTTGCCTAAATAATTATTCTTTTTTGTATATACTTTCAGTGGTATTTGTGTAATAAGTTATGGTTCATTATTTCACTTATGAAGCAGTATTAATATGCATAGACCTTGAATATGAGGGTATTGGAATAAATAGTATTTGACAATATTTTTAATCAGAAGTTTTTTATAACTTTCTATTATAGAAAAATAATTTTATTCTGTACTTATTTATTTCAGGGGTATTTATTTTGTTATGAATGGTATGGTCCTCGATGATTTCATGTTCAATTTACAGAATGAATGGTTTGTATTTTAAAGATACCTTATTTAAAAAATAAATAAATAAAAATATTCATGTGATTTGTAAAATAGCAAAGATTTATTCATGACTTTTTTTTTTCTTTATCATTGTCTATATATTTTTTTTATGTCTTACATTTTGAATTTTTCATTTTTGAAATATAAAGAATTTAGGTTATGCATTTTTTCTTCTTCTTCTTTCTGAATCTTTACAAAATAGTACTGATCTCTACAATTTTAGATTGCCATTCCAAATTACATTAGAAATATTTTTTCTGATTTTTTCAATTTTAGGTATATTATTTTTGTTAAAAAGTACTCATGAAATTAAAAGTAGATTTTTAAGGTTTAAAAAGTAAGTTTTTTTTTTAATTTAAAGAAATTTTTGTTGATATTTATATTTGTATATATTACAGGATGAGATTATGCATAAGTATTACGGAAATAGAATTACAAGCTGCAAAAGCTGCTATCAGGGCTAATTTATTTGAATCTTTAGATGGAACTACTCCAAATTGTACTGACATTGGAAGGTAATAAGTTATTATTATTATTGCTGTTGATATTTTCTTTAATTTATATAAGCATATATGTTCGCAGAAGCAAAGGAAAATTACTTATTACTTACTAAGGTAATTGACATATTTAGGTTTGTACACCAATAATGAATTAGATCAGGGGTTTCCAAACTATGGCCCATGAGCACTACCAATCAGCCCACCATAGTTTATTTTGATTAAATTGTAAAATTTACAATGTAAGTAAATCATACAAAATAATAATCAGATGTTTTTATTTAATAATTGACAATTGAATTTTTGACCAATTAAAAAAAAACAATAACTGACATAAATTATGAAACTGGACATTTTAACTGTAATTAATGATAACAGTGTTATGCCTGTTCTTATTCAGACATTAGAGAATGTTTAACTTAATTTATCATGATATATATTAATTCAATTAATTAATTTTAATTAGAGTTTAAGTATTAGGGAGTAAATTTAATTGTATTTAAGATGAGGCGCGTTGTGATTACCTCAAAAGTTAAGAGTTTAAAATATTACCGCAATAACTCACAACAGATTCTATAAGGTAAAAATGACAACTGAAAGAGAAACTGAACTTTACTCTGAAAGGAAAATTTAAACAAAATAAAAGTCATTAAGCTTACGCTTTTAAAGAAAGGACGAGACACAAATTTTAGGGGTAATAATTGTTTTCTACATAACTAACTAGCTGTCATACAAGGCACAATTCCATGATAAAAAAAAAAAAAAAAAAAAATAATCACATAAAACAAATTCTCGTATTATACATCACAATAAAAATAGATTGAAATTAAATTTGATTTAGGTGGCTAATGAACCCATTAAGATCTTATAAAAAAAATTTTTTTTTTTAGTTAACTCAAAAATAAAAGGAAAATGAAAATCATAATTGAAATTGTACTTTACCGAAATGACTGCAGTCTTAAAAAAAATAGAAATCTAGAAACAAAGGCATAATAGGAAAGTTAAAAGATTTAGAATTCGGGAATAGGACATGTCCAAAGAAGGGGGGAAATTTATAGGCGAATGTTGCTCTCCATAGCTGCCGCTGAATGGAACAGGATTCTCAGACCTCCGCTGGGACTCTCAAGATGGAATCTTCATCCTCTGTCCACTTTCTTTCGAATCTCCCCGAAACTTTTTGTTCGTCGGGATCTTCTCAGCCACTTTGCCTCTTTTGTTGTTCCGCGTGAAAAATAGACCTTCTCTTCCTGGCTTCTCATTAGTTGATTTCGCGGTATCTTTCCGCGGCGTAGACGTAAACAAACTCACAGGGAAAATTCTCGGAAAAGGCCTGGGCGGTGATTTCGATGTGTGGGGTAGACTTTCTGAGAAACAATGATAAAATTGCGATGTTTGGGGAGTCATAAAGATGTCAATATCTGTTTTCCATCCCTGGGTTGATAACTTTTGCTTCTTGAACGAAATGGCACAACTATTTTGTATCAAATTACCATGGGATACCAGAATGAAGAAGAGAAATAAGATTGCTTAGAAAATGGAAAAGTTTTAAACAAAGGTATTAGATTTTATTATTAAAAAAATTAAAGGTCCATCAGCCAATAAAGAAAATACTAAGCCACCTTATTATTATAATTATTAACAATATACCATTAAACATCTCACACATATATTTAAATTTGCTGGAGTGTCATGTTGGATTGGAATCTGTTCAGGATTCTAAATATCAGCACAACAACAGATTGATCCCAAAAACTTACAATAAGTGACATACATAGGTAATTTATATAATGAAATTAAACATTATAATTATGATTAATGAGATTTATTCTGTACAGGATGCCCAGTGGAATAGGGACATTTTAATGATGACAAAATTCGTAGAAGTTAAAATCATTTAATAATCTATGCGATGATCATATGTACAGATGAATAACATCATAACGAGCCAACTGCTCATAAAGAAAATAATATACTCGTACATGAAAAGATACTATTTCCACACCTCTAACCGAGAGTGGGAGATTGACAGATGCCACAGACTGATTAACTGAGACATTATCAAACTTGTTCTTTTATACAATCAAACATTTGCATAAGAAACACGGTCTACAGTTACATATAGCCAAACATGGTCTGCTTAAAAATAAGTAGTTTCATATGGCAAATACGTAAGATAATAAAACTATGATGTCATATTTGCAGCAGCCGACAAGCTGAATACCATTTTGTTCTTTTGATGTTTAAACGGCTGACACCTCAACCGCATGTTAGGAAGTGACAAGATAAAAGTAAACAAGGCGAATATCGCCAAGTTAAGTAGGCACCGCATAATTTTCTTATCAATTTTTGTAGCTGTAACTTTCTACTGATAATTGTTTGCAGTTGTGGATCAAGTTTACTAGTGGAAATGGTTACTAGTTCTGAAACAAACATTTGCGTGTAATTCAAAACTATATTATGTTGTATGATGAGCTAGCTAGCTAGGTCTTGTCCCTTGGGACTTAGTGGAGAAGTTAGTGTGGCCCTTAGGCTAAAATGTTGGAGACCCCTGAATTAGATCAATAAAAATCTATCTTTTCGCTTTGAATCTCATACCTGCCAACATTGCAGCAAGCATTTCAGGAGCAATTGCAAAAAATATCAGGAGTTTTCAGAAGCACACCGTAAAGTCAATAGTTTAAAAATAAATGGTACTGTTGACTGATATTACAAGTAAATACATGTAAGAGTAAATGATCCATTGCGTTAAAGTTATTAATGTCAGGGGATATAACTATAAAAATATTTGCATATGAATTTAAACAAAACAGATCCATTGCGCTAAAGTTATTAATGTCAGGGGATATAACTATAAAAATATTTGCATATGAATTTAAACAAAACAGCTTTAATAATAATAATAATGGGAGAAAAAAATGAAAAACCTGCCAATGGGTTTTAAAATGGTTTTTTCTTTATTGTGTTGGTCCCACTTTGGTGATTTTAGACAAAAATATACAACAATTTTTCACAAGTTTTTAAAGATTACTATTTCCTATGAGACTTATTAACAAATTACTTAACTATGGTACTTGAAACTCATAACAAAAAAAATTACATGTGTACACATTTAATTATTATTCCTGTTCTTTTAACGCTTGATACGTAGCTTGTTTTGCTTTCAATAAATCATCCTTTGACACAACAGCACCAAAACAAGATTCGTTTGTATTTTTACATTTTTCAATCAGTATTGCTTCCAGAGTGGATAAATTCATACTAGATCTAAAATCAGTCAAATTTTTTTTAACTAGTGAAAAAATTCTCTTACAAGCAGCATTGCTGTGTGGGAGAAGGATAGTTTCCATAAAGGCAGGCAAATATTTATACTTTTTAGCTCCATTATGATCTTGTAATGCAGCTATAAGTGACCAAGCTACATCACATGGCTTCCACATGGCGTAAGCAGTCATTTCTTCCACCATGAGCTATAGAAAAATCATTTTTGCACACTTTACAAAACACGTGGTGTGAAGACTTTATTGATCACATTAAAGTTGGCCACTGCTCTGCATATTCTTTTTTAAATATCTGGACATGCTTTCTTCCGGACATGACTACAGCAAAACAAAACGAAAAGCTAGCAAATAATACATACGGTACACTAAAAATACGAAGATGCGGAAATTAAATGAGCACTCGCAAAAGTAAGAAATGAACTTAGACGTGATTTCAGCAACGAACTGCAACCGGAGGGCATTCATTCCCAACCTGTCCTATTTGTAGTCACAACAACCCCCCTCCCTCATACCAAGAAAGACCCCTTGTCACAAAGAAGGGGGACTGGAAAGATTGAGCATAAGATATTCTGATTAGTCAACACGAAATAATGTCTCGTGCCTTCTCAAATTCCAAGTTCTGCGCACGGGAGAAATACGTATTTGTGTCTAAAAATAGTATGACCTTGACGCAGTGCAAGATTCACATATTGAAGTATGAAGATTCAATTTATGAATGATAGTTCGCATGGAAAATGAATTCTTCCCATTACACGCTTCGTTCTCTGCATTACACAGCGAAGCAAAGAATTTCCGGAGAAAACAAACTTACGCAGAGCATCCGGAGCAAGCATGGTTTTACGGAGTTGCTCCGGATGTTCCGGAGCAGTTGGCAGGTATGGAATCTATTTAAAATTCACATAACTGAAACTTGAGTACAATACATAAATTTCATATTTTAAATTACAGGCAAGTTCTGCACTATGGAGAGAGGACACCATTGGCTGAAATAGACGAAAAAATACAGGTAACCAGTCAAAGGCTAGAATATTTTGCAGTGAATAAATTGTTCTGTAAAATTTATTAAAATGTAATTGTTGTGACAGTGCTGAAACTTATCTTTTAAATGTTATCCCATCAGGCAGTAACACTGGAACAACTGAAAGATATATGCACTAAGTATATTTATGATAGATGTCCGGTTATAGCTGCTGTTGGTAAGTTTATACATGTTTAATAACCTCAGTATTATTTTTTCTCGGATATTTTCATTTTAAAAGTTTAATGATTATTTTTATATGTTGTATCTGTGACATATTAATAGCTTTATATAATATTTAACTCTATCCCAAATAATTTAATTTATGCAATCAGATAATTGAATGTAAGAATTAACCCTTTCCATCTTGCTTCCATCAAAATCACGGGGTGAGGTTTTGCCTTCTATTTCTCGTGCCCATAATATTTCCGTACTGGAGTGTTTAAAAGTTACACACAAAAAGATTAAAACAATCCATTTCATTTACCCTGAAAAATTTTTATTTCTTATTTTACATACCAGATGGCAGCACCAGACTATTTATAATGTAATTTGGGATGGTTTTTTTAAAAAAACTAGATGTAGCAGATCAAGAAATAAATGGAATCCTCTGGGAAAAATAGGCACTTTTATTACTGTTTTCTTGAAAATTATGTGATCGTTAAGGGGTTAAATAGTAATCGGAGAAATCAGTTATGAATAGAAATGACATGAATCAAAGCAAAATGTAAAATTAAAACTTCTTGTCAAAGCTAGATACACAGTACATCACTTAAAAATTCAAGAAAATATAATTAAAATGAAATTTAAAATCTTAACTATTGTGATTGTATTAAAAGGGACGTTTATATATATTTTTTTTTACCAATAGTGCTAACAATGTTAATAAGCTAAAAGAGTACATTTAAGTTAATTAGCAGTGTTAGACATTATACCAATGTTGATTGACTAAGCATTGTTTTAGACATTTTAAATCTTTACAATAAACATACCAGAAAAAGAAGTTTCTATTTTCTGGTTATCTTTAACCCCTGGACAGATAGCACATCATACAAAGTAGTCAATATTAAATTTAGGCCCTTGTCAAAAAGGAAATTTAAGACAGAACAATATTTGAAGATGGCTACAAAAATATGATGAATATGTCAGTTGTTAACAAACTTTTGAGACTCTTAATTATGTCAGAAAAATTGAGGCTCCAGAAGGAAATATAAAATTTGACCTAGAAGTAGCCTAAAATTGCTGCTAATTGCTAAAAAAAGCAGCATGGCTAGTGTATGACAGAACAGAGAAGTGACTTGTACAGTGTCAGAGTTATATAACCCTAGAACAACTACCAGTAAGGGAGGAAACATGTTATAATCCTTTGTCCTGTTGAATGCAGGATTTCTCTTGATATTTAAAAAAAAAAAAAAAAAAAAAAAAAAAAAGCCTATTTTGTCTGAACATAGATGTAATATTTTTTTAACAAAGTGTCCTATTATGGGTTAAAGTAAATTATTATCCTACTTCAAGGGATTTAGGATTCTGATATTTTCTGTAGACAAAATGTGTATGTTAAGGAGTGGTTTTAGTGTTGATATTTTATATACAGCTTATTTTAAAATAGAAAACTTTTCACTTACAAAGCTGTTGCCAATGGTTTATCAACCCCATTTTCTGAATGCAAAATATGATGTTAGTTTTAAGATTACAATGACCTTTCAAGTTTAAGTATTTGTAATTGTAGGCAAACCCATTATTAATAATATTCAAGTTACTATTAATATTATTCAAGCACTGAAGTTGTTTTGAAGGAGAAGTGTTCTCATTTTCTTAGTGGTATAATTGTCTCTGATGAAGTATAATCGGTCAAGACTGCCATAGCACTCCAAAATACCTATTTTTGAAGAAGGCAGAACAAATCAAATTATGCTAAGTAATTCCACCCAGTACTTTCTTGGATATTTAACATGCTTTACATTTATACAATATTTTTGACTGCTCTAACCAGCTCAGACAAATACTTTTCAGATACTCTTTGATAAATACTGAATATTTCTCCTTTAATATTCTTAACTGTGTGGTTGTTGTACTGAATTACTATTTTCTAGGTTCATAAAATATGTAACTCAAATGTTGATTGTGTTCTTTTATTATGATGAATCATAACCATTTTTTACATAATTTTAAACTCTTAATTATTCTGTTCATTTTTTATAGGACCTATTGAAGCTATGACAGACTATAACAGAGTCCGTTCAAACATGTATTGGTTACGATTTTAGAAGTATATAGACTTTAAGATAAAAATAATTCATCAAGTGGAAATAGACAAACTGTTTGGCAATAAAGATTCTGTTAATCTTGACTTTTGCTGAATTTAATGTTTAGAATATAATTATTGTATATTAAAGATATAACAAAAATATGCTTTTTTTCAGGTGTGAATATTTTAAAACTTTTTTTGACACATATTTAATTATACTAATATCTTTGGAATATTTACTCAGCAGGTATAATAGGTAGATCATTTGTATATTGTGGACTCTAAAATAAAACAATTGGGCCCGAGGTAGCCTAGTGGAATTGCATTTGGGATCCGATGGAAGGTGCACAGTTCTAATCCCGACGAGCACCATTAAATACATTCATGTCTAAGCCAATTATGGGCATGATAAATCTGTAGACTGGCAATTTCTTCCATGCTGTAAGTGGGTGGGGGAATGTACAAACCCTACAGATGTCACCTTTGGGAGTGCTTGGTCAAAATTATGGTAGCACCTAGCTATGTTGGATTAAGATCCTTGTGGTGCCTTTCTAAACTGGAGTCACATTCCTCTGCCCGATGCCATCTATGGACTTGATCTGGTCAGGGAGCAGAAGTAAAAAAAGAAAAGATTTTAAAAAAATACAAGTGTTTGTTATGCATATTTTTTCAAAATGTGCATAATAAGACAATGCAGTTTCAGTATTTTTACCAGAATTATGCATGCACTTGTTTGAAACCTGAAGTTATTTGAGAAAATTACTAGGCGTGACTGCTCTCCTATGCGTAGTGATTAGAATATTAAAAACTGATATTATCCTCAAACAAGTAAAGTTACATTCAATCTATATAAATAAAACAGTTCCGTAACTGACAGACCAAACTGCTGGACCTAAAGGACTGAAATTTTGCGTGGTGATTCTTCTTATAGCATAGAGGTGCACTAAGAAAGATTTTTGAAAAATTCTTAGATTTTTAAAATTAAATTTTTAGACTGTTTTTGTAACATTTTTTTAAAGTTTGCATTTAAAATAATAATCTGAGGATTCTAAAATTTATATCACAAGAAAGATCATAAAAATTCCTTTAAAAGGAAATCTTTTTCGAATCTTTACCTCCATTTTCTGATTTTTGGTGAATTTTTAAAGATTAATTTTTAGAATTTAATTTATTTAATGCTGATCACATGGTTTCTTTTCTTTTTGTGATACTTTGAATTAATTTTGCATCACGTGCATAACAACGAAATAAATTGACAAAATAAAATATTAAAATACAGTAAAAGATAAAATTTAACCACTAGACTAATTGAGGTGGAAGTTTTAAAGAATTTAATTGAAATTAGTATGTTTTATGGATATTAAATGTATAAGTTAATTGCATAGATTGACCGTTGTATTTAATTTGAATATGTATATATATATATTTGGCATTAATCGCATCCATTGATCATTATATTTTGAATGTACTCCGTGGCGAAGCACGGGTATTCAGCTAGTAGGAAATATATATATAGTGATCTAGTAATTTGTAAGATTTTATCTTTTAACCAGACCAAACTTTATTCAGAGTAGAGAAAAGCAAGCACATGCTGTGAACTATCCAAACTGTTAATAGTATATGATTGTTTTGTGTTGAAATTTATGCTATAAATATGAAACAATAGGAAGTGAAGCTTATCAATGTCGTCAATTTACAATGACTCGGAGATTGCATTGAAGTTATACTGAATGACAAATACAAACATGTGCAGAGTTAGCAACTCTAGTTCATGTTTTCTATTATACCTTCCCCATTTAGTAAATACTTCATGGATGGAGTCTATTTCTGCAGCAGTCACTTCTAGCATGAGAAGATATTGCTACTCTTAAAAGTATATACTTCCTATAAAGCCATCATTTCAGTGTTGCAATGCTAAGTATGAATTCCTTCAATTTTAAGAGATTTGTTTTAATTGCTGTACCAATCTTGAGAGACATCCATGTATGTAGTATTTGTCGCTGATGTTTCTTAGATTTTAAATTCTCCATACCTAAAAATGAATTATCATTAGGGATATGTAATTTTTGTATTTACGAAATAGATGAGAAATTTGGTGATATGAGCGAATAAATACGAAAACTATTTTTTTACTACTTTTCGGCAAAAACTCTGTGATAAATGGCTTTTTAAGCGAAATTAGGTAATAATAGTAATAATTTATTAACATAATAGCTTAACTAAGACCATCTGCGGTTTTTAACTGAGAAATCTCATTCTCCTTTGGATTTGTTCCAAATTTCACCCGGACAGTTTGTCCTTACCGGAGTCAAACCTAAAAATCAACCATCAAGTTTTGTGGAACAATTTAGTAGATTTAAGAACGTCTCTTGAGCACCAAAGTCAAGGGTATTTCAGTTATTTACAGTAGTCAACCAAGAGACTCATGTTGATGTTATACAGATTTTAATTGCAACGAAATGCTGCTACCTTAACTTTGCAAAGGCTATACAACGCCTCTATAGTCCCGTTAACAGAGTAAATGCTGAGATATTTTAGTATGTATAACATAGTAATTAATGACATAAGGTAAAGACTTAAGGAACATAATGTGGAGACTACTACAATGTTAGCCTGTAACTAAGAATTTTGATACTTTCCTATCCAAGCAAGTAAAATTGTAATTTTTTTTTCTGGGGGGGGGGGGGCGAATAAATGCAAAATTTTATATATATATATATATATTAATTGCAAAATTTCGATATTTTTAATGCGAAATTTACATATCCCTAATTATCATAGCACAGCTAGAATATGAACAGTTTCTTTAAATGAAAAGAATAAAAAATTAAGAGAGAAATAATTTAACTTTAATTGAAGATTTCAGACATGAACTATACACAAACTTTTGAACATGCAGATGCATTTCTGGTTTACCTTAAGTATCTCTAACATGTAATAGAAATATTATTTTGTATGAGCATAATTTTTGCATTTATTAAGTTATAGATAAAAACTGAGATAATTACGAGGGAATATTTTATTTTACTTCTGAAAATATTCTATATAGTATAAAATTTGATGGTTCTTTATAGATAAATGTGCTTTTTTTTTGATAATCCAAAACTTCATAATTCAGTGCAGCTGAATCTAAAAGAAAAATACAGCATATAATAGTACAAAATATTAATAATTTACCCTCTATATGTAGAAATAGCACATTCAGTATCCTAACATTAACTTTAAGATATTGATGCATAATTATTAATTTAAAATTATACTGAAAATCATAATTTATTTTATTGATGGCAATTTACACCTGAAACTTAATTTCCTTTAAAATATTGTTTTCTAGTACCAAAAACTGTTACAATAAATGATTAGCAATTACCGACTGGAAAATAAAGTAGTGAATACAAAATATCTAAAAGCACAGGAAATTTCATATGTATTTGCAGTGCCTAATTTTCTTGAGGTCTCAGATGATCTATTTAATAAATATAAATTTTATGCATGAGCTTAGGATGCAAGAGATTGAAAATTGTACAGATTTTAGATGGGTATTATTATTTTGGAAAATTTCTATGCGATACTAATTATGGAAACTGTCATTTACTATCCTGCTAATGTGAGACATCCCCTAGTTCTGTATTAAGAACTTAAAAACTCTATTAATTATAGAAAACTCATAAATTGCATACCTTTTATAAAAATAAAATTGCTCAATATTTTAAACAGCATCACTTTAAAAAAAGTAATAACCTACTCAAGTCAAATATAAAGATTTTTTTTTATCATAGCAGAATTCAATTGTTCTTTGTGTTCTAGTTAGTAAAAAAAATTGCTTTGTTAATTATATAAAAACATGAATGTACATCTTGAGCTCATTCGGTATTTATAATCCACATGAGAAGAAATATTTTTTTCTCTAGAATAAAAACTCTAGAATATAACTCTAGAATAAAAAAATTGATACTGTATTTATAACAGTTAAAGTAGACTGAATATTTTTTTAAAACTTTCTTCACTAGGATGAAAATAGGTTAATATCTCCTTTTTAAAATTTCATTTTTCAGAAATAGCTTAATACTTATACTTTCCATGGTAAAGGGTTGGCAGTTCAAGATTAAGCTTAAAATTAGCATCTGTGTTGATGCTGAGGGAATCTTCAAAGAATTTCCTGACATGTTCAAGTTTTAAGGGACTTTTTTTTTTTTTTAAATCTTTTTCTGACAGTTTTTGATTAGCATAGATGCTCTGACTGCATAAAACTTCTTCAAACATTAGGTTGAATTTTCAGAACTAATATGAATAATCTATATATGTAAACAGTTCCGTAACTGACTGACTGACAGATAACGCACAGACCAAACCACTGGACCTAAAGGGTTGAAATTTTGCATGTTGATTCTTCTTATAGTATAGGGGTGCACTGAGAAAGATTTTTGAAAATTCTTCTTAGATTTTTTAAAATTAATTTTTAAGCTTTTTTTGTAACATTCTTTAAAGTTTACATTTAAAATAATAATTTGAGGGTTATAAAATTTGTATCATAAAAATTCCTTTAAAATGAAATCTTTTTTGAATCTTTACCTCCATTTTCTGATTTTTAGTGAATTTTTAAAATTTAATTTATTAAATGCTGATCATGTGGTTTCTTTTCTTTTTGTGATACTTGAAATTAATTTTGCCTCATGTGCATAACAACGAAATAAATTGACAAAAAAAATATTTTTTTCTTTCTAATGCGGCAAATGATTGGACATTATCCAAAAAAATATTAAATAAAGTAAAAGAAATGTTCCTCAAACTGTACTATATTCTTTAGAATGTTCTATTAAATTTAATTTCAACATTTTCTTCTACATTGTTTTGTGTATAAAAATATCCGTTATGGTTTTATATATATATATATATATATATTTCTTCATATTACTTGCATACATTGACCATTGTATTTATTATGAATATATTTTTTTTTTATTAACTGCTTACATTGACCGTTGTATTTAATTTGAATGTACTCTGTAACGAAGCATGGGTATTCAGCTAGTATACATCAAATCAATGAAATTATTATTCCACAAGTAATTGGATATCTAATAATCCACATAAAGCCAACAAGTAACTGGATTTTTTGTTCAAAGAATAATTTTCAATGAATTCATATATAAAAAAAAACGTGTACACAATATAAATATCATGAAATAACTTACCTAAGTGAGTTATAAAACAAGCATTTGTATCAGCATTTCTAATAGTACTTGCAATATAAGCACACTTTGTCCTACCATGATCAAGAAACATCTTTAACGTTTCAACAAGACTTTGAATAGTGGATGGATCAAAGACAATATCTATGACAGATTAAGAAAATAAAATGTTACAATTCAACAGCAAAAAAGTTTTAATATTCAAAGTAAAACCATTAAAATTCTCAATTTTACAGAGAAAGAATCAAAATGAAAAGAATGGTACAAACAAAGCAATTGCAAAATTATTCCCATATTATTCCCCTAAAATATTAACATTTAGGTAGTTAGCTATGTCTAGTACTATACTATATAATGATGTTATGGATGGATAACTCCATTCTCTTCTATAGAAGACTTTTTATGAAGTAGCATCACTTTTCAGAAATGTCAAGAAACCTAGAATATATATCGATGTTGCTGCAGGAGCCTTTACTGGCAACCTGTATAGAGCTAAGACTTGCAATGTTTAGCGAACTGCTAGTCTATAAATTGAGCAGAAATGGTGAGAATTAATACTGGGAACACTGATGTCATGAAACTCTCAATTATATTACATCTGTGTAATACTGTTTTTTTCTTAACTTTAAATATTTTGCATGGTTGATTGATGCAAAATTTTCTAATTTAAACTTTAAGTATTGCTATGAAAATAATTGGAAATTCTGTATTTCATTATTTAGAGAATGCTGTATGCTTCATACACTAGTACACAGTTATTTTAGGTGAAATATTTATTATTTTATAAATGAAAAATATTTAGTAAGTTATAGATTTAATAAAGTCTTTTATCACAATTGTTTATAAACTGAATAAGATTAATTCTCATGGCTCATTTGTTTAAAAAAAAAATTGTAAGAAATCCTGGGGTATATTGTTGCTTAATAAAACGTAAAGAGATTATAATATGCATTTTTAAATTTTAATAACATCTTTAGCTACTAATCCTGTTATTTATTTTTGCAGCAGAACTACAGTGATTCAACTGAAATTGAAATTAAAGTATAGGCATGTTTAAAAAAAGATGACTTTTTTTTAAAAAAACAAATTTTTAAACAAAGTAACTCAGTATGAGAAATTTTTTTAATAAAATAAACAATACATTTTGATATTCATTTATAAATAGAGCAGTTAATCAACATAGATACATGAAAATACATTTCTGTTCTTAATGAGCAAATCCCTTTTAAACAAAAATAACATGCTTTTAATTTAGACAGTGATAAGTGACATACCTGCTCCAAGTAGAACATCGACAGCTAATTTCAAAATATCATCAGGGCAAAGTGCTCCCCATGATAACTGATGTTTTTCAATGACTTCCTTTACAATGCTTTCTTCAAAGTTAATATCAATATTCTTTGAAAGCATGTTTAAAACATCCCAGCTTTTGTCTGAAAATAAATAATGTTTTGGCTGGCACAGTTTTATAACAGATATACCTAGAAGTCCTATACCTGATCCAAGTTCCAAAATTCTCCTAAAATTAAGGAATATAATTTTTTTTTTTTAGTTATGACATTAGCACTTTAATATTGAAAAAAAATTTAGTTTTCTTACAAGAAACATTAAAAAGTTAAAATAACTGAGTATATTTACTTGAAACTGTATTTAAAACAGCTGTTTTGTAGCCCCCCCCCTCTCCCACCCAATTAGTATGTTATTAAAATATTTTATTGTTCTAAATTATCATCATAGGACTTAGTAAAGTACTCAAGTATTTACAGATTTACATTAAATTCCTCTCCTTTAAAGTGTTAATAGAAATCTATTTTATAAAGTTTTCAGATCCTTTTTTAAGAAGAAAAAATGTGATATACCTGACAAGATGTTATATATATATATATAAACATGTAAAGTGATTATATAATGTGCAATAATATTCCATGATTACTCTCCCTTTAAAAGCAGAAAAATTTAAACTGATATTGCACTAAAGGATATACATCTCTAACATACTTAACAGCAATTGCAGACCTATATTTTATTTGTAAATACCTCCTTAACATGGCGTCACTGATGAGTTCATTAAAGACAACACTATTTCATTTACAGAATAAAGGCATGTTCACACAGGAGTCCGGTAGCGGAAGCATTCAAGTATTGAAATGTATTTAACCAATGACAAACCTCCAAATGATTAGCAATGAAATTTTTAATGCCTATGATTGGTTTATTACCGTCTCATCGCCATCTTTCCTTTTATGCTTCAACTACCGGATCCCTATGTGAACAGGCCCTTACTCAGTATTAATCCTTATTTAGTCGATTTTTATCATACTCATTGGTATGTCATGCTAGGGAAACTCACATTATGGACAAAACATTAGTCTACTACTGCTGTTGGGTACACTGTATATGTGCACTTGTATGTATGTGTATACTGGTCTTGTAGCAGCCCTGTGGTACAGCGCACTGGTTTTCGGTGCTGAGGGTGCTCAGATCGAATCCCGGCGTTGTGCCACGAAAAATGCCTTCATTCGTGTCATCCCTTCATAGGGGGTAATGCTGTCCGCCTATATGGTGCCCCCATAATAAAATGGATAGTAAAACAGCGGTGTAGTAAGGGCAAATGTTTGATTATAAATGTCTTTGCATTGGTGTAAAAAAAAAGTATGTGTATACATACCGGGTGTCCCAAAAATCAATGATTTGAAAAATCAATTAAAGATAAACGGATGGTGATAAAAATGTACGGTTTGCTGCATTCTGCTTAGATAACCAGGGAATTTATTCTCACGAATTTTCAAAATTAGTTACAAAGTTTGTTAACAGATGGCGCTGCTGACAGGGAAAAACTATAAAACAGCATGTTTTCAAACCAAGAAGCATACGCAAAGTGGCATGGATTAGCCTCCCTATTCGCCTGATTTGATGCCATTCAATTTTTTTCTTTGGGGGTACTTCAAAGACCAGGTATATCGTCACAATCCACAAACTGTAGATGAACTGGAACAATACATCTCTGCTGTTTGTCAGAACATTCAAACTGAAATGATTCCATGGGCATCTGCGAATTTTGACCTCAGACTGCACCACGTTGTTGCTACAAACGGTGGTTATTTTGAAAACATTGTTTTATAGTTTTTCCCAGTCAGCAGCGCCATCTGTTGACGAACTTTACAACTAATTTTGAAAATTGGTGAGAATAAATTCCTTAGTTACCTAAGCAGAATGCAGCAAACTGTATATTTCTATCGCCTTCCGTTTTTCTTTAATTGATTTTTCAAATCGTCGGTCATTTTTGGGTCATCTGGTACATATACATATATATTCACACACACATATATATATATATATATATGAGATATCCAGAATGGTCATCTCTTGAAGAAAAGCATACATCATGGCCGAAATAATGAAAGTTGGAATCATGAAGAAAAGAATTTATTTCACGAGAACAGAGACATGACATGTTATTCGCATCAAGCCAGCCCACCGTCCCTGAGAAGGACGTGAATCTAGAATTAGGTCAAAGAGAGGTTGCTAGAATTTGCGGTGAAAGTTAGTATGGAAAGGCGTTGGAAAGGTTACCAGATGAGAAAGAATGTTCAGAAAAGGCAATTAAAGGTTATTAATAATATTATCACATATATATATAAACTTCTCTATAGCAGTCAGTAATGGTTCTGAAAAAAAGTGGCTGTTGAAAAGAGGTTTCTTCAATAACATTGGCCCAATGGAGTCTAATTGTTTCTGAACAAAATATGTCTGTTTAGAGGGGTGGCTGGCTAGAGAAGTTTAACTTTAAATATAATGGCTGCACCATCAAAGGAAAGGAAAGGCCATTCATATTAATGAATGGCCTTTCATATATATATGACCCTTTCTTTGATGGTAGGTCCTATACTTTTTTGTGACCTTAACTTATGGTTCATCAAATGGAGTTTGAACAGAATTATAAGTTTTAACTCACTTGTTTTGAAATAATGAAGTATTCTCCAAACACCATTCTAGAAGATACTTTGAGGCCTAGTTAGTAATGAAAACATTTATTTTTATAACACATAAGAATTATTCCAAAGATAAAAGATAATATAATATAATGCATATATAGTTTACCTCCCAAGTCTGGAGACCAGTAGTACTATTTGCTACAAAGCATGAACTTTCTTGTAGAGTTACTGTACAATCGTCTTTCTGGTTAGTATTAAAATATAAAAGCATTGTGTTTCATAAAATACTATAAGTACTTTGTTATTACAATAGTTTTTCATTCAGATGTCGAATCAAATAAAAAAATTAATAAAAATACTGGTACAAGTTCTACAGGTCTATGCTGCAAACATGCTTACAATAAGTATATAAATATATAGTTCAGTTTAATGGTATTTCTGCACAAATAAAATATGAATTAATTAACTGAGTTTTATAAGTTCATTGATGTATAGTTTTGAATAGGTTTGTTTTTTTCTCATTCTGAGCCAAATTTAAGAAATCAGGCTCTTGATAAATACTCTTAATGCAGTTAAAACTCTTGGGAAAGAAATAATGATAGGTTCATAATTAGTAAGCCGATGATCATTTCTGCAGTCTCTAACATAGACAATAAAACCACAGATAAGTATCAAAAAGTTAGCTAGAGAAAGTTTAAAAAATGAAACCGAGCTATATGTCTAAATTAAAGAGAAGGAGAACCAAACACACACTTCAAAAGCAAATTGTAAGGACTGAAAGTCTTTGCTTTTTCATGTTCTAAAGACAGAGGATTTCAAATTTGGTGGATGTCATTCTCCAATATGTACCAAATCAAATCTGCTTGGCTACCAAAAACTGATATATAAATGAGACTGACATAATAATACATATAACTTAGAGATAACTGCACTAATAAATTTATTCTATAACTTTCTGTTATCCTCCCTTAAGTATGAACTTGAAAAAAAGCCTCATTAAATTTTAAAAACCAACAAATTTAAATGACAAAAAATTGACTTTAAGGAAATTTTTTAAATCAGTTTTTTTTTTCTTCTTTCAAAGTTTAGGCTAAATATATATTTGATACATGAAATATCACCTAACAAGAGATATAGCAAGACTTAAATTTTTTAAAACATATGTGGTGGTAAAAACTCAATATCTATCAAAACAGTAACAAAGCAAAAATAATTATATTTGCTGTACTTACAATTATGTAAGTGCGGTAAGTACAGTCAGCATTACTAGGTAGTGATAAAAGGTTTGCATAAGCTTCTATAAGATTATCAGACAGTTCAGAGCCACTGCTTTCTACCTATAAAAATAAATACATTATCTGCCATAAGAAGAAGAAAAAGTTGGTAATGCAAGTTGAAATATAAATAAATTATAAATAGTTAATTTTTCTGTCTATCAATTAAATGTGAAAAATTTTCATATTTTGTATTACATGCATAAAAGCATTCTTTCTTCCTTATCTCAAAACAAAAGTTAAACTGAATCTGAACCCTATTTCCTTTGTCATTTTTTTCTTCTTATTTACACTTCTTTGTTTAAACCCTGAACAAGGAAGAGCTGAAAACTTTTTTAAGAATCAATAGAAAGAACATACTGTGGGAGTTAAGACATTCAAGTCATTCAAGACTCAGTACTATTAGCTTATCAATTCTTACAAATATTCTCTCAAAAGAAAGTTTAATATTTAACCTGTAGAATATGCATGGGCTGATGACTTATTTTAGAAAATAGTCTAAAATGGGTTAATTGAGCAGATTATCTTAATATTGTGTTAATGTACATAAAATAAACAATAGTAAACACATGATGTATGACAGGCATTTTTCAATTATTTCGGTTTTATACCAAAGAAATACTATGCAGGAAATTAAAAAAAAGAAGTATGTCAGGATATTTATTAACAGATATTGTAATACATCTGAAGTAGAGAACATTAGCAATTTAATTTTTAATTTTTTTCTATAGTTTTACTGTATTGCTGCAAAGCATCTACTGAAAATTAAAAATATTTCAAATACATAAACACACAAAAATGTGAAAACTTTGTTCAGAGTATTTACATTTATGAATAACAACAGAAATATCAAAACATAACAAAAACACTTAGAAGATATTGATAAATATTTATATCTAACACATTTTAAGATTATAATCTGACAATGTGTTATTATACAACAACTAAGAATTTTGATTGTTTTCGCAAAAAATTTTTAAAGAATTACAAAAATGCATGTTTTACAAATTTTATAAACAATTTAGCCCATTGAAATCTAATGAAGAAATGTAAATTAAGAAATAATGCAAATGAAAAAGTATTTTAAGAATTAAAACTTAAAAAAAAGATTAATCAGGATATACATTTTGCTTTGTCTTTTATCTAGCATAAGCATTTGTCCATCTTTTATTCTTTAATAAAGTCAAAAATATTTTTGTGATAGAGACTCTGGATCTATAGTTTATAAAAACAAATGGCTTTTCTTTTCTTAACATTTCAAAGTCTGCTTGTAAGGAGATTCTACAGAGAAAATCCTGAAAGTCAAGATCATTAAGTGTTTACAGTACGTATAAAATGTACATTAAATACAGAGAAAACTGTTAACTTGACAATTCTTTTATTATAATTTTATATCAAAAAGCAGAATATGTACACTTACAGCATCTAGAATAGTTCGAAGAAAAAATTTCTGAAAAGTTACAGGTGGTGAGTATTTCTTCACATAAGGATTACGAATAGTAATATCAAGAATATTTTCTTGGACATCAACAGATAAAGGTGCAAGTTCCTAAAAAAAACAACAAGCATAGTTACAATTAAATAAATTAATTTGACAAAACACATAAAATAAGTTAAATGTATATTTTTATAACTTTAAGTACACATTTTAGGTAAATAAAATAATCTATAAACTTTAAAGATATGTAGCATCTCAAAAAGTGAAGTCTTGTCATCGTAATTTTTAGTTTGTGAAAATTGCAATGAGAGTGAATGAAGATAGCTAATATGAAATAATTTCTAAAACACATATTTAAGGATGGTGTAAAAAGCAGCATGATAATCTTATTCTAGAATTTATGAATACTTTGGTGATATATTTGGATTTCTATTTCTTATTACTTCCCTACATAAACAAGACAGATAATGATTTCCTCCAAAGCATGTTTTAAGTTTACTGGATAAAATAAGAGTTTGCATTTAGCAAAATTGATTAAAATTAATAATGAAATATAGATAGATAAGTGTAGATTGGTAATGTTTTCTGTATACCTTAGTATAAATAAATTGTTTAGACAGTTATATTATTGAAGGTGATTTACATTTATTTTTTAATTTCTAAATAGATAAATTCTGAAAGCAAGTCTGATTTACACTCCTATTAATTCTTTTAAAATTTCATTAAATCACAATCAACAACATAAATTTGAAGTATACTAGTACCACTATAGATATGGACCAAGAACATTACACAAGGTTTGTCAAAAATATAAAAAAAATTACAGCTAACATACTTTTTAAATTCATAATGAAGTCATTATTAAATAAAATTCTGTTACATAAAGAAAGGCATGCTTAGTTGCAAAATAGGATGATCTCTTATTTTCTTTAATTTTATGAATTAACTAGGCCATAAATATGCAGAATTAAGCTACCTACATTTCAAGTAGAAACCATACTGCTGCTTTTAATTTTTATAACCCTAGCCTATAGATTTTAAGAAAAACACACCCTGCAGCTAACATATTCTGTGTGAAAGCTTATTATATATTGTAATACAGCATCCGTATTTTGTTATTACATAAATAGTATATTGAAAAAGTATTCAGAGCATGATAAAATCATGTCTTTTGAATGTATTTAAGAGAATACCAGTGTAAGGTTGGATACAGTATGATCTTGATCAAGTTTAATTCTAAACTGAATAATGTTCTTTAGATTTACTTAGGGGATTTTGATTTATTTCTTTTATTTGTATTCATAAAAATTATGATAATCCATAACAGTGCTACTACAAGTAATGCAAGTCTGCACTGCCTTAACATATCGAGGTATAATAAATTAGTAATTCTGTTTTACAGCAATTCTCTGTTAAAAGTTGCATATGATTTTTTAAACTGTAAATGTTAGTAAATAAACAATTCCATAACAAATGACATCTGAGGCAACCATTCACATTAAGCATCACTTAAATTACATTAGTTATTTGGTTAGTATACGGGTGATGTTGACTCCTGGCATAACTTTAATGCCATGGAAATCATGAGTACGATGTTTACACAAGTTGAAAATTAGCTTCAAATGGTTTTAGCATATTTTTCGAAGATTACTAAAATATTATATGAGGGAGTGTTATACAAAATTTTTTATAAATGCCATTGATTATTTTAAATTTGAGTAATTGTATATTTAATATAATTATTCTGAATATAAAAACACTCTACACATTTCCCATAGAAAAGATCCCATGTTTAACGATCAGTCTCTATTTGGCTACACACACAGACAAGCAAGCAAAACAGTAATTTATTTTCATTAATCGTTTACCTCAAATTTTCACGACAACACTATTTTTAGGTGTGACAGTAACGGGTTATAGTTAAATAATACATGGTAAAATACTTTAAAACAGAAACAAAAGTGATATCGAAAACAACTGACAATAATTCTAAGATCCCTCAACACAGAATTGTCGCTGAACACATTAATTGTTAAACCCCTTGCATTAGTCAAAAGTGAAGCACAAACCAGAGAAAATTAAAATTCCTATAACATTACTTTAAATCAAATGTAAAATATCCAATAATAACTATTTTCCTAAAATTTACAAACATTTAGGTGGTTCTTACTTTTTTTTGCAAGTATGACTTTAGTAATGCTCTATCATTAATAACTGATAGATAAAATTTTTCAAGAAATTTTAGTTCATTTTTCATGTTTATATTATATCTCATTATACAGTTTCTACATAGTTAAAAAGCAAAACTGTTTGGACTTAAACTAGTAGATGCTAACTTGAGAAACACGTGTATTTGTTTTTATTTATTACCATACAAAGAGAGTATCTAGATTCTGTGTTTTTACCAAGCAAACTGCTTTCTGATTGGCCCATACAAATTGCTACTTTGTTGTGGTTCCGCCCTTTATAAACTGTCTCACAGGGGGGGGGGGGGGGAAGTCTATGAACCTTTTGCGATAGGAGGCGTTAGAAAGTTTTTTGGTATATGTAAGAAAATTATATAGAGAAAATTAACCTGAAAATTTGACCATTGTTAAAATCCTCAGGGGGTAATTAAATGTTCTCTCTTGATTTGGCTTTTAAATCAAAATAATCATTTGATTTCTTTTCCATGTTTGAAAATATAGGCAGCGTCGGAAATTGCCGCAACTATTTTCACGAGAACATTGCTCGTATATAGTAAATTGAAAGTTTTAAAATCACTTTATTGATTTGCAACTTACGTTTATTGACTACAGAGTGTCATTCTTTTTTGAATTTTGTGTTCTACGCATTCGTGCCCGATTTTTTAAGTCTGGTTGTTCTTTCCTCTCATATTGTGAAATCCACTTCATAAGTTTCCATTTACTATGTTAAAAGGAAAACGATTATTTAAATTTGTTATTTTGTACACTCGAATTTATTTATCATTGTTTAATTTTGTCACCGTGAACTGAACGAGATAAAAAAAATTACTTTTTACACTGTGGCAACAGGGAAACTCTCGTCTCTTTTTATAGGCATACATGGACATGGACATGGACATGGACACGGACAAAAAGTTTTCGTGAGGTTTCAAATAGGGCTAATCAAGCACTTGACCCTCGGTATGGATATGGGAACCACTGAAGCTTTTTACGCATGGTCCAAGAAGAAATCAATCAAGTTAAAAAAAAAAAAGTTACAAAATAAATTAAAGAAGTTACAAAAATAAAAACAAAAATGTTAGAATTTAGTAAGTTAAAGTTAACACAAAATTAAATCAGCAAGACTTGTCAAAAAAAAAAATGTTCCAATATAAGATAAAATAAAAAGCAAAATATAAAGATTAAACTCTCAAAAGTCGAAGACAAGCCACAGAGGAACGCGAGCAGCAAAGATATTAAATGCTGGGATCAAACCCAGGATGGGAAAGAACTATCAAGCAACCCGTGCTTGAAAACAGTCCGAAAAAGGAAGCTAGATGAGGAATTTGTATTACAGAGGTTAAAAAAGATCAAGCTTAACTACTGGTCGAGAGCAAAATGTGTCCCGCAACCTGATTGGTTGACGAAACAGGATCCATGAGCTTAGAAGAAGATATTATCAGGGAGGACGGCTCACAATTTGACCATGAGGATTCGCAGAGGCATATAACACCAACAAGACGACATACTACCTTTTTTAAAAAAGTATAAGAGGATGTGACTGCATATAATTAGGAAAAATGGGGAGGGGGGGAAAAAGCGGTCTAGAAAGAATTTAAGGAAAACGGAATGACAAAAAGAAAGAAAAAATAAATTTTAAATTAGGGGAAAGAAGAGTTGGGAGTAATTCCAGTGTCAAGCACTAGAGTCGCTCTAGGTCTACGATTAATTTTCTATTGTCATAATCCGGAAGATTGACAATTTCTTCATTAGGGGTGGAGTAACGACTATTATAAAATTTAGTGGCGAGATTTATTATAGTCAGGCGAATGGGTTCAATAGTTAGATCTTTGTGGAGGGAGTAGTTAGTTTTAGGCTTTTGTGATTAGACGTAAGGTTTTATTTTGTCTGCATTGCAATATCTGGACATGACTGTTAGCCGCTGACCTCCATACAGGTACTGCATAAAGAAGTATAGGTCGAAGTACTGTTTTGTAAAGCAGAAGTTTATTTTCTATATTCATATCCTTCTGGAACAGGAGGTGGGCGATATCCGCTCTAGCTTTAAAAAATTTGCAGATATTATTATTAATATTTTTCTTCCAAGTAAGCTTACTATCCATGAAGATACCCAAATATTTCACTTCCCTTTCAAAGTGGATGAGCTGACCATAAACGTTATCTGAGGTTGGGGGAATCCTATTGTATGAAAAGAAGATAGCTTTTGTTTTACTGGGATTTAATTTAATACGCCATTTATCAAACCAGCGCTCAAGAATGTTAATGTGACGTTGGAAGTAAGTATGCATATATCTCACATTATGGTTTGGCTGTGTCATCAGCATAGAGTGCAAGCGAACTGTTCGGGGTGGTGGGGATATTATTTATAAATAAGTTAAATAAGACCGGTCCGAGTTTAGAACCTTGAGGAACTCCCGCATTAACAGGGCGTAGGTCTGAAGTGTTTTTATAGGCTTTCTGATGGAAACGTCATGAAGTGACGTCACGCTTAAGCACCGCCCCCTGGTAGGCAAAACATTCGGCATTTTGCATGGTGCACATGTTAGCAAAGCTCTACTTAAACATTTACATATCGTTGAAACCGCTTATTGATTTAAATTATCATTATGCTAGTGAGTTATGTAGCTTATGGGTGCACATTCAGGCTTTCAAAAGGATATGATGTTGACATGTATTCCGAAGGATGAAAAAGATACATATGTGAATAAAACCTAATTAATAAAAATATACTCTTCAGACTGGAACATTTTGCCAAGATTATGTATTTCATATATCAGACAGCATTCTGTGCAAACTACATCTCAGCACTTAAATATTGCTTTTATAGCAACATTTTCTTTTTACTTAATTAAAATATATTTACAACGAAATATATTTAAATTACATTTACAAAAATTTTAACTTAGAGAATATACAAACCTAATTTAGGTACATGACAAAAACTTTATATACACTGAAGTGCCACTGAATTAGGGATACCTACCTAGTAACGAGTTGGGCCTCCTCTGGCCTTGATAACGGCTGCCACACGACGAGGCATAGATTCAACAAGTTTCTGGAAACGTTCTACGGGAATGGCTTGCCAAATATTGGCTAAAGCTGTCCATAATTCAGTAAGGTTCTTTGGTGCTGTGTGATGGCCTTTCACGCCTTGTTCCAAAACATCCCAAAGATGCTCAATAGGATTTAAGTCTGGGCTTCTAGGTGGCCAATTCATGACAGAGAAGTCAGAGGAATGCTCATCCAATTAGCCAGTAGCCAACCGGGACTTGTGAGAGGTACAGTTGTCTTGCTGGAAAACTCCATTACCGTGCCGATAACAGAACAGCATAACCGGATGGAGGTGATCACCCAGCAACTCTACGTACCGAATTGCATTGAGGGAGGTTGGTATAAGCACCAAAGATCCCAAACTGTGCCACTAAAAAACACCCCAGACCATGATTGAGCCACCATGCCCTTGTACAGTTCCAGCCAGGCATGCAGGATCCATGGCTTCATGAGCCTGATGCCATATTCTCAGCCTCCCGTTGGCGCTAAGTAGTCGGAATCCAGACTCATCACTCCATGCTACTCGTTTCCAGTCCTCTACACTCCAGTCTCTGTGCTCTCTTGCCCAGGCAAGACGTGCAGCCCGATGGCGAGTATAGAGCAATGGTACTCTCGTAGGTCGACAGCTCCCGAAACCCATACGGTGAAGCGAGCGTTGCACAGTCCGTTTACTGACTGTACGACTGGCACCGTCATTAAACTGGCACCGTCATTAAAATGTTTTGCTTCGCTGGCTACGTACAATACGCCTGAGCCGTCTCTCACCACGCACTGTCAAGGCTAATTGTCCTTTGCAGTTTGCCCGATCGCTAGTTTTTTTTCCACCATCCATGTATTCTTGGTATACTCTTGAAACTGTCGACCTTGAAAATCCTAGCTGTCTGACGATTTCGGAAATTGAATGGCCCATGCGTCGCGGATCTACGATTTGTCCGCGATCTAAGGCGTCTAAATCAGGCAGTTTACCCATACTGGCAATTCCAACAACTAATTCAGAACAACCACAGTACGCGCTATATATGCAGTTACCATAGCGCCCTCACTTGCGCATACATGATGCGCAGCGCTACACAATTTTCATAGGCTTTGCTATTCCTAATTCAGTGGCACTTCAGTGTAGATTAAGCTCTTTTTAATTAATGAAGAGAATATAAATCTACTAGCGGCCCGTCCCGACTTTATCCGGGTTGAACAAAATATTATTGAAATTTATACCAATGGAAATTTATACCAATAAATTTCCAGTTGATAGCCAATAAATTGTAAATCTTTTTTTACCTTAAATATCCAATAAAAAGCGTAGTTCCAAATGTAGTTTTCTTCAATAAACCCTTTAACGTTACCAGTTTCAAAAATCCTTTTTGTATTTATCAATACCTCCTCTACTTGTCTCGAATTCCACTTCGTTGTGACTTTCCTAACGGCTTTGCCCCCAAAGATCAATTGTGTGACATTCTGGGAACGGAGGGCGAAACTTGCAAAAAAGGATTTTATAATAATCTTTTGTCGTTCTAGCTAGAGGCTATTTCTTTTCAGGCAAGAGACATCAGAAGGGTGGTTCACCCGCGGTTCATCCATTTTCAGCTTTTTGAGAGATGAAAGAGGCACGGGGTGGCGACGAACTACTATTGAAATTCTTCTTGAATAGTAAGAAAGAAATAAGAAAGCAATTAACCACTCTTTCCCCTGACCCCCCTACGCTGAATGTCCCACACGTAAAATAGGGATAGGAAGTAGATAACATTTTCCCGTTCTAAAGAGCGATTTCGAAAAACAGACCCCGTAAGCTAAAGGGTGTTGCTATGGTTACTTGACTGCGGTTGACAAAGGAAAAGTTGTAAAGTACATTGTAATGTACTAAAGTTGTACATTACCCTCCACATACAAAACCTGCTCTCTTTCTTTATATATTATTATAGAAGTATAGATACACATTGGTATCCCAAAATTAGAATAAGAGATGAAATAAAAATACAAAAATAAAAAGGATTTTAAGTAAAGAATGTTTATAATTATTTTAAGCACCTAAAATAATATTCAAATTAATATTACGTTACTTAATAATTAAAGTTAATTTTTTAAAAGAAAAAGGCGTGCCGGAGAACAGCTAGGTTCGAACCACTAACGTCAGAACAGAAGCCCACCGCAATAGCACCAAGCTAAGGATCGTTGAAGTCTTCGGCACAAAAAGCGGTAGAGTACAGTAGCGGTAACAATGGAGATTGTTAGGATTAAGCCCTAACTTTATTTCTACTGATCAGATATACATAATATATAGCCTATGTCCATCTGGAATAATGTACCTTTCAAACAGTGAAAGAATTTTTCAAATAGGTGCAGTGGTTCTGGAGATTACCCTCCACGTACAAAATCGCTCTCTCTTTATATATAAGTATAGATGGCACCTGATGACAGCATGCATAGACAGCAAATATATAAAATCTCTTTTAAGATATAAAATTTATTCTTGCCAAATAATCTCTCGATAATATTTTTTATAAATTTTTGATAAACTATGGAAATATTAATATTGAAATTTTCACAAATCTTTTGTATTTTCCCCCTTTTTAAAAAAGAGCATTTATTTATCAAAACATTCAGAACAATTAAATATAAATACCTAGAAATTTAAATTACTTAAACGGCAAAGTGTTTTTAACTAAATATTTTCATCATTAATGCAAGCTATAATGTTCAGTCAAGCATTAAGGCATCATTAATGCGAGCTATAATGTCAGTAAAGCAGTTACATCACTGTAAACAATCAACTGAAATGGTGTTATTCGCAGCAATTTTTTTATTGTTAATTCACTGTGTAATGTGATGAATTTTATTCCTTTACCCTTTATTCCAGAAGCAAGGATAACATGATATAACAACTTAAAAAAGAGTGTATCAATTTAAGAATTTAACTAATTAAATTAATTTTCCAGATTCAAAACTAATTTTTCAGTAAAATGGAATCGTCATAAATACTTAGTAAGAATAAAATAGATACCACGGTACAATTTACACATAATTCAACACGTGCGAAGTAATATCAGCAAAGTTATCGACAGTTTTAAATATTTAGGGAAGGCTATATAAAATTATACAAATCAAACTTACAACAAGCAAAGGGATCTAACATTTGTTTTCCTGGTGTAAAGTGCAAAAATCGTTTGATGTCGGATTTCTTTACAGCTGGCCAATGGGAATGTCATACTTCCAGTCTTCTTTTTTTAATAAAAAGGGATCTAGAAAGCAAAAGAAACCCCACCTTCTTCTCTAAAGATTATTTTTTCAACGTAAGTTTGTTTAGACGATCTGTCTAAAGTATTCGCATAATTTGCATAACTTTATATCGCATTTGTGGTAAGCGTGATCATAGAACGCCATGATAAGTCAACGGATGTTTTGTCAACCAGCGTTCGGCGTCGCAGTGTTTGTTTGTGAACAGGCGCAAAGTCTATTAAAAAGAAAAACTTTGTTTTCAGTATTCCACGAATATCTTAGAACTAGGTGAGCCTTGGGCTCAAGTTGGTATGTTAAATTAATTGGGAAGAGTTCCTTATCCTGTGCCGCTTGGCGCTATTTGGCGAGTTTTCTGATTTTTCCGCGTTTTGCGGAAAACTCAGGTTATTGCAACCTATCTAAGCGACGCCATCTTTTCGGTGTCACTTAGGCTTAAAAACAAAACAAACAGGAACAAATAAATTTTATAACATACCAGAAATCCACTTTTTGAAGAAATAATAACTGTAGACGGGTTTTGGGTAGTCTTTTCGTATCTGCCATTAAAAAAAAAAGAGAGATCCCCTCAGACTTTGTCAAGAAAGGTCACATGAAATGAGCTCCTGTTGTATGGACATTTCTATGAGAATCTACTGGGAAAATGTTACACTTTTTCGGCATTTGTTATTCAGCTTTTACGGCAAGAGTTTATATATATATATATATATATATATATATATATATATATATAATATATTTATCCATGTCTCTCTCTCTCTCTCTCTCTATATATATATATATATATATATATATATATATATATATATATAACTGTTTTTACTATTAATTAAACTGTCCAGTACATATATAATTAAATACTCAAATAGGGGTGGGTGGGGTTGGGTTCTCAGACTTCGTCAAGAAAGGTCACATGAAATGAGCTCCTGTTTATGGACATTTCTATGAGAATCTACCGGGAAAATGTTACACTTTTTCGGCATTTGTTAGTCAGCTTTTACGGCAAGAGTTTCTATGTATATACACTGCTGGCCACCCAAATTGCAACACCAAGAAAGACAAGAGATATCACAACAAAATTTATTTTGTAGATAACATGTTGACCAAGTATCAAATGATTAAATTTATAGACTTCTGTGAAGTGTGGTTCTTGCCAAAATCAGTAGCCAGAGTAGCCGCCATTGTTGGAGATCACCGCTGCCACACGCCTCGGCATTGATTCAAAGAGACTTTGGATGAGTTCTTGGGGTACAGCAGACCAAGCAGCTTCCACACGTTGCCAAAGTTGATCTGCTGTGGCAGCTGGGGATGGAATCTGGGTCAATCGTAGAGCAACCATGGACCACATGTTTTCTATCGGCGAAAGATCCGGAGAGCTAGGCGGCCAGGGAAGCAATTCAATCTGGCGATTGACGAAGAACCGTTGGACAATGCGTGCCATGTGTGGTCGCGCATTATCCTGTTGAAATATGGCTGAGGGCAAGCCCTGAAGGTAAGGAAGGACAACTGGCTCCAACACCTCGGAGATGTAGCGCTGGCTGTTTAAAGTACCGGCAATGCGTACTAGAGGTGTGCGAGAGTGATATCCAATACCGCCCCATACCATAATACCCGGTGCAGGACCAGTGTGGCGGTGCATAACGCAGCTGTTCAGCATCCTCTCTTCACGGTGTCTCCAGACTCCAATGCGACCATCGTGGTGTTGCAGACAGAAGCGTGACTCGTCAGTAAAGACAATTTCATTCCATTCTGCCGTCCACATCCTTCTGTCATCGCACCATTGGCGGCGGAGACGTCTGTGGTTCTGCGTCAAGGGTAGACAAAGCAATGGACGTCTTGCGGACAGACCACTCTGCTGTAAACGGCGTCGAATGGTACGCGCAGACACTGGATGATGCGTTACAGACTGCATGTGCTGTGCTATGGTTCGTGATGTGACTGAGCGATCCGTCACTGCCATGCGCACAATTTGCCTGTCATCACGTGAAGTGGTGCGCTGAGGCGGATGCGATCGAACACGCCGGTCCGTCGTACCCTCCTGCATCCAACGATCACATATCCGCATTACAGTTGTTTGGTTTCGTCCAACACGACTACCGATTTCCTTGAAAGATAATCCACAATCTCAGTAGGCCACTATCCTTCCTCTGTCGAACTCGGATACTTGATCAAATGATGATCGCTGTTTTCGACGAGGCATAATTGATCGTTTTTTGAAAAAACTACAAGAAAAACACAATTGCCGAACTTGAAATCGTCGAAATCTCCAAGCATTAAATAGCGCTTTGAAGTGGCGCCACAGGCGCGCGTGATGTGCGTCTGCGTTGAAATTCTAATCATTTGCATATCTCACCTTCGCTAATGCATGTTGTAAATTTCATGTTATTTGCATGTTTCATTCAGGGTGTTGCATTTACAGTGGCCAGCAGTGTATATATATATATTTATCCATGTTTAATGGATAATTATCCATGTTACAAATTTTCCCAGTTAGAATAACCTAATTCATTTAAAAAGTCACATTAGTGTGAAGAAGTAATGGTTTAAAAAGTAGTTATAGTGCCGTCTAACTGAAAAAATTATGTGAATTAAAATAAAAAAGATTAAAAATAACAAAAAGTTCAAATTTCTCAAAAAAAGACATAAATCTAAACTAAAAATAATAAAGTTTCAAAACAAAACTACGGTAAAAATGCATTACATGATAAAATTTTGTAAGATTTCATAATTATTTACTATTTAATAAAAGTTAAAGTCAATGTATTAAACATTAATTTTTTTTAAATTACAAATTTTCCCAATCGTTTTCTAAAAGAAGTATTTCGTCATCTTTTTAAAAATAGCTAATAGGCATTAAATTTTCAATATCCTCAGTCGCGGGTGTGGGACACTGAAATTCTAAAAGTTCCAGCCCCTTTTTGCCAAACCCCGGATAAACTAATTTAACATCATTAATAAATTGTTCAAACCGTTCCCCATCCGAATTTAAAAAATTTAATTTATGACGACGATAAAAATGTAAACCCATATACTGACTTAGCATTTTATCAGTTCGACGACACTTCAAGGACTTTTTAAACCAACGTTTTTCCTTTTCCTAATCATTGATTGTGTTAGCGGCATTTTCTTTAGAAACAAATTCCCCTTTACTATGATTAGTTGTTAAATGTTTGGTACCCCTAGAAAATAATTTTTCTACATTATTGTATTGTGGTGCGGAATCTGTATATAGAACACTTGTGTCTGGGTGGCAGTAACGTTTAATGAAAGGCCAAATATCCTGTTTCTTTTTGTTACCTGTAAGGAAACGACAGTGCCCTGTTCCGGCCTCCACATAAATTACATTTACCAGTGTGACGTAATGTTACACTTGCACCTGGAATCATTTGCATGCTTGTTTTTTATTTTGTTATTTGTTACTTTACAATTACTGAAGTGGCAACTTCTATAGATATTTCAGTGCATATATATACGATGACATACTTTTAGTTGGAAGTTAAATGACAGAACTGTCCTCACCACTGTTCAAAATTTTCTTTCTACCCCCCCCCCCCCCTACCCAAGATACTGATCCGGCTTCTGTTGCTGAAATCACCAACATTATTCAAAAACTTAAAATCAAAAAAGCACCGGGTAATGACAACATTAATAACTGTGTCCTTAAACATCTCCCTATTAACATTATTATGTACATAACCGTCATTATTAACGCGATTCTTAAATTTAACTACTTCCCCACATGCTGGAAAACCTCTGTTGTTAGTCCCATACCTAAACCTGGTGCTGATCACAATTTTCCTCAAAATTACCGCCCAATTAGTTTACTATGTTCTCTCAGTAAAATTTCTGAGCGCGTTATTCTTAATAGAATCTCTAACTTTCTAGATGACAATAACATAATTATTCCTGAACAATTCGGTTTCAGAGCCCAGCATAATACTACCCTTCAACTCCTTCGTGTTGTGGAATTTGCCAGCGACGGCTTGATTGCTAAGAGACCCACTGGTGCTCTCTTTCTGGATATTAAATGTGCTTTTGACAAGGTTTTGCACCCTGGTCTCATCTATAAACTTATCGATATTAAATTGCCCGACTCTCTTATTTACCTCCTTCATAACTATTTGCATAATCGTAATTTTGCTGTCCGCGTTAATCGCGATCTTTCCCGTAATTTCTATATTTCTTCAGGTGTTACTCAAGGTAGCATTCTCGGCCCGACCCTGTTTAATTTGTACTTAAATGATATTCCTAGAGGAATTAATACTCTTCTTGCCCTCTATGCGGGCGATACAGCTATTCTCTCTATCTCTCACAACATAAATTATCTTGCCAGTCAGATCCAACGGCATATCGACACTTTAGAGAGTTGCTTCACGCGATGGAAAATTCGAATCAACCCCTCTAAGTGGCACGCAATTTTCTTTTCCAATCGTTACTATAATCCCCCGGCTTTACCTTTACAATTCGCCTATTGAATGGGAGAACATTGTGACCTATCTTGGTGTGACCCTTGATCGCAGGCTGACATGGAAATTCCATGTCGATAAACTAGTACAAAAATGTAACGCTGTTACCATGCAACTTCGCTCTTTAATATACGGCAGCCATCTTTCCACGAGGAACAAAGTCCTTCTTTTTAAACAAGTTATTCCCCCAGTAGCACTTTATGCAATAGCGGTCTGGTTCTACGCCGCGAAAACTCATATCCATAAACTGGAGGTCATCCAGAACTTGACTCTCAGACGTATTCGCCGAGCGATCCGTTATATGTCTAATGAAACCATACGACGAGACTTCAGCATCCTTTCCTTCAAGGAAACTGCACTTAAACTCTCTAAGAATTTTTCTGATAATATTCCTAACATTCGCAATGAGATTATAGCTGAATTTCCCGACTATGACTACTCCCACCGTGCTAACCGCAAACGCCCTCAGGCGTGTCCTCTTAAGAGCTAACACTGTCGCTTCTATCTTGCTTACTTATTCTTATTTTTATACTCCTCCCTCTTGTATTTTTACCAACCCCCTAGAACTTTAATATAATCTCAGTGCGAATATCTTCATTTTTCTTAAATAACTGTGGCAACTCTGGCCCAGTGGATGAGCGTGCGCCTTGTAATTTTTTCTCCCGGGTGCGATTCCCGGCGTTTGCTTTTATCTTACTATTACTTATTTTTCTTGTATTATGTTTTTACTGATAAGGGCCAATTTATGATATTTAATTACCTGCTGAGCAAATATATTTCTGATGCATAATGTTACAATTGGAGATAAAGTCCTACAGACCTTGGAGCTCCGACAAGTTGAAATACCTGAACCTGAACCTAGTTGGAAGTTGTTGTAATAGCGCTTTTGCGTTTATGTGTAATATTTAAAACTTGTAAGATTAAAATAAAGGAAGTTAGCTTGAAAGACTTGAATGATTAATTTTAATGAATCTGTGAAGCCGGATAGGCTAGAATAGATAGCAAAACTATCATTTGGCGTCCCCTACAGGACATGTTTAAATATTGCATAAGAAGATTTCAGAAATATTAATTTCATAGCAGTAATGGAATCGTTAAAGAAGAAATGAGGTATTGTACGCTCAGCTTTTACAACAGAGTATAAAGATTTGAGTGAAAGTATTCCAGATTTGGATATTGAAGGACTGAAATTTGATTATCTTGTAAAACTGGATATCTTACAAGAGAAGTCGGCACAACTGATTAATTTAGATTCTGAAATTTTTGACCTTCTGTTGAAAGAAGATGTAAGTGAAAGTGACCTTGAAAAGGAAATAGAGACTGCAGACGAATATTCAAGTAAGTACAAGAGTCTGTACTTTATTTATTAGTACAGAAGCATTTAAATGAAACTAAATGAAAAGGTTGTTAACGAAGATTCCCTTTTGAATGTTACTAAAAGAAAATTTAAATTACCACCCCTAGAACTAAAGAAATATAGCGGAGAAATTAAGGATTGGTTGAATTCTTGGGGTCAGTTCCAGAAAATTGATGAAGACCCAGATATGAAGCAGACAAACTTCAGTATCTTATACAAACGACAGTTCCGGGAACTAGAGTTCGGGAAGTAGTTGAAAGTTTCCCGCCGACTGGTAGCAATTACAAAAATGCTATTGACAGTTTAAAAACTAGAATTGTAAGAGAGGATTTGTTAGTGGAATATTACGTACGAGAATTACTGAAACTAACATTGCTAATGAATTCTAAGGATAATAGAATTAGTCTGAGTATGATATATGACAGAATAGAAACACAGTTGAGAGCGTTAGAGTCCCTAGGTATGGCTAGTGAAAAATATGCAATAATGCTTTACCCACTTGTAGAATCGTGCTTATCTGAAGAAATTTAAAGAGCGTGGCAAAGAAGTGATAATGTTAGAAATATGAAAACAGTTGGTAAAACGCGATTAGATAATTTAATGGCATTTTTGAAAGCCGAGGTCGAAAAAGAAGAAAGAATAAAAGTAGCAGAAAGTGGTTTTAGCTTAGAACGAGCGGAGAGATTTTAAAGACAAATCTTTCCATAAAGTAAGAAATTTGAAAGAGAATTTACCAACTGCTGCTTGATTATTTTCTACAAATTTGAGCGGATTCGCGAGACAAAGATGCCTGCTCTGTAGTAAAATGCACAATACTCAAGACTGTAAATTCGCTTCAAATATAGCGTTAGATGAACGAAAGAAGCTGTTGTATAAATAAGGTGCATGTTTCGTATGTTTGAAAACGGGTCATCTTGCGAAAGATTGTAAATTTAGATTAAGTTGTTGAAATATCAAAGATGTCACTTTGTCATTTTGAGCCCGGAAGTTAATAGAGGGGATTCAGTATGCGTTGAAAATAAGAAAACAGAAGCTATAGATTCAAAGGAAGAAAATATCTCTAATTTATCCAATCGTACATGTACTCGAGACGTTCTGCTACAGACTTTTTACTTCGAGGAGAAGGTAAAAGTTATGTCGTTCGGGCGTTGATTGATACAAGATCACAGCGATCGCATGTTAGTAAAGAAGCAGCCATTGCTATGGCATACAAACCAATTAGACAGGAAAGTGTAGTACATAATATTTTTCGGGTGCAAAGAATTACGGCAAAACCATCAATGTTATAAAATTGTCGTTAGCAGTTTAGATAGAGATTACACTTGTAGTTTTGAAGTACTAGATGAAAAGAAAATTTGTGAAGAAATTCCAAGAGTGGAAACAGGTCCTTGGATGAAAGAAGCTAAAGAGAGGGGGATTTTACTTTGCGATCAAACTCATATAAACGAAGACGTACCGAAGGAGATTCATGTACTAATTGGTGCGGATGTTGCTGGAAAACTGTTTACGAATAGAATTGAACAACTAAGCTGTGGACTGGTTGCAATAAAAACCAAATTAGGTTGGACAATAATGGGTAAGATTGATTCGAAGAAACAGAGAGATTTTAATTTAGCTACGGCATCTCTTTCCTTGTTACTGCGAACAGAAATTTGTCGAGAGTTAAAAGAAATCCAAGTTCGTAAACACAAAACTAAAATTTATTTTACGCACACAAACATTACACTAATAAATATTTAAATTTAAATCTATAATTCCAAAACGGTTATCATGGTCAAAAGGTGGGGAGATCCCATCCGGTTCTATTTTCAAAGAGCTCTGTAAGCGGAGGGAAATTTCCCCTTTTTCTTATTCTTCGTTTTTCTACCGTTGCCAATCGGCAAACATAAACTTCGCGCTCGGAACACTATTGCTAATCTCTGGGAATTAGAAGTTATTGGTATTCAAGACCCTATTCAGAAAAGAAAAAGGGAAGACCGAGAATATGAAGCTCTGGAATATTTCAATGAAACTGTTAGTATAAACAACGAAGAACGTTATGAAATCCGATTACCCTGGGTTGAAGACACCCACATTTGCCCAAAAATTTTAATACAGCCAATAAAAGACTTGATTGTGTAGTTCGAAAGCTGAAAGATAATCATGAGATGTCTGTTTTTAACGACGTTTTAGCAGAATGGTATGAAGAAGGTATAATTGAAGAAGTGCCAGTATCTTAGTGGGATGAAGGGCATTATTTACCTCACCGACCAATATTCAAAGAAAATAGCACCACGAAGGTGCGACCTGTATTTGATGCGTCAGCAAGAGAACAGGGTGGGCCATCTCTTAATCAGTGTCTAGAAAAAGGTGCTAATTTAATCGAAGTTATTTCTTCGTTGATTCTCCGTTTTAGACTTCGCCGAATAGGCGTGATTGCAGATATCAAAAAGGCATTTCTTCAGATTAGCATTAATGAAGATGATAGAAACTTTTTAAGATTCTTGTGGATAGATGAGAACAACCTGAAAATATTTCGTCACACCCGTGTCGTCTTTGGAGTATCCTTTAGTCCCTTCTTGTTAGGTGCAGTGATTGAAGCTTCCCTCAAATGAAGTTTTCTGCGCATGTGATTCAGAAATTAAGGAAAAGTTTTTATGTGGATGACTGCATTTCTAGTGTTGATGACGCAGAAGAATTGTACCGATTTATTATAGAAGTAACGAAGTTATTTGGGGCAGCTAAATTTGAATTAAGAGGGTGGAAATTCTCTGATATCCATCTAGACGAAGCAATTGATACCCAGGTTTTAGGACTTAAATGGAACAAAAAAGAAGATACCCATTCTGTGAACGGTTGTAAAGACGCTGATGAGGATAAGATTACGCGTAGAAAAATTTTATCTGTAGCTCAGCAAATATTCGACCCCGTCGGTTTCACTTGTCTAAATTCTGTTTGTCCGAAACTCTTGTTACAACAGTGCTGCGAAATGAAAGGTGGATGGAATGATGAAGTTCCAGATGACATAAAGAAGGTCTTTTTAAAGTAGTTAAAGGAACTTGAACTTTTAAAAGAAATCAAGATTCCAAGTTGGTTACGTGGAATAGACGCACAGTTAATAAGTTGCTCGGTTCATACTTTCTGCGATGCAAGTAAACTGGCTTATGCTGCGGCTGTGTTCATTCGTTTTGAGTATGATTCTTATGTCAATGTCCAATTGGTGCAAGATAAGAGCAGAATAGCCCCACCTAAACGGATGTCAACACCACGACTGGAATTGTTGGCTGCAAATATAGGTGCCAGATTAACAAATTCGGTTTCAGAAGAAGTTGTAGAAATTGAAAAACCCGTTAATTATATATTCTGGAGTGATTCTACAGTTGTGATAGCTTGGATCAGAAGAGATGAGCGTTGGAAAGTCTTCGTTTGGAATAGAGTACAAGAAATCCGCAAATTAACAGTGAAAGATTCATGGAGGCATGTGCCAGGAAATTTGAATCCTGCAGATTTGCCTAGTCGTGGCTGTACTGCTCAACAACTTCTGGAGTCTAAATGGTGGGAGGGTCCGCCTTGGCTAAAACGTGCTCCAGACGAATGGCCAACCCAAGAGCCTGATCCGAATGAAGAAGAAGTAATACAAGAAAATTCAAAAGGTAACATATGTTCATTTCTGTCTAAATCGGATTCTTTAAGTGCGAGCTGGTACCATACCTTTTCTAATTATTACGAGAAGATTGTACGTACTTTGGCTTGGATACAACGTTTTGTAAATAATTGTAAAAGGAACAATAGGAAACGTACTGGAAAAGAGCTACAAATTAATGAGATTATGCGAGCTGAAAACCAGATTCTCCGATTTGTTCAAAAGGAAGCCTTCAAAGGTGTAGAAGATGAAAAACTTCGTACATTACGCCCTTTCGTCGATTCCGAAGGCATCATACGTCTGAAGACAAAAATTATCGAGAGGAAGGATTCTATGACGTTTAGAATGCCCGTAGTATTACCTTCGAAACACCCTGTTGTAGAAAAACTCGTACTGAGTAAACACAAAAATACCTGTCATGTTGGGCCTCAAGGGCTGTTGAGTATTTTACGAGAGCATTTCTGGATTTTAAAGGGTCGAAAAACGATTAGAAGTATCCTTCACCAGTGTTTAGCGTACAAAAGATACGAATCGAAACATATAGTTGTAAACCCACCACCACTGCCTGAACCACGAGTACGCGAAGCATCTGCCTTTGAAAGCACAGGTGTAGACTTCACGGGACCTTTGTATCTAAGAGACGGTAGCAAAGTATGGATTTGTTTATTTACCTGCGCCGTATATCGGGCAGTTCATTTAGAAATAGCACCATCTTTGTCTACTGACACAGTCATAAGAACTCTTAGAAGATTTATAGCTAGAAGGGGAAGGCCCAAAATCATTTTTAGTGATAATGACACCAACTTTGTCGGTGTAAATAACCTCTTCAAGCGAATAGACTGGGAAAAATTAAATAGATACAGTATAGCTGAACGGATTGATTGGAGATTTAACCCACCAACGGCAGCCTAGTGGGGTGGTTGGTGGGAGCGCCTCATCAGACTTCTTAAGCAGTTGTTAAGAAAAACTTTAGAAAGAGCATATTTAACTTATGAAGAACTAGAAACAGTTGTGTGCAATTGTGAATGTACGATGAACTCTCGACCTTTAACTTATGCTTCTGATGACAGCACTGACTTAGTCCCAATAACTTCTTGTATGTTTTTAGTCGATCTTAAAGAAGTAGGGACACCAGATTGTGATGCTACAAGTTTCATGAAGCTTAACAAGAGAGTTCGCAATTTACAAGAGATAAAAGAACATATACGAAAGCGATTTAGACGCGAGTACCTAGGACAACTGAATTGGCTGCAACGAAACTGAACAGAAAACTTTGCCTCAATGAAGTTGTATTGATAGAAAATGAAAATCGAAAAAGAATGGACTGGCCACTTGCAGTTGTGAAGGAACTCATTCCTGGAAAAGTTGGGCAAGTTCGTATAGCTAAACTGAAAACCTCGTCAGGTACACTTATGGTGGTTTGTATATACCACCGATATCGTAGAAGGTAAGTTAATCATTCCAAACTCATTAGCGAAACTTAACAACTTTATTGACAAAGTAATAGTATTGGGAGATGACGCCGACATACACAACTTAAATTATGGCGTGAACCTGCTTTGATAAGATCAACTTTAAACATCTCGAGAGGTCCAAAAGAATTTGCGATACATCGTAAAAGAGGGGGCAACCGCCTCAGCTTAAACACGCCAGTCAAACTGACAAATGGCTAAAGAAAACAAGCCGAAAAACTAAAAACTGAAAAACCTCAGACTCCCATCGGTCTGGCTATGGCTTATAAGTGCTTACGCAGCCAATCAGAGTTTGCTGTGATGTTTGCTGCTACGAAGCGATTCAATGCATAAGTTAACGCGATTCATTGAATATTTAATTAGTAATTAATCTATCTAAAATGTAGACCATGGAGCACCACACACTCTTCAGACCAGTTCAGAGAGTTTATCCGTTGGAGATTTGCCCTGAAGAAAATTCTGATTCGTCCTTAAAAGAACATCAAACTAAAAGGGAAAATGAAAGTCATGAAGCAAATATTTCAGGTAAAGAGAGCATGAGGCGTGGCTCAAAGAAAATAAAAGAATTGTCTAAGCCTGAAGTAAGAAAGAAGACAGTACAAACAAGATATGGTAGAACTGTGAGACGTCCCGTCAGATACCGTGACTAAACTCCCCAATGTCAACTGTGCGTTTGAGTCGTAATCCTCACTATCAAAAGGTGGGAGTGTGTAAGGAAACGATGGTTCCCTGTTCCGGCCGCCACATAAATTACATTTACCAGTGTGACGTAATGTTACACTTGCACCTGAATAGTTTGCATGCTTGTTTTTGGAACGAAGTTCTTTTACGCGGCTTACAGTAGAGTGAACTGGCAGGAATCGTCACGTAACGAAAAAAGCGTTATGCCCCCTCCAGAATACCTTTCTCTCAATGGACGCGTGGCTGAATGGTTATCGCATCGGACTGCGGAGCGAGAGGTCCCCGGTTCAAATCCCCTGCGTGACCCAAATTCCGTTGTTAATGCTGATATACAAAATGCAACTCTCAGCAAACTTGGTGCTATTGCGAAAAAAAAGAGAATTTGATGGAAAGGCATCAATTCTACGAGCTGATGAGGACGGCTAATGAAAAACAAAAAGAATTATTAATGCATATTATTTTTCACTTAGAAACTCCAGATCAAGAACCTTTACAAATTTTTTTTACTGGTCCAGCTGGCGCTGGTAAAACTTTTGTCATTAAACTCATAATGGAAATTTATAATAGATGTACTGACACAGACGGCTATTGCAATGCTCACATAACTCGTGCTACCACTGGTAAAGCTGCTGTGGCAATTAATGGTACAACAATTCATACTGCACTTAGAATTTCCATTTCAAAGCTATTGCCTTTGTCATCTGAAATCGCACATTTGTATAGATCTCTTTTTAGATATGTAAAAGTATTAATCATCGATGAAATCAGCATGATCAGTGCAGAGCTTTTAATAAAAATTGACTTGCGTTTAAAACAAATAACCAATAATCATAAGGATAAATTTGGTGGCATAGACATTATTTTTATTGGAGATTTACGTCACTACCACCGGTACGAGCAACACCAATATATAGGCCTATTAGAACACGCATGATTGGACCTCATCTTTGGCACAAACTTAAATTTTATCAACTCAACCAAGTCATGAGACAGGCTAATATTGCATTTTCTAGTTTGCTAACCAAAGTAGGTAATGGTGAGCTATTAGAACAACATGAAATCGGGTCGATAGAATCAAGGTTTTTTACAAAAGCCGATGCTCAAAGATTGTGCCCTAATGGAATTCGCCTATTTTTCAAAAATGACCACGTGAACGCCTACAACAATCACATTCTGGAACAATTTGAAGAAAAAATTATATCTACAGCTACTGATTCAATTACAGGATCTAAAAATCATGAATAAGAGGCTAATTTTAGAGTAAAGTTACATAAAAAGTCAATTCTCGATACTGGTGGTTTACCATGCGAATTTACTTTTGTAAAAGACATGTTCTATTTAATTACAACAAATATTGATGTATCAGATGGCTTATGTAACGGATCTACTGGAAAATTAGTACATTTTGATCTTGATACAAACAACATTGTAATTAGAGTTTGGTTGGAGTTTTCTGGTTCAACAGAGATTGGTCGAAAGAAAAGGAAAAAAGCTGGTCAATTAGCTGTACAAAGTGGAGTTAGTAATCTTGCTGTGCCTATTGAACTACGATCCGCGAACATTCCGTTGACATCAGATAAGAAAATTATTGCTACTCGAAAGCATTTTCCTTTAATTTCAGCTTGCGCTATGACCATACATAAATCGCAGGGTGAAACTTTTAGTGAAATTGTTTACGAGTATAGCAAAGATCATTCGCAAGAACTTGTTTACGTTGCGTTATCTCGTGTGACAAATATCGAAAATTTATACATTGTAACACCTCAAGATGATCCAACTTTATTTAGGTTTCATCATAATCGAAGGCAAGCTAAATCAACTGAGAAATTACTGCAAGAATTTCAAAGATTATCGTTAAACATATTGCAGACCAGAACGCAAATTATATTGGATATGATTTGTAAAAAAAGACGTCTTTCATTATTAATTTTTAACTGTCAAAGTTTAAAAAATCATACCTTAGAATTCATGGATCCAGTTACGCAAAATTCTAATCTACTATTACTTTCTGAAACGTGGATAAGAAATGAAGAAGAAATTGTTCTTCCTAATTTCAATTGCATTTCTCGTTATAAGCGAGACAATGTTCGTGCAGGTGGAGTCGCAATATACCATAACTCTGAAGATACCCCCCACATTTGTACAGAAAATATGAGAATATTTTTCTCTACCATTAGTGATTTGAGTACTAGGTATTCATCAGTTGTTGACATTTGTTCAGTTGTTTGTGAAATGTTAAATGATGTAAAAGTAGTTATAGTAACTATTTATATATCCCCAAATCAAAAGATTGAGGATATAACATTATTTATCCATCGATCGTTGTTAGAATATACTGAGGGAGGTTCTAAATTACTTAACCAAAATTTTGATAAATTCCAACTCATATTCGCTGGAGACTTCAACGTTAACTTCAATGATAAAGAAAAATTTGAAAAGCTCAGATCTTTTTTATCAGGTACATTTGATAAGGCTACACAGTACCCTTTTTCAAAAAATTTTTTGGGAGACAGTTACATTTAAAATAATTAATGACTTTGTTCGATATTATAAAATTAAACTGATTCTGGTAAAAAAAATCATTTTAGCCAGCACCATTTTTTAAATTTTAAAATTTTTGAAAATTTTGAAGTTTTTTTAAACTCTTATAACATTTTTAATTTTTAATATTTTTTAGTTATTTTAAGTGATTTATATTCATTGAATTATTGGAAACAGAAGTTAGTATGGAATTAAGGATGTAACTTTTATTTAAATTTTTAAAATAATTTTTATAGCAAAACCTGAAAAAAACACGAAAAATTTGCAAATATTAAATTTGACATTTTTTTAAAAAATAACTATAACCCTAAGACCTAAATCCTTACTAATTATTGTAGTACACATATATATAAGTGTCTACAAAAAATGTCAAGGCTCTATCTGCAACAGAAAAAAAGCCTTAGGGAATAGCAAACACTAACATCAGCAAAAATAAAAGTCTGAGAATAATGCATTTAAAGTTTGTAAAGGCATAAAACAAAAACTAAAAATGTTTGTAGAGCTCTAATTTTTTTATATGTTATTCCCCTACTTATAAGATGTACTAAAACATAATTTTAACTCAATATAATAGCATATATATTTTCTTATTCAAAATATGTTTCTGCACAATATCAATAACAATGGTAACGGCAATGACAGATTAGCTAATATTTAGCTAATATTTTAATAAAAGTTGTAAAGACAATACACTTATACAAAATAATGATAATAAATAATACAAATTAAAAATAACCAGCTTTCTACAAAGTTTCAAAGATGCACTATAACAAGAGCTGAACAGCAAATTTGTAAATAAATTACTCAAATTTTCACTATCAACAAAAATATATTTTGATGCAGCAGATATATGTTGAATGTTATCCACAATACCTGTTTTCAAAACATTTATATTCTGAATTCTCACACTTGTATCCAGAGCCCGACTTTGACCTAATGGGGCCCTGGGCAAAGCAGACTTTGGGGGCCCCCTCCAAGGACAGATCAAGAGGGGAGTACAGGCCTCCCCCCCTCCCGGACCAAGTTTCCACATAAACATGTGGGACACTCACCAAGGTTCCCCATAATTTGGGACTGGAAATTCAAAAAATTTTCGACCAACAAGTCAAAAATTTGAAAAATAATTACAATAATAATAATAAGAGTTAATTTATTAATTTACTTTTAGTGTTAATAAATAAATACATGAAATTTTGTTTTGAAATTCAAAATAGATCAGTCTGAAGTTTTTATACCCCCCCCCCAAAAAAAAAATGAAATAAATAAACCAGAAACGCCTATAGATGTAAGTATGCTTTTACTATAGTGGGTGCACTATGCCCCACCCAGGATTTTTTTCTGTATCTCCCACTGCCCCATTTACTGTATAAACCAAAAACCACATTTTCAAAAATATGTACAATTTAATATTAAATTAGGTGGGCCCCATAATTTTGGGGGCCCTGGGCAAGTGCCCCACTTGCCCATGCGGAAATCTGGGCCTGCTTGTATCTGCAGAAGGATGAGTTTTAGAATTACTGTTTACATTTGTCTGCCATCTCTTCAACACATGTTTCTTAGCAACGCGAGAACGTTTTGGTCGTGGCATTTTCTCAATGAAAAAATGTATAAAAACAACAAAATATTTCAATACAAAGCTTCTAAGTTGATAAAACTTTGTCTAAAATCTAATACTGGTCTTGAAATAGTCCTTTTTATGTATATTAGATAGACAGTAACGATCGCTCAAATAGAATCAAAACGTAAACAAACAGAAACGATTTAAGTAGTAAAAGTTGCAATTAATTACCGATTCAGCCAAGGAGTTCATTCATTCCAAATTATTTTTATTTAATTAATTATAAGAATAATTATAAGAATAAATTATAAGAATATTTGCTTCAAAATTAAAATGATCAAAATCAAAACAATCAAAACAAAACTAACCACGCCCCCTCAGCTGTCACATTTTGAGACTGACAACACTCAGAAAAGTTCAAATATCTTTAAAACTATTTGGATTTCAGATCTACAATTTGGAGTCAAGATTCACAATAGTATGGACCATTGAAAAATGCAATTTAAAAAAATTCGATATTTTTGTCATTTTTAGGGTACTGTGTAGCCTAAGTATTAATAATGACCCAGCGCAGTTCACACCGAAATACTGTACAACCATTGATGCTGTTTTCTCGAGATACTTGGATAAAATTGAATATCAAACATATGCATCTTATTATAGTTACCATAAGCCAATAATTACCATGATACAATATAATGATAAAATTTAAAAAGAATTTTTTCTTATTTAGAATTTTTTATATATAATTTATAATTCACTATTTTATATTTAATTTTTTATAAATGACTATTTTTCCTAAAATATTAAATGGAATTTATTGTTTTAAATCCTTACTTTGCATTTTTGCTTTGAAAAATGATAAAAAAATAAAAATAAAATATACAAATTAGAGAGATAGAGAGATATATATAGAGAGAGAGTTGGTTGGAGTTGGTTGGTTGAATAAAAGAGGGCTGCGCTTTTTGGCGTGACAAAAATACACTAATATAATCAATAGAAATCTACATATTAAATCACGTTTAGAGCTGAAAAAATAACGTAAGGAACTTCGTTCCTGACGGGGTCCCCCGACAGCACAATTTTTTTAAATTTTGTTATTTATTACTTTACAATTATTGAAGTGGCAACTGCTATAGATATTTCAGTGTATATATATACGATGACATACTTTTAGTTGGAAGTTGTTGTAATAGCGCTTTTGCGTTGATGTGTAATATTTTAAAACTCTTTAGATTAAAATAAAGGAAGTTAGCTTGAAAGACTTGAATGTTTAATTTAATGAACCTGTGAAGCCGGGTAGGATAGAATAGATAGCAAAACTATCACTACCAACTTTAAAAAATAACTTCTCTTTATCCTCCCTACAAAAAATCCCCAAAACAGTAATTCTTGAAGTTTTTGGAACCCTACCTCTCCCATATTTACGTTTAGTTAAAAAAGGTTCATCAATTAGAACCGATTTCCCTTTACCACCTAATTTATTAAAATTGTGAGAAGCGTGAATTTCACAAACTTCTCTGAAGCGTCTTAAATTGTAGGTGAATAATAATAACGCTTCTCTGACTCCAATATAATTATTATTTTATTATTTACCAGAGTTATTTGTATAACTTAATATTTAATCTGCATTTTTGACATCGAATACATCTAACAAGCACAACCAAACATTGATTCTTCTTTTTTATGTCGACTTCTGTTGCCATACATGTTCAACTCATTTAATTAAAATCTTGATGGGCCAAACGATAAATTGATGTGGAATAAATTAATGTGGATTTAATTGTCGTCTGTCGAAGCGACACTACACACCCCCTTCCCAGTAACAGCGATTACGGAAGATAATCTTTTAAGTGACTGGGAAATCTCACATGTCGCCCAGTTCTGGTAGTCTTTGAATTTTCTTCGGCAGTTTTGAGTTCAGGTGTTTCGTCAAGTTTTGTTTTCTTGGAATGTGGTTCATGGTAGGGGATATCCGATTCTTTCGTTAGAAAACATGGTTTTACTCTGTCGATCAAACTCTTTTTACTTTTCCCTGTATTTCAATATCGAAATACTTATCCTTTCTTGCCCTTACAGGATATGGTCCAAAATAGACAGGCTGTAGTGAAGAATTGTTGATGTTGTTGTATAGGAATACGTGAGAACAATTGGAAAGTTGTTTAGAATCAAAGACTTTTCTATTTCCGTGGGTTGTGGTAGGACTTGACTTAATTTCTCTTATTATTTTCTGAAGGTTTTGAGAAAATTCCGACTGTTTCATGAGAGGTGCTGTTGAAAAGAATTCTCCAGGTAATGCTAAGGCGGTTCCCTATACAAGTTCTGCTGATGAGCAACCCAAGTCTTCTTTGATGGCAGATCTTATGCCTAAAAGAACGAAAGGCAATGCTGACAGCCATGACTTTGATTCCAGCAGGTGGCATTTTAGGCTTGCTTTTAAAGTTCTGTGCTGTCTTCCATTCGCCTGCGGATGATACGCAGTCGTAGTATTAGTATGAAAACCAAGATATTTTCCCAAGGCTTGAAAAAGGTGACTATCAAATTGTCGCCCTTGGTCGGATGTTATGCGATTCGGTATTCCGAAGCGTGAAAACCAGGTATGAACCATAGCTTTAGCGATTGATTCTGCTGATTGATCTTCCAACGGCACCGCTTCAATCCATCGAGTATAACGATCGATTTTAGTTAGTAGATATTTGAATCCTTTGCAAATAGGTAATGGTCCAACCAAATCTATGTTTAAATGTTGGAATCTATGTGGGTGTATTTTGAATCCTCCCAGATCTGACTGTGAATGCCTGTGGATTTTGCAACGTTGGTATGATATACATGCTCTAGTCCACATTTGACAGTCTTTTTTCATGATGGGCCATATAAAACGTTTCGTAATCAATTTTATTGTGGATCTTATTCCAGGATGAGATAAGTTATGGATTGATGAAAATATTTTCTGCCGAAATTTTGCGGGTATGTATGGACGATTATAATTTGTAGAAGTATCAAAGTAGATTTTCTTGTCGCTGTCCGGCATAGGAATTTGTAAGATTCTTAAGTTTGGGTTGTTTCTCAGTATTTCCAAATCTTATTCTTCTTGAACGTTTGCTATAGTTTGTAAGTATATTGCAGATGGCACAGAAATGGTGTCTATACGAGAGAGTGTGTATCAGCAACGGTATTTTCATCCCCTTGAATGAATTGGATATTAATTGAGAACTGGCCAATGTATGACAGTTGCCAAGCTTGCCGTGGCGAGGCTTTTTCCAAATCTTGTTGGAAGGCAAATGTTATTAGCTTGTGATCCGTATATATTGTAAAAGATCGACCTTCTAAGACGTATTTGAAATGTTTCACTGCTGTGTAGATGGCTAATAGTTTTCTGACATAGGCACTATATTTTCTTTGTGTTGGCGTGAGAGATCGAGAAAAGAAACTCAAGGGTTGTTTTTCATTATTCACGATCTGATGCAAAACAGCTCCAATAGCAGTATCGGAGGCATCTGCTGTTAATGATATTTCAGCGTTTTCGGATGGGTGAGTTAAAATCGTGGCACGACTAAGTGCATCTTTTAAAGCTCGGAAAGAGTTTCTTGTTTCTTCCGTCCAAGTTATTTCTTTTCTGCATTTCCTTTTGATACCACTGAGTAATGCTGTTAAAGGTTGTTGCAATTTTGCACAATTTGGTATAAATCAGTGATAGGAATTCACCATACCTAAAAAACGTCTTAAACTAATGAATGTCTTAGGTTCTGGGAAGTTATTGATTGTATCAACTTTCGTTGAAAGAGGTTTAAGCCCTTCAGCCGACACTTCGTACCCAAGAAATGCAAGTTTAGTTTGACCGAATTTACATTTTGCCGCATTAATGCATAGACCATATTCGTTTAGTCTTTCGAGGACTGCTCGTACATGTTGCTGATGAGTTTATTCATCAGGAGAGGCTATTAGAATGTCATCCAAGTAGCAAAATACAAAATCTAGTCCATTCAGCACCGAGTTCATGAAACGATGGAACGTTTGGGCCGCATTGCGTAGGCCGAACGTCATGAAAGGGAACTCGAATAAGCCGAAAGGCGTAAGAATTACTGTTTTCAGTATACAGAGGCTGTTCACACATGTTTTAGACGATGTATATTGTATTCACAAAACTAAATTACATAAAATTGTGTTTTAAATGTTCTATTTGACATCCCTTATTCTGAACTATCTTTCGACACCGCAATTTCCAGGATAATAATGCCTTTTGAAGTGTCAGAAGAGGTATTCTATCCCATTCCTCCTGAACAGCTTTCCAGAGTCCTGTAAGGGTTTTGGGACGACGATTGGATAATGCAGATTTTAAAAGTCCGAAAGCACAAAAATCAATAGGTGATACATCGGGAGATTTAGTAGGGATATCAGTAAAGGGTATGGCCTTGATACCAGTTTTTTGTTCCATTTCTTTTAGGAAATTTACAATGGATTTTGATGTGTGACTGCTAGCTTTGTCCTGATGGAATCTCACAGATTGATGGCACTGTGGGTAAAGCGATGGTATATCATTCAGAAAAATTAGCGATAAAATATGTTCCTGATAGTATTTGGAGTTAATCTTGACATTTTTTTCCACTCTCTTTATTTTTAACTTGCCATTATAAGAAAAACCAGCAACAATCATGAATCCCTTAGAAAAACTTTCTTTCGATTCTTTGAACCACGTACTTAAATTTTTTTCTCCCCTTTTATGATAATAAATGGCTCTTTTTTTGTTGCAATCATTTAAATACACCCATGATTCATCTATTGTGACAATTGTTTTCCATTTTTCTTTGGATAAGTGTTTCTCATATAGAATTCTGCAGCGTGTCCTGCGTTCAGCGATATGATTTGGAAGAAGACGATGCACATTGCGTTTTTTCGCTTTCTTAAGATTTAAATCAACGTTTATCATTTTGTTTACAGTGGACACCGAGCATTTTAATGATTTTGCAACTGTCCTTTGACTAGGGGGATTTTCTTTTAACATTAAACAACGTACCTTTACAATAGTCGAAGATGTCCGTTTTTTCCTTGGATACTTGTTTGGAATTTTTGTCCCACTTGAGGCTCCAATTTGACGTTTTTTTCCTTTCTTGTTGACGATATTACCTATCGACGCTTTAGATATCACAAAACCATGACTCTCACATCGTTTTTGGATAACGGAGTATGCATATTTCTCTTCGGAAAGAGCATAAATGTAGCCTTCGAACCACTGCTTTGTTAAAAACACCATTTTGAATAAAAACAAAACTTTCAAGCCGCAGAAGATAATTTTGACTTTTAAAAACATAGTATAATTGCAATTATTTCTTTTGCAGAAATTTTTTTTTTTTATTACCGCTTACCAAAATTGTCTAAAAAATGTGCGAACAGCCTCTGTATATTGCTCGCAAACCGGTATTTGTTGGTACGCTCTAATGAGATCAATGGAAGAGAAAATTTTTGTTCCCGCTAAAACATAACTGCAATCCGTTAAAAATGGAAGAGGGTATCTATCAGGGATCATAACATTGTTTAATGCCCGATAGTTCCCACAAGGTCTACAATCTCCGGATTTCTTGTAGCCAGATGTAGTGGGCTCGACCAATTACTTTTAGACGGTCTGCATAAACCCATTTGAAGCATAAATTCAAACTCTTTCCTGGCTGCTTTGAGTTTTTCTGCCGATAACCTCCTAGCCTTAGCGAAAACGGGTGGACCTCTGGTTTCTATGTAGTGTTCGATGTTATGATTTTTGACCTTATTGTTAACTGCATTCCGTTTTAGCAAATCCGGAAAATTGTTAATAATATTTTTATATGGATCATGTACGGCATTTAAAATTTGAATATTATTATTTCGAAAACAAGGAGTTCCATTACTTACTAACAATGTAATGTCATAAATTAATTTGCGATTTTTGGAATCTACCAAAAGATTAAAACTTGCAAGAAAATCTATACCTATTATCGGTCTGTTCACATCCGCAATTACAAAGGGCCAAATGAACAATCGTCTGAGTGCAAGATCAAGCTTGAGTAGCTTTTGGCCATGTTTTAATTTTCGTGTCATTTGCAGCAAACAGTTCTAATGTCGAGACGACTCTTTTATCTGCAGGTAATGGAGGAATAACGGATAGTTCTGCCCCGGTACCTATTAAAAACTGGGTAGCCGATTCTTTGTCGCTAATGAAAAGACGACTCAGCTCTACCCCTTGTCTTCCTGTCGTCAATGAGAGACGGGGGGCTAGTTTTCCGGGTTGTTTGTCTGTGATCCAGATGAGAAGTCACACGGTTGTTTACACTTAAATGACTTGTCGCCGAATTTTTTGTGATAGTAACAGATATTACTGGACCTGTTACCACTGAAACTCCGACCTCTTGATTTGCTTCGGTAACGATAATGCGAACGACTGTGCCGTTGTCTGGATAAAGTAGAAACTTGTAAGCTAAGTTCATTCATCTGTTTTTGTAAGATTTCAATCAGTCCCGAGTTTACGGTAAGGGACGAAGTGGCAGCTATTTGGGGGGTAATAGGATTTAATTCCCAAATCTTATCAGCCATCGTAGCCACTTTTGACAAATCTTCGCCATTAACAGATATAATGCTGCGCATATTAACAGGTAGACGCTGGAGCCACAATGTCTTTAGGAAAGTATCTGTAACTTTGTCACCTGCCAAATTACGCATTTCACACAGTAACTGAGAGGGTATTTATCTCCCAGTTTTAGCTCACTTAGTAATTTTTGAGTTTTTTGAGTCTCTGAGTCTGCATATAATGAAATTAATCTGTCCTTGACGGCTTGATATTTGCGATCTTGTGGCGGACTTAGCAGAATATCAGATACGTGTGACAAAATTTCAGGTTCTATGGAACTTATCACATAATCATATTTTGTTTGGTCTTTAGTTATTTTTGCATTTCTAAATTGTGCTTCTAGCTGAAGGAACCATATCTTCGGATCTGGTTTCCAAAAATAAGGAGTTTTGACGCGACAGCCGCATTTGTTGCATTATGGCCATTTTCATTGCTTTCATCTTCGTCAGTCATAGTAGAATTCTATCACGTACGAGTCCACCAATGAAGCGTCTTAAATTGTAGGTGAATAATAATAACGCTTCTCTGACTCCAATATAATTATTATTTTATTATTTTCCAGACGTTATTTGTATAACTTAATATTTAATCTACATTTTTGACATCGAATACATTATAATAGTCCGGGTAAGGTGAATCGACGATGTTGTAATTCGTCGTGCCTCCTTAGAACTAGACACAAAGCAGATACTCCATCAGAAGGCTTTTTTAAACACATTTATTCGGACAACACATTTCAGTAAGCCGCTCGGCATAGCGCGTCCGACCTGCGAGAGTTTTTCTCCTCGACTCTCACGTGACGGCGCGCATCTCCCCAAAGAAGGGGGAAAGAAGTGATGTCACGTGGTTCGCCTCTCGCAGATTGGAGCGGGAACACTACAGAGTATGCCCCCAGTGACGTAGTCACGATTACAGAAAAGTGGTTATTAATACATAGGTACATAGTGAGAAATATACAAACAGTCTGGAGTACAATTGAAAATTCGTATGATGCCTAGAGGGAAATTGGCATGATGTACAAGAGTGATAAACAAGGTTACATATGCATTACATGAAATAAAAGGATAGGTAGATTATATACAATTGATATTACAAATTTTTTACACAATATATTCAGAAACAAGGTGTTGTGGAAAGCGAACTTTGCGACCAGACCTGGTGGTGGTCTGTTCGACAGGAGTTGTTTGAGCATTCGTGGGCTCAGTTGGCTGTTGAGGTCTATAAGGTTCAAGAGAATCTGAAAGTTGATATGCAGGTTTGATGCGATCAATAGAGACTGTACTCTGCTTTCCGTTTAATTCCAAAACAAAAGTTTTGTCATTTCTGTCGACCACTAGATGTGGTCCCGTGTAAGAAGGTGATAAGGGAGGATTGATTTTATCTGATCTTAAAAATACATGTGAACAGGTTTTCAGTGAGGGATTAACATAAATTTTGGGATTGCCGTGTACGGCAGTGGCAATAGGATTTAAGGTTCTCATTGTTTTAATTAACTCGGACACATAGGTAAGGGTAATGGGTTGTTTGCAAGTATCACTGGTAATGAGATCGGAAGGTAGTCTGAGATTGGTGCCATAAACAAGCTGGGCACAGGTGGCTTTGATGTCACTTTTGAGAGCAGTGCGCAATCCTAGTAAGACTATGGGAAGGATTTCAGTCCATTTAGTTTGGTTGTGCGCTTTAAGAGAGCTCTTGAGATGACGATGAAACCTTTCAATGATACCGTTTGACTGTGGATGGTAAGCAGATGCTCGGATTCTGTGGCATCCTAACATGTTAGTAAGTTCTTTGAAGAGAGTAGATTCAAAATTTCTACCCTGATCAGTAGTTACAGTAACAGGGGATCCAAATCTGGAGATCCAACCGTGTACTAATGCTCGAGCAGTTGTTTCCGCAGTCATATCAGGTGTAGGGATAACTTCGGGCCATCTCGTGAACCTATCGATGATGGTCATACAATATTGATTGCCATCTGAGGGTGGGAGCGGTCCAATAAAGTCTATATGTATGTGGGCGAAACGAGCATCAGGATCAGAGAAGGTGCCAATTGGTGATTTGGTGTGTTGAAAGATTTTAGCTTTTTGACATTTAGTACAACTGCGAACCATAGATTTTATGTCTTTACGCATGCCAGGCCAAGCGAATCGTTTAGAGATTAAATCTAATGAGGCTGATATACCTGGATGGGAGAAAAAATGCAAGGTTTGAAAAACAGATTGTCGCATACTTTTGGGAACAAAAGGTCGAGGGTGTGTCTGTGACATATCGCAGTATAAATATATATCTTCGAGAGGAAAATAGTGTTTTTCCAATCTTAAAGATGAGGTGTCAGATTTGATAAGCTGTTTCAGCTCGTCATCAAAGGTCTGAGCAGTGGCGAACTCTTTAAAGTCTAGCACATTAGGAGAAATTGAGTTTATCTCAATGCGAGATAGTGCGTCGGCCACGCTGTTATCAGAACCTTTGGTGTACCGAACATCGGTAGAAAACTGCGAAATATAATCTAAATGGCGCAGCTGCCTAGGGCTACATTTATTAGGGTTTTGTTGGAAGGCAAATATAAGGGGTTTTTGGTCTGTATAAATAACAAAATTGCGACCTTCTAGCATATGCCTAAATTTTTTTATGCAAGAGTAAATAGCAAATAATTCACGATCGTAAGTTGACCAATTTCTCTGAGCCTTATTTAGTTTACAAGAATAGAACGCTATGGGTTCCCACTGATCTTCTGAGAGCTGCATTAAGGATCCACCAATCGCGACATTACTAGCATCAACCCATAAACTTATCTGGGCACCAGGTACAGGATGTCTTAATAGTGTAGCTTGAGCTATAGCTTCTTTTGAAGCAGTGAAGGAGAGAGTTGCTTCGTCGTTCCATTGTAATTGCTCAGTGTTGCTAGCACTGGAACGAGGATGTTTTTTCTTATTTTTCTGTCCTTCAAGGAATTTAACGAGAGGGGCTAAAATGTCGGCAGCTTTGGGAATGCATCGCCGATAAAAATTGAAAAGACCTAAATAACGCCGTAGTTGAGTTAAGGTAGTCGGTTGAGGAAATTCCAGGATGCATGAAACGCGATCAGGAAGGGGTTCAATTCCTTCTGCTGAAAGCTTGAATCCTAAGAATTCAATAGTGGTTTGCCCAAATTGACATTTATCAACATTAATGCATAGTCCATACTCTTTAAGTTTGGAGAACAACAACTGAAGATGTTGCATATGTTCTTTTTCATTATCTGAGGCAACAAGCAAATCATCAACAAATGCATAAACAAATCCTAAGTCACGAGTTACTTCATCTATAAAGCGTTGAAAGGTAGATGAAGCATTGCAAAGGCCAAACTGCATACGTGTGCTTTCGAAAAGGCCAAAGGGAGTGCAGATCGCAGTTTTATGTACATCATCAGGATTGATGGGAATTTGGTGGTACGCTTTTATCAGGTCAATGTGACTGAAGATTTGTTTACCATGTAATTCAGCAGTGAAATCTGCAATACAGGAGATAGGATACTTCTCTTTTATAGTTTGTGCATTTAGAGTACGATAATCACCAACAGGTCTCCAATCGACAGATCCTTTCTTCGGCACCATGTGCAAAGGCGAAGAGTAGTTACTTTTGGAAGGTCTCATGTGACCAAGCTGTAGCATCTGCTGAAATTCAGCTTTAGCGAGTTTTAGCCGATCTGGAGCTAGCCGTCTAGGCTTAGCCGCGACTGGAGGTCCCTTGGTGTTTATGTAATGCACAGTATTGTGCTTTACCGGTTGGTTGGGGTCCGGTAATTTTGTAATTTCAGGAAATTGTAGCAATAGTTTACCATATACATTATTAACACAATTAGGTTTTACAGAGAAAATATTGCAAATACTTAATTTAGCAGGAGTGTTTAAATGAGTGATGGAATCGATAAGACGGTGATTCCGTAAATCAAGCTTTAAATTAAAATAATGCAGGAAATCAGCTCCTAAAATAGCACATGAAACATCACAAATGTAAAAAGAAAAAGTAAACGATCGGCGTAAACCTAAACTAAGAGTAATACTCTTTCGACCATAAACATTAATTTTTGTGCCATTAGCGGCACGAAATGTTTGGAGAACTGGCCGTGATTTATCTTGTTTGGTAGCAGATATCAGACTGGCGTCAGATCCAGAGTCAACAAGAAAACACATGCCCGTATTTCTGTCTCTCACGAAAAGGCGACGAGAAGGTGCGGGAGAGAGGTACGTCGCTTCTACTCTTCCCGCGTCCGGTTTCCCGCAAATGAACAGGGCGGATTGCATTTGTTTGCTTTTTGTTGGAATTTTGCATGATACCAACAAATTGTTGAATCCTTACCGCGTGACTTAGAGCGGTATCGAGGATGATTGTATTTTCTAGAAACACTTCTAGAATGTCGAAGTTCGACGACTTCTTTTCGTAACTCTTGAATTTCTTTCAACAACATCTCTGTGGACGCTGGCGTCTGAGCGGCGGCAGGTGTAGGTGTGGGAAACGAAACTGCGGCGATGTTCGACGGTGTTAAATCCAAGATACGATCGGCAATCTCTGCCGCTTTATCGGGAGTGATGGGGTCGAGTGATGCGAAAATAGTCAGCACAAGGGTCGGCATTTGCTGGGTAAATAATTCCAAAAGAAGTGCGTCACTGATATTGTGGTTTTCTGCTCTTCTCTTCATTAAACGCAGCAATTCGGTGGGTTTCCTATCACCGAGGCTTTCACCGGCTAGTAGCTTACGTATTTCCAATGTTCGGCTTTCTCCGCATCTTTCTATGATTTTAGTTTTTAGGTCCTCGTATGGATGTGTAGTATCCGGCTTCATTATAACGTCGCGCACCATAGTAGCAGGTGCAGGAGGAAGGTGGGCGACAACATAGTTGAATTTTGTTTTTGATTCAGATATAGCTTTGGGAGTTGCTAACGCGAAAGTACTTTCCAGCATGTGGAACCATAAAGCGGGGTCCACCGATATATACGGAGGTATTACGACTGCAGAGGCTTCTGTTGTTGATCCAGGGGAGAGAGACATGGTTGCTGGCGAAAACGAAAGCGGAAGTCCAATGACGCAGTACGAAGGCGCAGGCTGTGTTCGATGGCCGGTCACCAATATAATAGTCCGGGTAAGGTGAATCGACGATGTTGTAATTCGTCGTGCCTCCTTAGAACTAGACACAAAGCAGATACTCCATCAGAAGGCTTTTTTAAACACATTTATTCGGACAACACATTTCAGTAAGCCGCTCGGCATAGCGCGTCCGACCTGCGAGAGTTTTTCTCCTCGACTCTCACGTGACGGCGCGCATCTCCCCAAAGAAGGGGGAAAGAAGTGATGTCACGTGGTTCGCCTCTCGCAGATTGGAGCGGGAACACTACAACATCTAACAGGCACAACCAAACATTGATTCTTCTTTTTTATGTCGACTTCTGTTGCCACACATGTTCAACTTATTTAATTAAAATCTTGATGGCCAAACGATAAATTGATGTGGATTTAATTGTCGTCTGCCGAAGTGACACTACATTCTCTTAAGAAAGAAAAATAATCACATAAAGTTTCTTTGGATAAAGCCGATTCGTTACGACTTTCCCGCCAGCTCTGTTCTGGCTGTCCAACGGACCGATAGGGGGCGCGAACGTCTTCATAACATCGAACGTGAGAAGCGGAATAGAAACTGAACAGAAACGTAACGGAACTGAGCGATGATAGAGAGAACTAGTATAAGCTTAATGTGTAACTGTTTAATTGTTAGTGTAGTTTGTAATTGTAACGTGCTTGTATGATTAAATATTCATTTAATTGTTAGTTGTAGATTGATTTCGAGTTTGATTTAAATCTCTGAACTACAGAATTGGAATTGAGAGTCAGCGGCCCTTAGCACGAACTCAGAAGGTAAGTGGAATTTACTTACCTAATAATTGAAATGAGAAAGTAGGGTTTATAATCTCTACACAAGCTCTGTAAATTGCGAAATAAAAAGTTGGTAGGAATTTGTAGAACGAATGCAAAAGTAATCGCGAGTGAATCCCTGAATAGTATTTTAGAATTTTCAAAAAAAGTATTATCCACAGGATTTACGGAGCCACAGCAAGGATATGGATTAGATTTTGAAAAATGTCGCGAACATCAAACCCATCTCCATCCCAATTTGACATTAGCCGCACGATTTTTTTTTCATTTCAGACCCACATTTCGGACAAGGAGAGCAAGAGTCATTAGGGAGTAAACCCACATCAATTGCAAAATCAATTGCGGCCTCCTCCAAATTTATTATAGACATCCATGTAAAAATTGAAAAATTTAAAAGTAAGGGATGCATATCTCAAAAAAAAAAAAAAGAAATTGTGCGGTCGGGGGACCCCCGTCAGGAACGAAGTTCCTTACGTTATTTTTTCAACTCTAAACGTGATTTAATATGTAGACTTCTATTGATTATATTAGTGTATTTTTGTCACGCCAAAAAGCGCAGCCCTCTTTTATTCAACCAACCAACTCTCTCTTTCTCTCTCTCTCTCTCTCTCTATTTTATTAAAATTAAAAATTTTAATATATAAATTAATTATTTTAATTAAAATTAAAAATTTTAATATATAAATTAATTATTTTGATTTAGATGTTACCTAGCATAATTTTTAATCGGATTAATTTTATTATTTAATCACCAACAAAAATAAATTAATGACCCAATATAAATCCCGCGTGAATTAAAATAACAAACAAAAAATAAGTTTAAACAGAAAGACGTGATTCCATAGGGACGGTATGAAATCTTTCAAGCAAAGCATTTACAACTGGTCGAAGTTTATATAAACGATCATGCTGAGGGTCATCATGTGGTGGTTGTTTACTGTTGTCATTAAAATGTAGAAATTCTCTTATCTTTTCAAAGCGTTTAAATGACATACATTCTTTTATTACATCATTGCCTATGGCAGGTGACCAATATGCCCTAGTGAGTGTTTGATACATGTACAATAGACATCATTATACAAATACCAATGTATTGTTTAATTTGTAAATTCGTTACATTGACACACTTTTCTGGGGTTTTTTTTGCACACTGAATAAATTTGTTTCTTGAACTATATGCTCAATCAAATCTTCTGTAAAAAGATAACTAAAAAAATTTAGAGATGTGTTTAAATTCATAATTTCAGGAGCGAGATTCTCATCACCTCGGAATAAAATTTGATCATCATTTAGAAGTAAATTAGTTTTCTTCCAGTTGATTGCAGGTTTTGTTCTCCCTGTATTATTTCTATTAGTTTTTCGCATGTTCCCACCATTAGGCAGATGAAGAACATCGCTATTATCAAGTAATGATACCTCATCTTTCGAATCACTACTACCATCAAAAATTTCATCACAAACTTTGTTTGATTTATAATTAGGATCACCTGTGCTGCCATCGGTGTCTGAATCAGATCCATCTTCACTATGATCACTCCACGATCTGTTCATAAGTTCCTCAATTTCTTTCTGTGTTAAAAACTTTCTTCCCGCCATTTCCTTAAAAAAATGGCGTAAGAACACCATGTATCATTTTTGATACATAAAATTGAAATCATACTTGAATTTTTTATAAAAGATTAAAGAAGTATTTTATTAATAATTATAAAAGCTACGTACCTCTAAAATATATTTCAACGATCATTAAGAATATTTAATAGAGAAAAATAAGATAAAAAGAACAATATTTAAGAAATAGAGAAAAATAGATAACTGACATAAAGAATAGAGAAAAGAAAAATACACAAAACTTTTCTATTAGTTAAAACAGATTTATTCTGTTAATGAAATTTATAATAATATAACTGCGACTAGTATATAACCCCCATCAAAAAGGACGGAATGTTGATCAGCGTTTCAAGAGGTGATTCATCATTTTCATCGGGCATTGCTGAAAACTGTACTTAAACAGCAGTAAACTTCAAAACAAAACTAAACTTAATCAAAACTAAACCAAAACCGTTTCAAAAGTGAATGACTCACCACACAGCAGGCATTGCTGAAAACGATACTTAAACAGCAATAAACAACAATAAAATAAAACAAAAATAAAACGTGAAACACAATTTAATTAACATTAAAATAAAACATTAAAAATGTAGTTATTTAAAGGGAATATGAAAAACCATGGAGTAGAATGAATTTGAAATTCAAGTGAATGACTCAATTGAATAAATGATTCTTTTCAATGGATATTTTAATTTGAAGATATTTAAAAAACTAAACGGTTTTGAGCTAGGGTGTTCACTTGAAATTTCCCTATTTTTTAAAGGGCTTTCAAAATATGTAACTTTTGAGGTATTATTTTTCAAGAAAAATTTCAGAAAATGGCGTCGCAATGTTAAGATGTTCCCGACTTGGTCCGTCCCGGAATGGTTACCTACACTTTTCTACTCTAGGCTTTTATATAAGTAAAGATGCCATGGGAATTTATTTTTCTATCATAAGCAGAATTTACTTACCAAAAATGGTGTGGTTGAATATTAGGAAATCCATTTGTTATTTGCTATAAATATGTTTTAGAATAAAAGGCAATAATATGATTTTAGCAGTTAACCTGGATGTTCCGATTTTTAAAATAAATATTTGGAATTTCTCAAAAAATGAATGAATAGATAACATAGAATAAATAGCAACTGCGTTTTTTAAGAGAAAATTCCAGTTTAAGCATAGAACAACTAAAAATCAAACCGCATTCAAAATTACCCAGCATGCATCGCTCTTCTTTTACAGTGAAGAGAATAAATAATAAAAGTTCTATTAGTTTTTTAAAGCTATAAATGTATAAACAAATTATTACAAAAATTCTTAAAAATCTAGAAAGTAATTTACCAGTTTAAATATTAATCTTTAAGTTATTAATTCTAAAAAATAATAAGTATAATTTTTAAACAAACAAGCAAAACAATTTTACATGTGCTGCTATCTTTTGGCAGAAAGGTGAAGCAATGCTGAACAATATTTATAAAACTTTCAAAGATGTAAACTGACTTTAAAATACTGAAAATATAGCAAATACTAAGGCAGGTCTGGTATGAATTGAACGGCTATCTTTTACTGAGATCGCAGTTGTATTCCTGCTGCCTTCTATACTACGAAAATGTAACTAACAGTGATTAAAAGCTTTGCTATGATGTTTCAAAATTAATACAAGGTGCACAAGTGGATAAAAAATATTGCTTTTGAATATTAAGGGGGAAAATAACTTATGTATCAAATTTGATACAGTGTGCAGTGAAGGGTTTTTAAATTGCCGGTAGCGTTTGTGCGGGGATTTGAACAGAGGACCTCTGAAGTCCGATGCTCCACTGCAAAGGTCCGCAGTCCGACGCGATAACCATTCAGCCACAGAGTCCTTGAAAAAGAAGCCCTTATGAAGGGGGCATAACGCTTTTTCGTTACGTGACGATTCCTGCCAGTTCACTGTACCGTAAGCAGCGTAAAAGAACTTCGTTCCAAAAACCCAAACAAAAAAAAAAATAAAAATTGGCAGAAGCACAAAGACTTACGTTCAGTTAAATTCCTATAGTCAAAATGTCCGTTCAATAGTAAAACTATAGAATTGTTAACGTTTGAAATTACCAAGTGATTAAAATTAAATTGATTGGCCTTTAGATATTGTTTCTGACAAGCGCGTTCTTTAATTCCGTTTGAAATTACCAAGTGATTAAAATTAAATTCATTATAGATATACCAGGTGATCTCTACGTAGAGACACAGCAAACAAACAACTCAACAAACACGAATAAGAAACCACCATAAAAACATCGTAACACAAACGAATGAAAATACACTCATGGACAAAAAAATTAGCTCACCAAGAAGGAGTCGTCAAAATGAAACGAAATTTTACATACGTAATGACTACTTTGATATAAGTAAATGATAAGAAAATCAAAGAAAAAGGATAATTTATTTCAGAGAAAAAGGCAAAAGAACGGAGGAGTTAATACTCCGTTGGACCCCCTCTATCAGGAATGCACGATGCAATACGATCGGGCATTGAGTCATACAAGTTCTGTATGATGTCTTGAGACATTTCGTTCCATATTTGCTGTAACCTTGCCTCTAGTTCGTTCAAACTCGTGGGATGCCCAACTCGTCGTCCCAAATGATCCCAGATATGCTCGATTGAAGACAAATCTGGGGATCGAGCAGGCCAAGGAAGGGTAGTAACAGTGCGGAGACAGTCTTGTGACACCCTTGCCGTATGAGGCCGAGCATTGTCTTGTTGTAAAATGGCTCCTGGGAGCCGTTGCATGAGTGGCAACACATGTGGTTGCAGGATTTCATGAACATACCGCTGGGCTGTCATGGTGCCACGGAACAATACTAGGAGTGACCGTGTATTGTAGGCAATGACACCCCATACCATCACACCAGCTGTGGGAGCGATGTGTCGCTGTACAGCAAAGGCAGGATTGAAGCATTCACCACGGGCTTTCCACACACGAACACGATTGTCATCACTGCCGAGATTGAATCTGGATTCGTCGCTAAAGACGACCTGGTTCCATTCCGCTGCAGTCCAGTTTCCTCGTGCGCGGCAAAACTCCAAACGGAGGCGTCGATGGGTGGGCGTCAAGGGCAGCACACGTAATGGGCGCCGCGATACCAACTGTCCTTCAGCCAGGCGCCTTCGAATGGTTCGAGAAGACACAGAGGCCCCTAGTGAAGGTGCTACCTGTGCCTGGATGGCGGCCGATGAAGCCGTTGGCTGTACGCGTGCATTTCTTACGATGTGGCGGTCTTCTCGACGACTGATCTGTCGAGGGCGTCCTGAGCCTGGTCTTCGTGTACATGACATCTCTCGGGTCCACTGGTCCCAACACCTCCTCACAACACAATCAGAGCGGCCTAATTGACGAGCTACTCGCCTAGCTGACCACCCAGCTTCCATCATCCCGACGATTCTCCCCCTCTCAAACTGCGACAACTGCTTATATTGTCTTCGAACACGGCGTAATGGCATGTCTATCTCAGCTCTTCCTTTGTAAATGATTCAGCACACTCAAACAAGCTTTGGTTACCTGCTTTATACTCCACAGAGTACGATGTTCAACGCCCTCTACCGGCTATACGTAATGCGCAATCACGCTGCATTTCTAATCATTTGCATATCTCCCCGACATGTACCTTCATTGCAAGTTTCGTTACGATCCCGCAATTATTTCTTGGTGCGCTAATTTTTTTGTCCATGAGTGTATTTTATATTGAAATATTTATCGCCCAAAAAAAAATCGCCAAATTTCCCGGCACAGGATGCGGAACTCTTCCCAATTAATTTGTAAAATAAATATGTATTCTGCAATATTGAAAGTTTGTGGTATTATTTTGAAATACAAGAATTCTTCACACATATATCGCTACATTTTACGAAGATCGGGAAATTTTCAAACTTTTAAAAATTCACAGCCTTGTATATGTTTGAATTTTTGAGATACAGACATGTAACACATACACTCCTCTTCAAAACAACACTTGGTTCACTCGGATTGAGATATGATCCCGTTTATAAGCACGTGTTAAATCCGGATAGTCAAAAACAGCGGGTTCACTTTGCGCGCTCAGTTCGTGACATCCGGCCATCACGAATGTCGGAGCATTACTGGCCCAAATTTTCGTCCTTCCCTTTTTAAAACGAAACCAATATGGCGACGCTATGTCTATTTTTAGCCAAGTTATTGAAGTTTGATATTACTTCAACAGAAACTGCCACTCATTTGGGAGCGCCTTACAACCGGCAACGATTTTAAAGACGTTTTCACGTCAAAAAGGTTCAGAGAAACTTTCCTGCATAATAAAACACATATTTATTTTAACAGATACTAGTATCGCAACTTGGCACAACTCGCAGCGTCATACAAAGCCGAAACTAAATTCTAATATAAATGTACAGGTTGAAAAACAGGCAATCACAGAATGTCGCAGGCTAGAACCCGCGCAACTCACAGGCGTCGATGAAAAGTTAATTCTATACCATGGGGCTCTAACAACATTCAAATCTAGCGATGTATCACAGTGATATGTTTGCCTTGTCACCCACGAAAAGCTAGGAGACAATAGACGGAGTAAATGAAAGTACATAAACGAAATAGATTATTTTGAAGATTTGAACGCAGAAAGTACTTGTCTTTTTGATACATTTGTTATTCGCCTATTCCACACCGGAAATTAGTTGGCTTTAATAGGCAAGCCGGCATGACACCTTATGAGAAGACAACACAAGAACACCCTGTAATAAGCGGGATGTGAATATGCGGCAATTTAAATTGATAGGGACCACCCAGCCAGTACTGTCAGCCGAATTTATGACTGACGCTTCGGGGCGCCAGTGAGTAAGGCGTTGTACCGTGCAACAACACGGACCATAAAAACACAAAAAATTAAGACAGCAGCAGTAAATCTGATGTCAAAGTTTAAGAAGCAGGTGGATATTCCTTGAGAAGTATCCCAGACACGAACAGGCGTCAGAATTAATTACTACGCACAGATACATTTCAGATGCAACCAATGCGATGAAAATAAGCCGCGAACGAACCTAGGAACAAGGGGGCTCGTCCCTCATCCCAATAAAGGGTTGGGGCGAGCGAATGAGAAGCCAAGAAGGCAACAACCAATAGTAAAAAAAAAAAGAAATATATATATATATATATATATATACGAGTGTGAAGCATTTTAGAGGGAGCCCTTTATAAAAAAATGAGAAACAACTAAGCTGCTACAGGGCCGATGAAATTACGAATAGTATAAAATAGAATGCCAGAGTGATCTCCATACGAAAGAAAGAAGGAGAAAAACGAATTTAGCTGCTGCGAGAACGAGGAAACGCCAATTGATGAATCAAGGAATGGACGTAAAGAAAAATAACGCCAACGCTATAACAACGGTGAGACGATGAAGAAATTCTGAAATAAGGTGACCAACGGGCAGAGACTACCGGAGCGAGATTTGTTACGAGGTGAGATGATGAATGCGTCGATGACCGACATCCAGTGCTGACTGACCCGCGGAGCAACCTAAGAGAACCATCGCAACCCTATGTACGAGATCAACCCTGAGTTGTCTTCGAGCAACGAACTTTTAGTGCTAATATAGAACTCTTTTGACGAACTTAGTGCACAGGGACTATCAAACATTACACGAACTTTGTGAGCACCAGTGGCGAAACGAGATTAAGTGACAGTGCCGGCAGCCCATGGGTGAGCATTTATGTTAACTATATCTATTTCACATCCCTAGCTTACATACTCGCCACTTGCCCCACAAGGATCGGCATTGCTAACTGTATACGAATGATATGCATTATAATCGTACTTGACTATATATATATATATATATATATATATATATATATATATATATATATATATATATATATATATATATATATATATATATATATAATAATAATACTTTGAATAAGACTACGAATTCAGCCTGATGCTAAATAATGTACGTGTAAATATATATATGTGTAAATAAATTGTATATATGTATGACTAGAGTGTCTTCTTTGAGAATTGTACCCATTTTCTTTGTTGTGTGCTGAAACAGATTTGATCGCAACGCGACGTTAATTGTACGTATACGATCACAGTCTAATGACCCCAGTTGGGGTTATTACATGCCCATACATGGACATGGACATAAAGTTTTCGTAAGGTTCCTAACAGGGCTAAGAAAGCCCTTTACCCTCGGTATGGATATGGGAAGCACTGAAGCTTTTCATTCATGGTCCAAGAAGAAATGAATTAAGTTTAAAAAAAAAGGGGAAAAAAGGCAAAGTTAAGTTACAAAATTAATTAAAGAAGTTACAAAAATAAAAACATTAGAATTTAGTAAGTTAAAGTTAACACACAAAAATTAAATTAGCAAGTCTTGTCAAAATAAAATGTTCCAATACAAGATAAAATAAAAAGCAAAATATAAAGATTAAACTCTCAAAAGTCGAAGACGAGCCACAGAGGACCGCGAGCAGCAGAGATCCGGTTGCAATTCTTTTCATGTTTACCACGATAGTATAGGCCAGTGGTGCGCAAACTTTTTTCGACCGCAACTCATTATCTTTAAATAAAAAATCACTAGATCCCCAATGAAAATTCGTAGGTAAGTATAAGGAAAATGTACCCCACAAAATAGAAAAAAAAGAATTAATCAATTTTGATAAACAATTTTTAAAATCAATGAATTGAAGATTTTGAATATTTATTTACTTTGCATAATAACAGCAAAATCTTCCTTACCTTCTGCATTTATTTTGGCAAATATGTGACAGACTTCATACTTACTAAATATTAATATATATTTGCAATTCATTTAGATAAAAATTTTAAAAAGTAAAATTAAAAAGAGAATGATTTAAAAATTATAAGCTTCATATTAAAACATAGAAAAATATAAATTTATTTTATATGACTAAAATAGAAAAAAAAATTAATGAGATGGTTGAACCTGGACCTCAGATAATGTATGTTCAATATTTGATAGTGCTACACACTCGTTTTCTTCATGGTTAAGTTTTGATCATTGCTTGTTTTTTAAAGCTACTGCTTTTCAAAATCCAGTGTTTCACAGATTCATTACAAAAATAAAAACGTTAGAACATGAGAACTGTCACATATTTGCCAAAATAAATGCAGAAGGTAAGGAAGATTTTGCTGTAGAAGCAAATGGAAGCAATGTTAGTATAGCCACATAATATCAGGTCAAAATAGACCTGATTTTGACGAATGGCTAAAAAAAATATGAAAGTTTTGAAAATTGGTGGAGATGTTTCTTTAGGCATGCTAATGAATATACTAAAAGTCCCCACCGATCAGACTTGGAAAATCTATCTTGGAAAATGTGTAAACTTTTTTTGTTTTTTGCAAGTAACTTGAGAAAAATTGATTTTATGTAAAAAAATTGAATTTAAAAATTGAAGAGAACTAAATTGTGAACAAAAACGTCATTTACATTTTTTATAAGTTTAACACGAACAAAGATAATTGACTTTGAAAAGAGCGAACCATCACGCTTGGGACGCGGATGCGCGGTTCCTCCCCATCGCGATGAGAGGATGACCCGCTCATGTGCGCCAAAAGTCTTATATACTCACGTTTGTCAAATCTCTGCATATCAAAGCTCAAGAGAAAGTTGCAACAACACCCAATCCATTGTTATCAGGTTGTATTGTGAGGCTTGGTGGTTTCTATATTTTTATATCATACTTGGGCTGTATTGGGTACATAATGGCTGGAGGTGGGTAAAAATAAATACTAACTTTGATGTTATGCAACTATGTCAGTAGAAAAAAATGTTGCCTGGCTATGCATACGCTAGAAAAATCCTAGCTAATTTAATCACCGAAACAGCTTTAGCAAAAATATTTTTTGATGCCATGGATATATCTGATTTCAAAAGCAATAATCTCCATGAGTTGTTTAGAGATTTTGCTGCTGAACTACTATCGCTAGAAACCATAAACGGACATACTCATATACGAGCCATCGTATATGAGATTAAAATGAGGATGACTTTGAAGAAGTTGAAAGAGAATGGCCCCACTGCAGCCCTCTGGGTTCAGTACTTTGAAATGGTAGACTTTATGAAAGCTTGATCACCGTCAATTGCACTGTGAAAGAAACGGTTTCAATATAGTAGTAAACCCGTTGCTTCTTTTTGAGAGGATAGCACTTGCTAAACAAAACGACGAAGACCTAGCATTTTATTTAGAATATGAGTTAGTTCCTTTTCCGTTACCTCTATTTAATGAAGCTGGTATGCGAGAGACAACGACATTGTACGACATTTTTGAAGTTCAAAACTAAGATCTTAACCTCCTGAACTGCGTCAACATTGTGGACAGTGGTTTTCTCCTACACCGTGTCAAATGGAGAACACAATTAACTTTTTCGGCAGTTTGCACAAATTAAGTTAACTAGATAAAAAAGCATTATGGTACCAGCTGTATAGTCGTTTTGAATGGCTAATCCAACACCACTAACACTACAAAAAAGAATTGAACAAAATATACGGTTGTTATGAGGGGTACCAGAGATACCCCTTTGCGTTGTGTAAAATTACGGAGGTGAACTCCAAAGGGAACTATGCGTTTATAAATAAAAATAACAACATTTATTATACAATATTTTACAAGAAAAGGTCAGGTTTACATATTATATTTAAGATCTTGGTTATACATATTTTAACAGAATTAGGGCATACTTCATCCGCTTCCTGCGGCAGAACCATTACGGGTCGAGTGAAATAAAGTCTCGTAATCTCTCAAAATTTCTCGTAATCTCTCAAAAGGCATGAGCACTATTTAAAGGGGAAGAAATGGCCAACCTGGGGAGTTTTTGATGAAACAGCAGAGCATGGCGTCATTGAGGCACTTCTACCAGAGGAGGCTTTAGGCATTGGGCTAAAAATCATGCGGCCCTTCATTCGAGGAGGCAGCAGAATCGGCGCTGGCGGTTGAACACGGACATCTCGCCATTTTACGGGGCGTCTTTTTTTCCCAAGGCTTTCTTCGCAGCTCGCTACCTCAAATCGCCCCGCTCTCCCTCCGATCGTCGTTTTTCTCCCACACTCGGGGCTCTCCCAATTTTTATTATAACTCCTCCCCAGGTCAGTTATTCACGTAAATTTATTGCCTCTTCGAGTTTTTTATTCGAGGACAGGATGCTCCGACATCCCCACGGTTGACCCACGTGGTACTCTTATTTCCAAGAAAATTGGATGTGCGTTGAATTTCCTGGAATTTCTTTCCCCCGTCCTGAGGAATTCAGGGGGTGAGATGTTTCTTGGAAAATTGGTGCAGTTCCTCCTTTTTCAAATATGGCCGTTTTATGCCCCGTAATCGTGTTGGAAAAACAAAATGGCTATGACGTTGGAAGGAGTTCAAAATATCCAAATTGTGGATCCTTCACAACAACGGTCTATAGTGAAAAAATCTGTAGACATAAATTTTGATGGAAACATGCGAGTTACTGTTCAACAATAATAGTTCCTTTCAAATGAAAACAATAAGAGCGAATTGATCAGCATTCTATCCGCTGAGGTGAGAAACAATGGGATTCGATTCCGACAAAGTAACATCGTTGTAACCATCGGTGAAGATGTTGACCACCTGGTTCTATTAACAGCTCTCACTCCTACAGAAAAAAGACATTTTCCCTGTCAAACCAAGCAAAGGGAAATCAAAGAAAAAAATATATTCATCAAATGAAATACAATCATCGGGACTTACCAAAGTATCCTTTTTCTACATGCGTTCAGTGGATGTGATACTACTTCTGCAGCATTCAACAAAAGAAAGAAACTTTGCATAAAAATGTTCCAAATTAAAGATATGGAACACAACGTGACAGTAGTTAATAGATGTAACTCATCGCACAATGATGGTTCAAGCAGGAGAATACTTTTTTTCTGATCTGGTATGGAGCACATTCCAGTGAACAGTCCCCAAATATGTTTAGGTACAAATGCTTCGTAAAATTTGATACTAAAATAAAACCATACGTTTCGTCTCTTCCCTCAACTGAAGAGGAAGCCAGGCTACTTTTCTTTCGGTTGTATCACGAAGTGCAGAAGTGGTTTGGGAATGAATTGAATTCTGAAGTGTGGGACTGGAAACGTCAGGAGAAAACCCTCGTGCCCATCACAACTATGGATGCAGTGGCTCCCGATTCAGTTTTAAGCATAGTGTTTTGCAACAACAAGACTGACTGGGGAGAAAGATGCGTGTGTCGGAAAGCAGGTATCAACTGCACGACGGCCTGCAATAACTGCAATGGAGTATGTCACAACGACATACCCCATTGAAGTTATTGTCCTCGAGGTGATTTTGACTGTGCCGCGCTGATTTTATCGATTATGATAATAAACAAATTAACCACCGCATTAAATAGAAATTTTTCTAAGTAAAATATTCCTCTAACTTTTTGTTAATATGTAATTTTTCTGGGTCGAAATTATAGTTTTTCGACACTGGTTCTAATTGAAAATGACAAACGATCATATTTAAAGGGCCTTGACCATGAACTGTAGCTCTTTCTATTATAGAGCCAAATTTAAAACGTGAAAATATAAAACGCACAGTTATCAAAACAATCTCAAATATCTCATTAATAAATTAGTTATGTGTAAATTAACTTTGATTTATTAGGCTTAAGTAAAGACCAAAAAACAAATTTTAATATAAAAATTTAAAGAGAATTTTTTTTTTACTTGTAAACTATAACTTTATATTTTTGTTCTTGTGTTGGTGTACAGTTCAAATTGATTTACATAAAACTTAAATGATTATAATTATCTTGATACATAGAGCTATTTTGTTGTGTTTTTTTATTTAATTAAAACATATACGTATTTATTGTAATTTATATATTTGCAAGCTTTTTCTTGTGGTGTGCCGCGGAATTATCGAAAAAAACGTTGTTGTGCCGTGGAAGATAAAAGGTTGCGGAGCTCTGCTGTAGATCATGACGATCCAATAAAAGGAATTGATGAATGAAGTGATGCTAGCTGCCCCATAGCTGATCTTTTCAAGACTGACGACGCGAACAATCCCGTACCGAAAAAAGCACGTTAACCATAAAGTAGGTAAGCTTAAAAAATTATACACATTGAAAATACGGTAGTGAATACATCCAAGTTTATTAAATTCGTTTATAAAATTAATAATGATCAATTATCTACATACCAAAACACATCAAAGTCTATTTTCTTGTGTTTAAAGAATGCCGCAATGAGGGAGTGAGATAATTCAAAGGAATGACTTGGACGCTACCTCCATAATCAACGCGCATTTAATAGTCAATATACACTGCTGGCCACTGTAAATGCAACACCCTGAAAGAAACATGCAAATAACATGAAATTTACAACATGCTTTAGCGGAGGTGAGATATGCAAATGATTAGAATTTCAGCGTAGACGCACATCACGCGCGCCTGTGGCGCCACTTCAAAGCGCTATTTAAGGCTTGGAGATTTCGACGATTTCAAGTTCGGCAATTGTGTTTTTCTTGTTTTTTTTTCAAAAAAACGATCAATTATGCCTCGTCGAAAACAGCGATCATCTTTTGATCAAGTATCCGAGTTCGACAGAGGAAGGATAGTGGCCTACCGAGATTGTGGATTATCTTTCAGGGAAATCGGTAGTCGTGTTGGACGAAACCAAACAACTGCAATGCGGATATGTGATCGTTGGATGCAGGAGGGTACGACGGACCGGCGTGTTCGATCGCATCCACCTCAGCGCACCATTTCATGTGATGACAGGCAAATTGTGCGCATGGCAGTGACGAATCGCTCAGTCACATCACGAACCATAGCACAGCACATGCAGTCTGTAACGCATGATCCAGTGTCTGCGCGTACCATTCGACGCCGTTTACAGCAGAGTGGTCTGGCCGCAAGACGTCCATTGCTTTGTCTACCCTTGACGCAGAACCACAGACGTCTCCGCCGCCAATGGTGCGATGACAGAAGGATGTGGACGGCAGAATGGAATGAAATTGTCTTTACTGACGAGTCACGCTTCTGTCTGCAACACCACGATGGTCGCATTCGAGTCTGGAGACACAGTGAAGAGAGGATGCTGAACAGCTGCGTTATGCACCGCCACACTGGTCCTGCACCGGGTATTATGGTATGGGGCGGTATTGGATATCACTCTCGCACACCTCTAGTACGCATTGCCGGTACTTTAAACAGCCAGCGCTACATCTCCGAGGTGTTGGAGCCAGTTGTCCTTCCTTACCTTCAGGGCTTGCCCACAGCCATATTTCAACAGGATAATGCGCGACCACACGTGGCACGCATTGTCCAACGGTTCTTCATCAATCGCCAGATTGAATTGCTTCCCTGGCCGCCTCGCTCTCCGGATCTTTCGCCAATAGAAAACATGTGGTCCATTGTTGCTCTACGATTGACCCAGATTCCATCCCCAGCTGCCACAGCAGATCAACTTTGGCAAAGTGTGGAAGCTGATTGGTCTGCTGTACCCCAAGAACTCATCCAAAGTCTCTTTGAATCAATGCCGAGGCGTGTGGCAGCGGTGATCTCCAACAATGGCGGCTACTCTGGCTACTGATTTTGGCAGGAACCACACTTCACAGAAGTCTATAAATTTAATCATTTGATACTTGGTCAACATGTTATCTACAAAATAAATTTTGTTGTGATATCTCTTGTCTTTCTTGGTGTTGCAATTTGGGTGGCCGGCAGTGTATTTGTACGTGTTAGGGTTACGACAAAATGTATTTAATATTTTTTGTACACAATTTAATTTTCTTTAATTTTTGTATTAAAATTTTTTTACATAAAATTTAATATTTTCCAAGTTATTTACAAAAACACAAAAAAAAACATCAAAATCTCTAAACAACCCATGGAGATTATTGTTTTGAAATCAGATATGTCAATGCCGCCAAAAATTATTTTTGCTAAAGATGTTTGGGTAGATAAATGAGCTAGGATCTTTCTAGCGTATGCATGGCCAGGCAACATTTTTTCTACTGACGTAGTTACGTACATCAAAGTTAATATTTATTTTAACTCACCTCCAGCCATTATATACCCAATGCAGCCTAAGTATGACATAAAAATATAGAATCCATCAAGCCTCACAATACAACCTGATAACAATGGATTGGGTGTTGTTGCAACTTTCTCTTGAGCTTTGATATGCAGAGATTTGACAACCGTGAGTATACAAGACTTTTGGCGCACATACGCGGGTCATCCGCCCATCGCGATGGGGGTGATCCGCGCATTCGCCTTCCAGGCATGATGGTTCGCTCCTTTCAAAGTCAATTATCTTTGTTCGTGTTCGACTTATAAAAAAATGTAAATGACGTTTTTATTCACAATTTAGTGCTCTTCAATTTTTAAATTCAAATTTTTTACATAAAATCAATATTTCTCAAGTTACTTGTAAAAAACCAAAAAAGTGTACATATTTTCGAAGATGGCGGCGAAAGCTCAAGTCTGATCGGTGGGGACTTTTAGTATGTTCATTACTAATGCCTAAACAAACATCTCCACTAATCTTCAAAACTTTCATATTTTTTTTAGCCATAAAACCTATTTTGACAGGGCTAATTGTCATTTAGGGAATGGTGAGTTTGGTTGCTAACCTTTACAGCTAAACACTATGAAATTTATCAGAAAAAGAGAATAAATCTCAAAAAGGAAAAAAAAAAAAACCTTGCAGTTAATAGCTTCTAGTGTTTTTAAAATTTCTGAAAAAATATCGATGCATAGTTTTGTTAATGAAGATTTTTCTAACATTTTATATGCTTAGGCATGTAATTGATTTTGCCATGTAATTCTTTTTCGAATACTTAACAAAAAATTGTTGAAATTAAATGATACACCAGCATTATGCCAAACAGAAACATAATAAAATATCATTATAATTCTCTTTTGTACAGGTATTTTATTCTAACACTTCCAACTTTAACCCTTCAGCGGGTGCGCCCGTGTATAAAGTGAAACATTTTCATAATTTTGAATGGTTTGTTTTTACATGTAAGATTTGGATGTTCTAAGCAATTTCTATTTATAGCTACACCCTTTCTAATGCAGGTCTGATTATCTGACTGCTGTATTCCTTCCCATTTATTTTAAATCGTGATTCCAATAGAGGATACTTCTATTTGTTGCACTCTGTGCACAGCGCGCCTGGTCACGTAAGAAAATATTCCTTATTTTATTTTTGGTTATTTCACTAAAATAATTCTAAGCATTTACAAAGTTGCTTTTCTATGATTATAAATTTAAAGAGGTTAATCAAATAAATGTCCTGATGGAGTTTTAAATACTAAATAATTATTAATAATATTGTTCCCGATGTTAAAAGTAATTTTACTTTTCGTAGCATAGGAACACTATGTTCCTATGCTATGAAAAACAATAAGGGAGTCATACTTTTGTCGACAATGCATGATGATGCAACAGTGGATGACGATTCTGGTAAACCAGCGATTATACTGGATTACAATACGACAAAAGAAGGAGTTGATGTAGTGGATCAAATGTGCAGCTATTACACGGTATCCTGCATATCCCAAGGATGAAATCTCTCGTTGTTTTTTAGGTTTTTGGACATAATAGGAATCAATTCGCAAGCCCTTAGATCCAATAAACCGGACAGTTGTTGAAAATTTCTTCTTATTCATTTTTGGCCTTTAATTATAAGTAATCTCAATATTATCAATATTTTATATCTTGTCATAAAACGCAGAATTATTATTTCCAATTTGAAAAGTAAAAGTTTATTACAAAAGGAATAATCAAGGTTTAAAGAGATGTTGCACTTTATGCAACGCGCGCCTGGTGGTGTTACATTAGCAATATGAACTAAGAATTACTTTAAAGGTCCATTAATTACTTGCCTTTCCGAAGTTTGACGTCATATTTTGCATTTCCTTTTTAAGCCGGTTCAAGTTAAAGCGATTCAATTCATAACTAAGCCGAATCACTGACGCAAGCTTCTTTTGATTACGTCATGTTTGGCAAACTGCCGTACGTCATATAATAAAACATAAAAGTCTCTAGTAGATGGCGTATTTCGTAGAAGTTACAACCCGATATTTGAATATCAGCTTTTGACACGTGTATATAAGCCGTGGACACTTTCAGGAAATGAAGAGAAGAGATGTGATGAGTATCGGTGAGATAGTTGGTATTATGAGGTAGTATCAAGCTGATCTGTCATCAATGCGTTTATTAAGAAGTTTGTTCCTGATCTGATAAGATAACAAGATGTTGTATTAAGCCTTCTGGAGGTAAGATATTTTATATTACTTCGACATTTAAATCCTTTTTGATAGTCCATCACAGTATAGGAAATAGACTTTTTTTTTTTTTTTTTTTTTCAAGAAATTGATTCATTGTGAAAACCCGGCGTACATTACTAAGTGTTACTACTAGTGAAAGATGAAGACAATGACGTTGTTTTTAACTAATTTTTCAAATGAATAAATACTTTTATGTTATTGTTAAAAGGCTTGTCGTCTATACATTATTTTGAGCATCTTTAATGGTTTTAACATATACCTTAACAAACGTAGCTTAGCTTTTACTGCACAGTTTTTACTCTATTTAAATATATATAATAGAAGAACTATAAGAATTGTTGACGTGCGTGTTTTACATGTACGCTAACATGTTACAAAAATTGGCCCGCCCGCTGAAGGGTTAATAGATATATTTCAATGAATTAAAAATATTATATACAGTGAAACTTCTAAGGCAGCCATAGTTCTTAAAAAAAAAAAAAAGTAGACGTTTAGAGGGGTGGCAGTTGAATAGGAGTCGATATCTCTATGGCAGCCAGTAATGGCTCTGAAAAAAAGTGGCCATTTTGAGGGGTGGCTGGCTAGAGAAGTTTCACTGTATTTGTTAGTGTCTCATTGAATGAATCAATTGATCAAAGTACACATCTATGTTCTTACTTTCAGAAGTAACTATGTGTATGAGAATTAAAAAAAAATTAAGACAAAAAATTCAACCATATCAGGTTTTGGTAAGAATTACTTGCTATTTCCAATACAATAAAATTTCAATCTAATGTGAAGTGGGAGGAATTTAGTAACTGTATCCTTAGATCTTGCAAGATGATCAAATATGGGGAAAAAAATATGGTAGTTGCAAGTTTGTGCTGAAAACTTATTGTAATATCCCTTACATAAGATACATAACGGATAATCAGTGCAGGAGGAAGAGAATTACTGCAATTGAAAAAACACAGTTATATATGGCTCATAAGAATAGAGCTTTTAAGCCACAAATTTATATATCGGAACTAGCTGAATACCCGTACTTCACTACGGAGTACATTCAAATTAAATAAAATGGTCAATGTATGCAATTAATGCCAAATATATATATATACACACAACGGGGCATAAGTCATGGCAACTATTTTTTTTTTCTTGTAGATATGTGAACGGATCACGAACGTATATGTGTCGTGTGGAAGTTCTGCAGGCATAGTGTGTATGCAGAACAACAGATGGCTCTGTGATAGCTGGTAGTAGCGCAGCGAGGGCTCTGAAATCAGTCAGTTGGTGAGTGTCGTGCGAGATGGAAGTAACCCGTGTTGAGCAGCGCGCTTACATCAAAATAGCCGTTCTCCGAGGGAGAAATGCGATGGAATGTCACAGTGAATTAGTAGAAGCCCTTGGGAATAATGCCCTACCATATCGTACAGTAGCACGGTGGGTAGGAAAGTTTCAGCAAGGACGTGTGTCAACCAGTAATGAGCAACGTTCGAGACGACCGGTGAGTGTGCGGACCGACTTGGCACGTGCCGTCATCGAGCAGCTCATGGATGAAGACAGACGATGGACGTTACTGGAGTTAGAGAGGGCAAGTAGCATCGAGAAACGCACCGTCCACAGGATATTGCGTAATGAGCTACAGCTACGCAAAATCGCTTCGCGGTGGGTACCGCATGCACTGACGGAAGTTCAATTCTTGTCACGAATAATCGCCATCGAATAATTTTGGGCCAGGGCATACGAACCAGAACTGAAACGTCAGTCCGCGGAGTGGCGACATCCTGGATCACCAAGGCAGCAGAAGTTCCGTCAGAATCCTTCCCCAGTCAAATTGATGGTGATCGTCGCGTATGACGTCAGGGGTGTCATTGTTTGCCACTTTGTTCCTCATGGCAGAACAGTGACCGCACAGTACTACGGGGACTTCCTGGTGCGACAGGTACGACGTGGCGTTCGGGATAAACGTCCGGATCTTGTGGACAGTGCAATAATCCTGCACGACAATGCAAGACCACATAAAGCAGGGTGTGTACGGCAGCTACTCCGACGTTGGGGATGGGAAGAATTGGAGCCCCCACCGTACTCTCCAAAACCTTTCGACCTGTGACTTTGATCTCATTCCCAAGATTAAGGAACCAATACGTGGTAGGCGGTTTGCAACACGAGAGGGCATTGCTAATGCTGTGCGCCAACAGATGACCCGATTCACACATGGTGCGGCAAATGCTGAGGCTGATGGTATTCAGCGCCTCCCACATCGTTGGCAGCGTGTGGTGACACTAGCAGGGGACTACATTGAGGGTCTTTAGGCCCAGGTTTGTCAAGTCAACTTTATGTGTACTGTGTTATCATTCTTTTGCACGGTGAATGCCATATTGCCCTGTATACTACCGTAATTAATTAGTGTGTTACGATATTTCAGTGCTATTCATTGTCCCACACATGTAGTTAAGACCTTGTCCTTTCGTCTGTATATGTCATATTTTCCAACAGGACTGGTGTCTTCAAGAAAAAAAATAGTTGCCATGACTTTTGCCCCAACCCTCGTATAAATACAATGGTCAATGTTATGCAATTTAAAAACAATATATATATTTAAAAAAAATCGTAACGGATATTTTTAGAGATCAAATAATGTAGTATGAAAATATTAAAGTTAAATACAATGGTCAATGTATGCAATTAATTTGTATGTTTAATATCATTAAAACATACTAATTTGTATTAAATTCTTTAAAACTTCCATCTCAATTAGTCTAGTGGTTAAATTTTATCTTTTACCTTATTTTAATTTTTTTTGCTAATTTATTTCATTGTTAGGCACATGACGAAAAATTAATGAAAAGTATCACAAAAAGAAAAGAAACCATGTGATCAGCATTTAATAAATTAAAGTCTGAAAATTAAACTTAAAAAAATTCACCAAAAATCAGAAAATGGAAGTAAAGATTCGAAAAAATTTCATTTTGAAGGAATTTTTATGATCTTTCTCATGATATAAATTTTATAACCCTCAGATTATTTTAAATGCAAACTTAAAGTTACAAACAGCTTAAAAATTTAATTTAAAAAAAATCTTAGTGCATCCCTACACTCTCAGAAGAATCGCCATGCAAAATTTCAGACCTTTGGGTCCAGTGGTTCAGTCTGTGCGTTATCTGTCAGTCAGTCAGTTACAGAACTGTTTTATGTATATAGATTATTGCAAACAAAATGCAGTGATTCATGCTGCCATGCAGTGATTGCAAAGTATTATTTGCCCATTTTACAATTCTTACAGACACTGGATCATACACAAACTGATAGCAAGTGGAACTATAATTCCGCCTTCATAACTTTTTTGTTCAATTTCATTAAAACTGAAAGTTTCTGGCAGCTCTGACTTTCAGACATTAGCTACAAGGTAAAATAATTGTACACTTTGTGAGAAAATTAAAACTATCGACATTATTAGAAATAAAATATTTTATTTACAACTGTTTGCAGACATTAATTGATATAATTAACAGTATATAAAATACATGTTGCTATGTAAAATACATCTTTGATGCACAAATATCTGAAGCAGCCATACCATTTTATATATATATATATATATATGTAAGTAGAATTAAAAAAAAAACAGTAACGATTACAGAACCCATTTAAAACATATAAGAATACATGAAAATGAGACATGACTAGCAATGTAAAGGGTAAATAAAGATATGGATTACATTTATTGCATTTCATTTACTTTGAAAGGACTTCAGTATACATGAAGCTTAAAAGTATTCTTCATGGCACTATGGTATGTATATTGAAGGGAAATAATAGGATGTTATCAATATACATAGGTGTGTTAAGAAAAAAATATACGGAGGGATCATCAGTGAATTAGATTAAAGGGAAATAGTTCTGGTGTTTGTGAAATGTTGTACACTGCATTTTAATATTGAAATGCATGTATATACACCAGAGTGAATTCATTAAAAAAACACACACAAACTTATTGTAATACCCCTCACATTACACACATAATGGATAATCTCTGCAGAAGGAGTAGAATTACTGCAACTGAATAAACAAAGTTATGTATGGCTCACATGATTAAGAGCTTTCAAGTCACAAAGATAAATATTAGAATCATTGCAAACAAAATGCAGTGATTTTAAGATTTATGCTGTGATGCAGTGATTGATTTGTTTTCAATGGTCCTGAAATTATATCCAAAAATATTAGTTAAAAATATGATTAGTGTTTAAGTAGGATTTTTCTAAGCAAAAATAAAATATGATCGTAATTAATATTTTAATTATCAATAAAGCAATTAAAGTATTCTTTCAAAGTTAGGATATAAATGTTTAATACAGTGTAAAGGCAATTTACTAATGAACATATTCAAATAGAAAATATAATTTTTCAAAACACTTAATTGTTTTTAAAGATATCTACTCAGAATAGTTAACATATATAATTAAATGTAAAATAAAAATTATATTTACATTTAATATTTTCCACTGCAAACAAATCAATACATGATGAATATACATTTAACAAAATAAATAAGTGTAAAAATATTAGATGAAATTCTCTATACATCAGACCAAATTATTTTCAAACCATACACATGCAAATCAGTCTTACTCGAAGTAATTTACCACAATATGTAAGCAATTGATTCTTATGAAAAAAATAGTAATCTTAACAAAAATCAATACAAGTAAAACATTAAATCATGCTTAAAAAATATATACAAAATAGAAATAGGCGCATTAAATAAAAATGTTGTAAACCGAATGAAAATGTTTTCATACAAAATTTTTCGTAATATGAATGTGAAGGCAGTCCTTTATTAATTATTAGATATAAAATAGGTTAACTCCAGACATCTGCAGAGTATCTACGTTGGGATTCCATCTTTTTAATGAAAGATTCAGCTTCACTTTTAGTCTTTTGCCCAAATTCTTGTATGACATCTAGGATAATATTATGGACATCCTTTGCCATGTTGCGTGCATCACTGTAAAAAACACAAATTTTTAATGTCATAATGTTGAAATAAAGAGAATTTAAAACAGAGCACTATCTATATAAGTCTGCATTTAAAATAAAAATTTCAGGGTTATAAAATTTATTTCACGATAAACATCATAAAAATTCCTTTAAAATGAAATCTTTTCCTCTATTTTCTGATTTTTAAAGATTAATTTTTAGAATTTAATCTATTAAATTCTGATCAAGTGGTTTCTTTTTTTTTGTGATACTTTAAATTAAATTTTGCATCATGTGCATAACAATGAAATACATTGACAAAAAAATATTAAAATACGGTAAAAGAAAATTTAACCACTAGACTAATTGACTAAATTAGACTAATTGAGGTAGAAGTTTAAGAATTTAATTCAAAATAGTATGTTTTATGGATATTACACATACAAATTTATTGCATACATTGACCGTTGTATTTAATTTGAATATTTTCTTCTACATTATTTTGTCTATAAAAATATCCGTTTTGACTTTTTTAATAAATATATTTATTTTTTTGGCAGTAATTGCATACATTCACTGTTGCATTTAATTTGAATGTACTCCATAGCAAAGCACAGGTATGTTAGCTAGTATTAAAATAAGAGCATAATATAACAGTTAAATCAAGCCCTTAGAAATTAAGGTCGAGAGTAGGAGAAATAAAATAATTATGGCAACTGATAAACAGGCAAACATATAAAGTTTGGATAAAACCTCTGATTTTTCCTTCACCAAAATAAAGAAATAAAAGAACCCCCAAGTTGAGGTTCTCACTCCAAAAACTAAGTACAGTTGAACTCAGTTATAATGAACTTCACTTGAACAAGTCGTTGAAGTGAAGTTAATGAATGACTTGTTCAAGTTCGCTTTATCTGGTGGTTCGCTATATCTGAACCATTAAGAAAAATGCTAGAGTTCATAAAATAATAAATTCATAAAATCATAAAATGGAGTTCATAAAATCATAAAATAGAGTTCATAAAATTGCAACTAATATAACTCATTAGTTGCAATGTGTATTCAATAATGATGTATTTAAAAAAATGATCATTAATGAATTAAATCAACTAAAATAGATTACATTAAACTGACCCAATGCTAATTAAATTACGTACAACATGAAAACTGTGGGACCAAAATTTTCATTTGTTATATACCGAGTTCACTATAACGGGGTTCGACTGTACTTTTAAAAGACAAACAAGTATCTTTTCTACAATTCTTAAGGACCTAACTAAAGATCTTACTTTATGTCTTCCCCCCCCCCCCCAAAAAAAAAAAAAAAAAGAGGAAGAGCAACATTCTATAAATGAACTAAAAATATGAACTTCATTTATTATTTCTAAATAATTTTCTTAACCTGTTAGCAACACACATGATAAGTAATTTATTTTGTTTAAAACTACTAATAAAGGGTTACAAAATACAAACCATAAAATATATTTCAAGGCTAATCATATTTAAATTATGCAAATTAGACCCAATAATACAAATTAGACCCAATAATGCAAATTAGACCCTTTCTATGAAAGCATAGTTCATAGAAAGAGAAACATCTGATATTTCCATTAAAACTATTCTGACTATATGAAGGTGATTCATTAAAAACTACTGATAATTACCAAATTTCAATTATATTACGCTGTTTAGTTGAAATTGATTTTCTAAATAAAATGAACAAACCTATTAAACAACAAAAAATATTGTAACTGCACCTTTTCATCTTTGTTCATGCTACTCTCCTTGCGAGAGAACAAGATTGATCCTAATCGAGCATTTGTGGTCTTATAGTTTAAAATTTTAAGGACTTGACATTTTAAGCAAAAAATTAGGGACTTGTATCTTTTTATATCAGATACAAATACTTCAGTAACTGGAAATTCTGATAGTAGTAGTGCTTTCATAGTTTGAATCTCTGAGATCAAAACTTATGAATAAATAAAACTATTCAATACTTACCCACAAACATATATATGTCCATTTTGTTCTCCTATAACTTTCCAAATTTCTTCTTTATTCTTTTGCAACAGATGTGTTACATAAACCTTTTCAGGTTGGTCCCGTGAAAATGCAAGATAAAGTTTAGTTAGGACTCCATCAGCAAGGTACTGCTTCAATTCTTCTTGATATAAGAAGTCTTCATTTTGCTTTCGGCATCCAAAATAAAGTATTGTTTCACCCATTGGTTTACCTAAGTAAATAGATAATTTTAAGGATATTAAGAAATATCAGTGAATTTTAATCAATATGACTATGAAGTTTTAAAACTAACCACACTACACCAAAATTTTTGAAATTTCTAATTTAAGCCAAGAAAATTCTGGATTTCTTTTTTAAAGGATACTATGCCTTTGATTTCAAATATAAATAAATCATAAGAAGAGATTTTACACAAGATATTTATCTTTTAGCCACAAATTTCAAGAACTGAAAATTTTCTGCTTTGTTTGATTTTCTGGAGGAAAATAGGAGATGCAGAGAGAGACCATAATGTCTCATTATTCCACATTCCCGTAAGTTCACAGACTACTTATACTCCCCAATCCCCTTGTCTAGTAATTCTCCAGGCAGCTACAATAGAAGCTCTTTAATCCAGCATGTCCGGGACCTCAGTCATGCCGAATTAGCTATTGTGCCTGATTATCGAACATTGATAATTTCAACAGGACTACTAAAGATAAATCCCTCTAGATAAAAATGCAGATGATTAAAACATGTATTAAATGTACATTCTGAACCTGTGCAGACAATATAAAAATCTGACAAAGTACGTATGTATTTCGTCATTCTAGCAACTGCGGGGTTTAAAGAAAAACAGTAAAAAAATACACAGTATTGAAATCACACATTATGAAGTCTCTGTTTTCACCTTTTTGTAGATGATTAACTATCTCTAGTTTTTGCTGTATAGTGAGAGTCACATGCTTCCACTTATTAGTTTTATTAACACTTGAAAAAATCATGCTGGGCTTCGAGAACACTGTGCAAACGTGATTTGTAACCGTTAGAAAACAAGAAACACTGTACTGAAATGAACACTGAACTGACAGTTACTTATGATAAACACCGAGTGAACTAAAAATGCTGGAACAAGGGTCCTAGACAACACCGTATAACTGCGTGAAACACAGACGAACTGAAAAGCCACCTGGCGGGTACAGCCAGTGCAGTGGGGGTCATTGAATTTCACCCGAAAACCCCCAAAAGCGGGCGGCTCAATTGGTGCTGGATTATACAATGTGCCGAACCATAGAATGCCGCACAAAAGAGCTTCTACTGTACTATTTTTGTTTTATATTTAGGAAGAGGCAAAATCTCTTAAAAAATTAAAATTTACATGTCCAAAATTTTCCTCTTATAGCAGTGGTGGATGAAGCATTCGTACCCTCCCCCCCCTCGAAGCACAATCTAGTTTTGAAGCCCCCTTGTTTTAAATACTATTAATAAGTAACTAGTTGGGACCTGTCAAAACATGACAGCTGGATAGTAAATAAATGTACTAATGCACAAATTATATTCAACATATCATTGCTAAATGGTGAAAATTATAATATTAAGAACAGAGAAATGCACTTTAAAAAATTACTATTGAACCCAATAAAAAGAAATATTGTTACTTAATGACAAACTAAAAACTTGGTAGGTGTACTCAGTAACCCATCAGGTTTTATTCTATATCTCAAACATAATTAAAAATGGCAGAGAAAGAGCTAGAGAGATTTCTCGGAATAAACAAATTAATGTGTTTAGCAGCCTTGTGCTTTGTAAGTATCTAAAAACAGATTTAAACATGTTACTGAGCATGTGCAGAAATCAATTTTTTAATTGTAAATTATCGCTAATTAATAGAAATTGCAGTTACAAAAACCATATTTGACAAATCTACAGATTACAATCTTTCATTTAAGATCAAAATGAAGTAAATTGATGCAGTAGTTTTCTCTCACAGACTGCCCAAAAACTCGGCTTAGCAACTTAAATATATAGATACTTAAGGTATTTCCTCACTGTCGAAAAGGAAGTTTTGTTGGTTAGTTATTAGGTGGTAAAAATTTGTCATTCAACAAACAGCAAAATGTCTATATGAAGATGATATCTTTGTATGATGTTAGCAGAATTTATCTCTTTTTGAAGCTGCTAACTTTCGTCGGCACATGGCACATGCTGCTTGTGCCTGTGTAAAGATATGCCACTATCTTATAGAGCTATATTTCTGGGTACTTTTGTCCTACTGAAGTATAAAAGTAAAATACTTGCCTTCATTTTTCTGAAATCCTCTTTCTTGAATAAAACCTCTGAAAGGAGCTAATCCTGTTCCAGGACCTATCATGATGATAGGTGTAAGGGATTTACTAGGAAGTCTAAACTGAGATCTTCGAATGAATATTGGAACTTTGGTTTTTTCTTCTTCAACGACTTGTTGAGTCTTCAACCATCCTGTCGCAACACCTTTGTTAGTACGTTTAGTTGGAGTCTCATATTCCACAAGAACAGCAGTTACATGGACAGATGTTGGATGAATCTAAAATTTTTAAAAGAAATTGAAAATATTACATACAAAATTCTAATTGAAGTGCTAAGTAGAGCATTTGCAAGAGCATAATATTCTTTGACTTGTAAATTTTTAACTCGAATTTACACGATTATTGCTCATGATAGATATGATAATTATCAAATTTTTCATTCATTCTAATCTGGAAATTAAAATCTATGGAAGTTTTTCCCTCAACATCTGTAAGTATCAGAAGACTGAGGCCATAGGCAGAGGATACATTAACTTCCATGTCAATTATGACAGCTAACAAAGCTTTCGAAAGTTTTCCTCTTGTGACTATGAACAAACTGCGTCTACAACAGTGGTTTCAACAAGTATAAGTCTGAGAACCACTAGGCCAGAATTTGAACCATGTGCGGACCATCCTACCCCCTTGACTAGAGGGGGTACCTTTTGAGGGTATGGGGGTATAGAATATCCCGCAGACAAAAAGGATACAGGATTAACATACTCACATTCTTATGTATCATATTCTAATAATAAAATAATTGTTATACTTTTAAGAAATTTGAATTCAACACCTGATAGTCATTGGATATATTCGGCCCATCTAGTTCAATGAACATTACTTTAAAAATCCCCATTTATTTGGCAACCTTTTTTTATGTGGTGCCGGACCCCTCCCGAGGCTCTCGAGGACCACCTGTGGTCCGCAGACCACTTGTCTACAGGATAGGGAGGATTAGTAAAGCATAAAATACACATACTAAAATATTAATTTTACATTAATCTCCTTAACACAGAAAGAAAAGAAAAGCATACCTCAGGAAAATAAATTCAAAATTATACACTTCTTGATGAAAATGAATAAGAAATAATTTTGAAAAATTTCAAGTAATTTCAGAGACTTAATGTTAGGTTAGTGATTGCACTTCTGATTATATAAAAAAATGCAGTATTAAAAAAATGTAACTTGCTGTAGTTTTTTTTAGCAAAAACAGCTGCAGAAATAAAGTTTCAGAGAAATTAATCCAGAAATGACTTTGAAGCACTGTTGTGGAAAATTAACAAGTATTATATAGATATTAATAAAAGTAATCATCTTTTTCAACGTACATTTGTCTATATTTTGTAGGTCATAAAGTAAAATACCGAACTTCTTACTCTTTGACATAAATTTTGGATTAATAGTTGATGAATGTAAAAGAAGAGGTGTAATAAAAAAAAAATTTTTTACTATAGAAATCAAGATATAATTATTAATTTATTTTTCCTATGTCATGGGAAAATCCAGTGACCACAATTCCCACAGGCAGCCCAATAGAGGTGAGCTTTATTACAAAAATTAGATAAAATATTATTGAATATAATTATAAAAACACGATGCTTCTTGCACTTCATCTGTTATCACTACAGACTAGAACATGAATGACTAATACAATGAATGTCATAATTAATGCATTAAATAACATACAGAGTTTGAGATATTCATGATGGCGCTGGCAAATAATTCCACATTAGCACCATGGTGAAATTAAATATAAGGTAATAACTTCATAATTTTTATTTTCCCACAAATTGTTAAAATAATTAATGGTAATTGCACATTTCTTGGATTACCTCCTGATAATAATACGTAACTACTTTTAACAAAATTAATTTACAATTAATTTTAAAATCATATCCATTGCAGGATTTTAAGTTCTATTCATTAAAACAGCCATCAGCAACATTATGCTTTAATAAAGACGCAGATTAAAGCACCTTCATCTAAGATATGTGTTTATATCATCATTTACTGATTTCATTCCACTTTTCTAATATACAAATAATAACTTATTCATAGACAAAACTTTTTAGCAAAATTTTACTATGAATGCAAGAATGTACTAGCAATAAATAAGGTATACAACACAGTTTTATATATAATCTATATATATATATAAAACAGTTTCATAACTAATTGACTAACTGACTGACTGACAGATAATGCACAGACCAAACCACTGGACCTAAAGGGATGAAATTTTGCATAGCGATTCTTCTTATAGTTTAAGGGTGCACAATGAAAGATTTTTTAAAATTAAATTTTTAAGCTGTTTTGTAGCATTCTTTAAAGTTTGCATTTAAAATAATAATCTGAGGGTTATAAAATTTATATCAGGAGAAAGATCATAAAAATTCCTTTAAAATGAAAACTTTTTTGAATCTTTACATCTATTTTCTGATTTTTGGTGTTTTAAAGATTAATTTTTAGAATTTAATTTATTAAATACTGATCACAAGGTTTCTTTTCTTTTTGTGATACTTTAAATTGATTTTGCATCACGTGCATAACAATGAAATAAATTGACAAAAAGAAATATTAAAATACCATAAAAGATAAAATTTAACCCCTAGACTAATTGAGATGGAAATTTAAGAATTTAATTCAAATTAGTATGTTTTATGGATTTTAAACATACAAATTAATTGCACATATTTACCATTGTATTTAATTTGAATATTTTCTTCTACATTATTTTGTCTATAAAAATATGTTACAGTTTTTTTATAAATATACTTTTTTTGGGCATTAATTGCATACATTGACTGTTGTATTTAATTTGAATGTACTCAGGCTGGCTACAAAAATTGAAGTAAAAAGTTCCCTGAGTTTTCCCTGATTTCCAGAGTATTTTTCATGAAATTCCCTGAGTTTCTCCATCCGTTAACAGAACAATTCCCCAGCCATAATGATAAACTTGACACTTGATGAACTAAAAATCTACAGACTGATAAATGAATAAAAATTTAATAAGTAAAAAATATTTTTATTGTATACCATAATAGATAGATAATATTAAGTTATAGATTGAACATTTAATATACTAGAGTTTTAACTGTTTTGATGGGTTTGCAGAGTTGCCATCTGCTCCTCTATAATGTTTTGTCTTTGAGCTTCCTGCAAAATGGTTGCCTTTTTAGCAGCCAACTCTTTCAATTGAGATTCTGCTTCCCTTTTTCTTTTTAAAGCATGCTTTTTTTCTATTTGCTCTTTCTCTTGGTGTATCTTCGATTCTTCATATCTTGCTCGTGCGTTTCTAGCATAGTGGATCATATCTTTGGAAATTGTTATGCCATTAAGGCCACCCTTGGAAATGATATGATCATAAACCCTCCTTCTTGCTACTAAGGAAGATTCCTTTATATTCTCCCACAAAGTGTCACTGTTTATATAAAACCCTCTCAACATTTGCATTACGATGCGACAAAATCATAACATCTCATAACATTTGCAGCATCTCCACAGTCACCTTCTGCATCAAAAATTGAAGACCAGAATTTATCAATTCCAACTTTTTCCCTGATTTTTTCCAGAAAATGATTCTTCTCTGAGAATTCCCTGTTCTGTTGCCACCCTGGTACTCTGTAGCGAAGCATGGGTATTCAGCTAGTACAACATAAAACAAGGGTAAAAAAATTTAAGTTATTAACTGCAAACATCAATATTCAATCAAAATTAGAATGTCACAGCACATCCTTTGTAATTTTGACTGTTAAATTTTTTTTTCACCAGGATTTTTACACAAATATAATTTAATTATTAACAAAATTTGAATCTGCATACATTATATACACAAGAAGCTAACCATGTTCAAACAATACAAAGTACATTTCAATGAACCACATACCTTAGGAGATGATGAAATAGAATAATATCGGGCTTGAAGACGAGGTAATAACTCTAGTAAATGATCAAGAGGGGGTTTTAGGGAAGGCAAATCTTCAAGAATGTGTATGATGCTTCGATGGTCTTTAACAACCCAAGTCAGATACAATTTCTGTAAAATAAGATGATTATTATTAGTTCAAAGTCAGCAAGAAATAACTTTTCAATTTAATTTATTACAATAGTAATTAAAACCTCATGGAAAAAATTTCTATAAATCCTAAATTATCTATATATATAAAACAGTTCTGTAACTGACTGACTGACAGATAAAGCACACACCAAACCACTGGACCTAAAGGGCTGAAATTTTGCATGCTGATTCTTCTTATAGTGTAGGGGTGCACTAAGCAAGATTTTTGATAATTCTTCTTAGATTTAAAAAAATTAAATCCTAAGCTGTTTTTGTAACATTCTTTATAATTTGCATTTAAAATAATAATGTGGGGGTTATAAAATTTATATCACGAGAAAGATCATGAAAATTCCTTTAAAATGATATCTTTTTCAAATCTCCACCTCCATTTTCTGATTTTTGGTGAATGTTTAAAGATTAATTTTTAGAATTTAATTTCTGATCCCATGGTGTCTTTTCTTTTTGTGATACTTTAAATTAATTTTGTGTCCCGTGCATAACGAAATAAACTGACAAAAAAAATATTGAAATGTACGGTAAAATATAAAATTTAACCATTAGACTAATTGAGATGGAGGAAGTTTTATAAGAATTAAATTCAAATTAGTATGTTTTATGGATATTGAACATCCCAATTAACTGCATACATTGACCATTGTATTTAATTTGAATATTTTCTTCTACATTATTTTGTCTATAAAAATATCCGTTACAATTTTTTTTATATACAGTGGAATCTTGATCTATTGTTTTTCAAGGGACCGATTGAAATGAACGATAAATGCGGGAAAACGATAGATGCGGAAACATAACAAAGCAATATGATCTTTGGACTGGATAAAATGAATGACACATACGGGAAAATGATGGATCCGAAAACAATTGATCGAGATTCCACTGTATATACTTTTGTTTCCTTCTTTTCTTTTTTTATAAACATCAATTGCATACATTGACCATTGTATTTAATTTGAATGTACTCCATAGCGAAGTATGGGTATTCAGCTAGTATTATATAATTATGTATAGAATATTTAATATTCTGACTAGTTGGAGATGGAAATCTCCTAGAAATTTTTTCTTTAGAATATACAAGTGCATTGGTTCAAAAATTAACTTGTTAATTCCTTCAAAATAACAGAAAATTTGTTGTACACTATCTTGATGGATAAAAGCATATATAATAAACTGATTTTTGTATTACTTAAAAAAAAAAAATACATGTTTAATTTAGCTTTCATAGAATTTATCAACTTCTATCAACTGAAAGAAAGAGATAATCTTAAGTTTTCCTTTGTCCCCCCCCCCCTTCTGCATAAAAATTATCTTTGCACATAAAAACTCAAACATCAGCAATAAAAAGTTTCTTATTTTTAAAAGGCAAAATATTAAATTTTACTTCTGTAAGTGTCTAATAAAAAATATCTAATGAGAGATAAAGCTTACCTTTCCTTCTTCAGTTGATGTTGCCATCATTTTCAGCATTCTTTTATGTTCTTCATTAGAGGCATATTCAGAAATTTCTTTTAAAACGTGTGTGCGTGGAATACTAGTAATGTCTACATAGTGAAGTAAAGCAGTACGATATGTTGTTGGACATGGGAATGGATGTTTCTTAGAACTATCCTCTGAAAAATAATATGAAGAATAAATATTCGAAGAAAAAAAGCAACTTTAAAACCAAAGCATTTATCTAGCAATCATAAAATTGTTTAAAGGGATGCTGATACTACATTTGAAATAATTCAAACATTAAAATACAAATGAAAATTTAAACAGAATAATCTAGAGACTAATTTTGGCAGATGAAAGTTAGGGACAACAATGCTGATAAAGCAAAATGAAAGAAATATGATTAATAGGAGAAACAATGTACAAAAAATATATGCTTACATACCATCTAAGTTATTAAGGCTAAAAACAGTATCTAAATCAACATCAAGCAATTTCCCAACTTTCTCAACAAGGGCTGGATTGTTGGTAGGATATATTGCCACATGATCACCAGCATCATACCTGAAGAACAGGATAAATACACATTAAAATACAAATGAAATTGTGCAATTGTGTTGTTATGACAAATAAGGTTAAAAATGCCTAAATAATTACAATAAGTTTGAATTTAAGAGAGTATAATAAAACCTGCAAAAATTAGCAACATAAGAGAATTTTTTATGCATGTAAATTACAGAATATTCAAAATTAAAACTATACAATGATGTTTATAGCAAAGTAAATTCATCAGGTAACTGAATTTAAATAAACACTATATTTTATAAATTTAAAAAAAATAACCATAGAAATTAAAAACAAAAGTAATTTTTTTTTTAAACTAAAGGATACAAAAAGAGGAAAATGCAGGGAAAAACTATAGTATAAGTATAGCAAAAACAACAGATTTTACACCCAAAATTTATTTAATTTTATAAAATTAAAAAAATACAAATGCAAATACTTTAATCCAGGGGTCATCAACCTTTTAATACCTACCACCCACTTTTGCAGCTTTGTTGATGATAAAATTTCCTTACCGCCTACCAGTGCTACAGTACCTCAATTTAATGAAAGTGCAAAGTAATTTTTTGAGGGGAGGGTTTGTAAATAATATGTTCTCAAGTATATCCTTTTATTTATATTTTATGTACATTTATACATAGATAGCTAAGGATGGCTATGGAGCATATTCGTTGATCCCTCATCCACAAGTATACTTCAAGAAGTGCTCTGTGAATTAATATCATATTCAAGGTTTGAGGTGGAATTCAAAAGTAAATGACTAAAAGCATATTTTAAAAGTCAAACTCATTAAGTTGTTAGTAGTGTATCCAATATATGGAGGAAGAACAAAATTTGAAATGGACAAAATCTCCCATTGCCACCCTTGAAAAGCCTACTAACAGACGTTGTGGACAAGGCTGACAACAACTGCTTTAATTAATAAATCAATCCCTTTAAATTCATAACTTGGTACATTGGAAACATTTAAAATTTATTTTTAAATGTTTAATTTAATTTATTTTATTTAATTAATTTATTTAATTAAATAAATTTAATTTAATTAAATTTATTTTTGGAATTTAATTTAATTAAATTTAATTTAATTAAATAAATTTAATTTATTTTTGGAAACATATAAAACATTTAGCAAAGAAATAGGAAATGATCAAATGTGAATATTAGACAATTTTTCTCCAGTGACAAGTAAAGCAACAAGTAGTTCATGTGTTTTTTTAGCCTTTTGGTATAGTTTTCAGTACATTAGGCATGTTTAAAGTAATTTAGTCATTTTCCACATATATATGATGTCTTAGAAGTTTATTTTAAATTTTAACTAATAATAAATTTAAAAATAATCTTACCTTAATTTCGCTCCAGAAATATCTAGCTCAATATGCATACAAGATCGTTCACCTTTATATAATTCTCTGTTCACGATTATGGAACTGAGGAATGGATTTTTAGGATCGAATGGCCTGCAAATTTGAATTAAATTATAAATGAAGTACATTTATGCAATCTTATCATATAATCAGCATAATAAAATTACAGAATTAACATAATATTTTTTATAAAACTCTCAAATAATTTGTTTTTTTTTTCTACATGAAAAGATAAGAACTCAATATGTACAATTTATGCCCAGAGAGTACATAATTTTTTTTTATCCTAACATAATTGACTTGTTTCAAAGAATTTACATGACTGTTATGTTAAAAAAAAATCCCAGCAACACAAGATTACAGCACAAATACTGAAACTGAATCTCAAGAGAACTGAAAATAAAGCACAATAACACATTCTAATTTGCTTTGGCACTGTTTCAACTTGTTTACATTTAAATTTGCTGTTGCCTATTTTCTATAGTTAGCTACAAGCATTTAAGTACATCTGTACATGAAATTATTAAAGGTATACAAAAAATTAAAAGTGCTGATTAATCTACTTCAAAATGTACTAACGTTAAACCCTTTTTTGATGCATAGAAAGTTTTAATTATGTAATTCAGAAATCTGAACTTACGGTTTTTGGTTTTTGTAGGAATTAAGACGAGCAATTTCACCATTAAATATTGATGGTGGTGCTTCTTCATGAAGAACAAGTTGGTACTGGCGTAGATTTATATCTTCTCCTAGACTTTCAATGTTGAAATGTTCACAAACAGCACTCCAGAATCTTTCTTTCCATGATATAAAATCTTCTTCAATGCTGATAGGAGAAAATAGAAATTATTCCTTTTAATAAATATGCTTTTAAAGGTGAAAGATTTCTTATATTATGGATGATGAATCAAACACTGTAAGCCCTTAAATTTTTTTAGATGGGTTAAATTATTAAATACTATTACGATGAGTACACTGATTAAATTAATAAAATAATTTCCACATTTAAAAATGATTTAACAAATAATATAACAATTAAAGGGAATAGGTAAAATTCTTTTTTGAACTAATATATTTCTGTGCTCATCTCTTTCTCTTATTACTTGCACTCTTCTACATTTAAATTTTCTTTGCTATATAAGGGGACATGATTATTGAATCAATCCAGATAAAATGATAAATACCACATTATTGCAAAATAAATGTTTACAATTTAAAATAAGAAAAATTGAATGAGCCATTTCCTACATAATACAGGTTTTGGAAGAAACACTTTAACATTCCACATTTAAAAATGATTTAACAAATAATAAACAATTAAAGGGAATAGGTAAAATTCCATTTTGAACTATTATTTCTGTGCTCTATCTCTTTCTTTTGTTACTTGCACTCTTCTTTCTTTGCTATATAAGAGGGCATGATTTATTGAATCAGTCCAGATAAAATGATAAATACCACATTGTTGCAAAATAAATATTTACAATTTAAAATAAAGAAAAATTGAATGAGCCATTTCCTACATAATATAGGTTTTGGAAGAAACACTTTAACATTCCATATTTAAAAATAACATAACAATTAAAGGGAATAGGTAAAATTCCTTTTTGAACTAATATTTCTGTGCTCTATCTCTTTCTCTTGTTACTTGCAATCTTCTACATTTGACATACATAAAATGATAGAGATTCTTTTCTCTCGCATATCTACACCATAACACATTCATTTTCAAACACATACGTTAAGTACATAAATTTTCTATGCTATATAAGAGGGCATGATTATTGAATCAGTCCAGATAAAAAGATAAATACCACATTGTTGAAAAATAAATGTGTATAATTTAAAACAAAGCAAAATTGAATGAGCCATTTCCTACATAATACAGGTTTTGGAAGAAACACTTTAACATTCCACATTTAAAAATGATTTAACAAATAATATAACAATTAAAAGGAAAAGGTAAAATTCCTTTTTGAACTAATATATTTCTGTGCTCTATCTCTTTCACTTCTTACTTGCACTCTCCTACATTTGATGTACACAAAATTGAGAGTCTTTTCTCTCACATATCTCCATCATAACACATCCTTTTCAAATATATATGTTATGTACATAAATTTTCAGTGCTATATATGAACATGATTATTGAATCAGTCCAGATAAAATGATAAGTACCACATTGTTGCAAAATAAATGTTTATAATTTAAAACAAAGCAAAATTGAATGAGCTATTTCCTACATAATACAGGTTTTGGAAGAAACTTACAAATTTTCATTCTCATTAATTTTTTTTAAGCAATCTTCTCCAAGAATAAAATTTACTGATTTTCAAAAATTTAAAATGATTTACAATGTTGAATGACTTAAGAACAATATTAAATTGTTATGCTCAAATACAATATTTAAGTAATTTCCATTGTTTATTTGAAAATTTTCAATATATTTGAAATTTTACGTCATTCATGCTTCATTTTATAATTATTTAACTTGAAAAAACAAACAAACCAGGAAGTATCACAGGGAAGAATTTTCAAAAGTCAAGTTTGATTGCTTTCCTATGTAACTACTTTTGACAATCAGAAAATTACCTAGCCTTCCATTCCTTTCAATAAATCTTACATTAATTTTAAAAATTGCAGTAGCCTTCCATTCAGACTTTTGAAAAACTAGATTTTTCCTTATAAAGCTAATAGCAGCAAAGGATAAAGAACACACAAAGAATTTTCAATGATAAAAAAAGGAAAACAATTTCAAACACAGCAAAAACATCAACATTGCTGAGTTCCAGATTAAAACAGTAAAATAATTACTTTTTACAGAAAATAACATGCTTTAAAAGGTAACAATTTTAAACTTTTTTTATAAATGCATCACATTTTAAAATTATTAAATAGATAGAAAAAAATTTTTAGACTGAATTCCAGACAAGAAAAAAAAATAGCTTTGTTGATTTTCAAAATTTATATTTATACCAAAATCAAATTTAATATTAATATAAAAAATTCCTAGTAAAACTTTCATCCATATATCATACAGAATTATTGACAGTGTTTTAGAAGTTTTTTAAAGGCATTTCAACTTTAAGGGCTTTTTACTTACTTTGCATCATCATCGCCTAACCCTAATTCAAATACTCTGGTCGCCCCTAACTCTTCAAGTCGACTATCAACATATTTGCCCATGGAATTATAATGCTCATAAGTTTTGTTGCCAAGACCAAATACCTGGAAAAATAATGAGATGTTAAAAGAATGTATTAGCGTCTCTTTCCCAAAAGTAAAAATATTGCCAAGATTATTTTTAAAAATTGAAGAAATTTTCATATCCTAAATTGTTTTTGAATTTAAATAATTTCTTTTTCTAATTGTGAAGATATTGAAGATAAACATTCAATTGCTTTCTTTAAGGTGTTGAGTTTTCATCTTTAAAAGAAGTTTTGTAACATAACCATAAAACATTACAAAATTTTATTAGAATTAATGACCAGTAAACATCTTATAAAATTATTTCTTTTCCACATATATATATATATGTATGTAATGATATGATGAAGATGGGATGAATATAAGAATGGCGGGCTCGTAGTGTTTTGGATAATCCAGGGGGTAGTCATGATGGAGCATGAGACAAGACACTATTCAGTCATATCAAAGTCTTTATTGGTTGGCATAATCGCTGGATAGTTTATAGTTCTTAAATATTCGGATGACACATAATTCTCTGAAGATACAGTTTCGCAAATTACCTATTCTGGAGTCTGCCAGAACACACATAATGAGCAAAAAACCTGCAGCACAAATTACTGTGTGCTTGTAGGATGACATCAGACACACAAAAGCTTGAAATAGACACCCGTTCGCATGTGAGATGCAGGCATGTTAAAACTTTTAATTGGTTAGTTGAAAACATCTGACCTCGCACATCACATGAGGTGATCTTGCATCAGATGGACTGGATCTTTCTAGAACATTACGTCACACTGCTTTAAAAACACTTCTAGCTTCTACATGTGGAATAGGGAAAATATAATCGGTTACTTTGGTTATCTTTAGATCAGAATTTGGATTAAGGGGCGATACTTTATTGAGATAAAAATGGAAGAATTTTGAATAGGCATTCAATTGATGAAAGTGAAATGATATTGTTTCATATATATATATATATATATATATATATATATATATATAGCTAGCTATTTTATAGCTTCATATTAAGTAATTTATGTATTCCTGTTTCAAAAACCCATTTATACAACATACAGTTAGCATTTCAACTGGAATGAAAACAAATTGCATTGGCATGCATTCTTCCATCTTTAATTATAAAGTAGACTTACTGCAAAATTTAATCCACTGAGATCTGCATCACCAGACTGTAACCACTGATAAAAATCTTGAGCATTATCTGTTGGATCTCCTTCTCCATAAGTCGCTACACAAAATATAGCTAAAGAATTTTCGATCTCTGGAACTTTGGCTAAGTCTTCCTACAATTAAAAATTACCACAGTAATATATTTGTGATAATAACAGCTACAATAGAAAAGATAGTACAAGTAAAATATTAATTGAATAAATTGGTAATTTCTGTTTAAGAATGGTGAAGTATTGAGAGTAAATGCAAACATATATAAGTTATAACCAGAGTAATAATTAAATTCCCTAGCTTGGCATGTTACTGCAAAAACAGAAAATATTTAAGATTTTGATGATGAAACTTTATTAACTAGGTTATGTTATTTATATACCATATCATATTCTTCAGGATCAGCAACCATAGCTTTCATTCTATAACGATTGGCTTCTTTAGCAAGACGAGTTGCAAACTCTTCTGCTGTGCCAGTTTGGGAACCATAGAATACAATAATGCTGCGACCCTATTTAAAATGAAAAGTTAATTAACACCTATTTAATAAGACTGTATTTATATAAAATATATTATAGCAAAGTCAATATTAATGAATAAATTATTTGGAAATTAAAACAAAAATTTAATTTATATAAAAAACAAACTTACAGTAGATTTCATTTTTGTAATGAAACTTGAATCAGATACAGCAAATGTATTAGGCCTGTTAAAAAAAGGTTAATAAATATTTGAGAACATGATAACAGTTTTGGCATGAATCTAATAGTTTCCACACATTAAGTGATATTTGCTAAAATCAGTCACTTAATATACTTAATGATGAAAACAATGACTACTAAAGGCTCACCTCTCGGCCTTTTCAAAAGCAAACTTTATGCACTTACAGTTTTGAAAATGCTGGAATAAGGTGGGTTTAATAGACAGAATTATCAGCCTGAGAGGTAGTGAAGAAATTTTGACTTTTTAACATTATGTTTAGCATACATTAAAAAAAAAGTACTTTTCAGAATGGTCACAGACACTGAAGAAAGAGCATAAGCAGGATAAATAAAAAGCTAAAACACTTGTTTAAAAATTAGTATACCAAATATATTTTGAATGCAGCTAAGGCTACAAACAATTAAATACATGGCAAGTTAAAAATGTATAAGCAATTTTTAATAAAACCTATTTTCATGACACACAAGAAAATTATATATCTATTCAATTAAAAAAAATTAAATCTAATTTATTTTCTAATATTTTGTAAATCAGACCTTGATTCCTTTTATACCAAACAATAAAAAAAACAGAAAATTTTTAACTCAATACTGCAGCTAGTTTTTTAGAGTGATCCTGAAAATCAAGGATCAGAGTCTAAATTTTTGTTGGAGTTTATTAAGGAATAATAAATATATATTAAGCTATATGTTTTTGTACTTTGATTTAAAGCTTTCGATTCTATTCAAATCAAATTTTTTTTATAATGACTAGATATTTATTTTAAGGTACATGTGAGTAAATATTTGGTTATTTAAAACCAGAAATTGTATGTGATCTAATAAATTCTGCTATATATGATATATAGTGGGTGCAAAAAGCATTTCCACAGTGATTTTTCAATATGTCAGCAGGAAAATAAAATGCATGACAAAATTGAATAACAAAACATGCTTTTCAAAAAAAAAAAAGAAGGAACTATGAAATTTTCACCTATAACAGAAGAAATTACAGCATTTTAGAAGTACAAAAAATGCTTGCACACTTATGGTTCTCAGTTGCTTACACAAATTGTTAGCATTTAGCATGAAATTCATTGACATCAGTAATGGCCTGGTCTTTCTTTCATTGAATAAACTAGATTTTGATTTGTTTCATTGGCTATTTTTTCCCACCCACTTTCAATTACTGATATATAGTTTTTATGAATTATCTTCAAAATATTAATTGTAATATTTACCAAAACTTTTACTGAATAATGCTGTTACTAATATTTAGCTTTACTAATATTACATTAACATACAGTACATGTTTTAAAGACTAACAGAACTGGAGAAATTTATACAACAATTAATGGAAATAACAATCAAATGATAGTATGAAAGTAGCCATCAATACGCTTTAAATACATCCATAATAAAATGCTACAGCAGGTTTTTCCTACCAAAGATTAAAAAAAGGTGAATTCCTTGGAATGCAAAACATGAAGGGCATTTATAACTGAAGTTGAACAACAACTTTATAAGAAGAGGGAAAAGAGAGAATATGAAATTATTAAATAATAAATATCTATTTACTTCATAAAATAATTCAACACATTAACTGAACAGATGCACCAATCATTCCTTTTGAAAAAAGTACATTTAAAAATTGTACATAGAAAGAAAATACAGTATTAATAAAATTAAATAAGAAAGTCTATGGTCTATAGAAAAATAGTATATTCATTCAAAATTTTCTTCAAACAGCTAATTTAAAGCCTATCACTCATAAAAAGGATTGCATGTTTTATACCCATAACTCTTTTCCCCCAAAAGAATTAATTTTTTAAAAAAGAAAGAAAATAAGTCTAAGTATCAAAAAAGATAGTGAAGCAATAAAATTACTTAAAAAATATTAAGTAAAAATCATTTGAAAAGAGTCTTTATACATACTCTATTGAAAAAGATTTTACAGCCTCAGTTTCATTCTTTTTCTTGAAAAATATAAAATAAACAGTAACTGCTAAGATTGCAATGATAACAATGCCATCAAATAAGCCAAACATCTGCTGTTCAATCAAATTAGGTTCTTCAGTAGTAACTGGAGTTTCACTAGTTGGGGCTTCCATTTTTATCTGAAACAGAGACAAAATTAAGTATTGATGACTTATTTTATTAAAAAACAAAAATATTAAATAATAAATTTTAAAATGATACATAATATCTGTATGTCATTTATGGCTAATTTAAAGCCTATCACTCATAAAAAGAATTGCGTGTTTTAAACTATAACTCCTTCCATCTAAAAGAATTAATTTAAAAAATAAACAACCCATATACAAGTGATATATATATATATATATATATATATATATATATATATATATGATTATGCCCATATTTATATCACAAGATCAACAATTACAATACATACCAGCATTCACAAAATTAAAGATAAATATTTACAATTGATGTCTACAATGTACTGTCCACCTCTGAAGAGAAGAGACCAGGGACCAGTTTTAAAGTTGCTGCCTCAGGGAAGTTAATTATCCTCGAACCCTCATTTCGAGAATCAACTAGCCACAAGAAGTATTTATCACTCTTTAGACATTAAGAAAATTATGAAGGTTTTAACTATTTAGGCTAAAACCATCGCAAACTTTTCTTTTCCATTTTCATGTAATCAATATATTTTAAGACTTTTAACCCTGCTTCATATTACTTATTTCCCAAAGTAATATGAGAGTCTCAGGATTCCTTGATAAAATTTAGACTGATATTTGCTTTAACAAATTGTGGATATCAAAAAAATTTTTTATTATAGATTTCCAGATGTAGATGATTTCTGGAAACTTTTCTTTTTGAGGTTCTTAGCACCTTTTTTTTCACCAAAGGAACAGCAATTTTTTTTTTTGCAGTTTTGTTTTCATTTAAAAAAATAAGTGTAGCCAGTCATATTAATAAGTAATGCAAATATAAAACATATGGACTTCCAGAAACCAACCACAGCATGGCAAAATAATTATAATTATACTTTTAAAAAAGTGTTTTTCAATTATTGATTTTTTTTCATTGCATACAGTGTTTGAATTTATGCATTTCTTAGACTTATAGTGTAAAAAGATTAAATGATGTTTATACTTTGCTCCTGAGAAAAATTTCAGGATAATTTCTAAAAGTAAAATTAATTTTCTGAAAATCAAATAATTTTTAAATATTGATAGATAAAAAAGACAATGAAAAGAAATTGGAATTTCTTTTTCACTCAATAGAATTTAATTATAGTTTGAATATTATAAATTTTTGAACCAGTTTCATAAAATAAAACAATCTAAAAATGCATTTTCAATATTTTGTTATCCAAGTACTGTGAAAATAAATCAATATTTACATTTATATTCAGTACTATCAAAATATACAGCAAAATATATGAGAGAGATTTTACTATCTTTCACTACATAAAAAGTGATAGCAAAAAATATGATGACTACTAACTACACTAATGACTTCCTCTACAGAAAAATCACATGGAGCTTTACTAATTTTTCAACACTTTATAGAATTTTCCCATTTTCCACAATTTGAATAGAGAAAAATTTTGCTAAACTCCAATTTCATCCTCTGTGAAATAGGAATTTGATGTAATTTTTTCCAAATCTCATAACTTGGTTTTCATAGACATATTTTTTGCTAGTTTAAAAGTTTAACAAAAACTAGTGAGATGTTTTATTAAAATTCAAATTTAAAACATGGAAAAATAAATATAAGAACTCAACATTTAAAAATTTTAGATTATGGAGCAAATCCTGGCATATAATATTCTAATAGGCATAGAGTTTGAAATTCCCTTTTATCTATTAGCAGTAGATTTATATTCCCCTCCATTTATCTCTTGTAAACACTTCTACTACTTTAGCTAAATCATTAACAACCCACAGAAAAAGACACCTTTTTGATCAATCATTGACAGCTGTCTCATTGGGGAGTGCTACTGTTTAGCAACAATCCCCTCCTAACCACATCCTCGGCTTCAGCCAAAGGAAGGGGATAACATCCCACTGACACTCATTTTTTGTCACTTTCCATCCCTCATCAAAAATGAACCTTCTCCAGAGACTGGTCTTCCAGAGATCTCCTGAGGAGACCAGTACCTTAATTGCAAAAGGAAGATGCCAGCTGAGTATACTTAACTAACAATTAATCATTCAAATTTTTTATCAAAAACTTCCCAGAATTTATATTATACCAATGCCTTATTTTGATTGAATTGAATTTTAACCTGACAAATGATATAATCTGTTTTTACATATTTCATTCTCTTAACTGTTACAGTCTCCTTATTTCAATATTAAGATAATATGCAAAAAACACATAAATGAACTGAATCTTATGGATAATTTTTACACACACTTACATTTAAGTGTAAATCAGAATGCTTTAATATCAGTAATGATCTGTAACATTTCAAAACATAAATGTATACCACTACTTTTGGATAATTTTATAATAGTACACTATGTTGGTTGTTTTAAAATTTCATTTCTTCCTTTATTACTTGAACAAAATCTATATTATTAAAAACGTCCTAGTGAAAATAAAAGAATGTCATACTTTGATTCAAAGTAGCAAAACCTATGTTACATTTTATATGATATAAGAACATTTTACCCACCTAGATAACTTCGGGTGATTTCATTACGCTTTTATGTCAATGATTTACAAGTCTATCAAGCAATGACTCTTTTACGATACAAAATCAAATGAAACGATTTAAGAGTAACTCATCATAGAAACATTCAACAGGTATAATACACCTTATGCTTGAGGTGGTGGTGGCATTAAAATAAATTTTAGGTTCCTGAGAAATAAAATACATATTGGGGAAAATAAGTACGATATCAAAATGATAAAAGGATTTTGTGAAGTAAAGCAACCGCTTACGAATAGGAAAACAACCTAAAGAGCATCAGTAACAGATGACACTAGATTAGAGCAGCAGTTTAATAGTCACTAACAAATCTTAGATAAAAAATTAACGAGAAAGAAACGTGTGAACAACGACTAATATGAAAAAGAAAAATCCATGTCACTAATAATTTATGTATCTCCAGGGGGTAAAAATCATACTTACAAATTATGAGCGCTGGAGAGGTAGATAGAGTAGGGAGAGGTTGTTTATGTAAACATATAACTTCAATCACGGGTATAATCACATGTCATGCACAAAATATTAGTATATGAGTTGAAACATTTTCCAACTGCACAATTCACGCGACGACTGCAGGCGAAAAGAACACTTTTAACTATTTGCAGACGCAATTCACATACTGACAGCAGCGACCTCTATTATTGCGTCATAGTTTACTCGGGGCAATCTTGTGAAAGGAGAGACGGGAGATAGAGATACACGCTTTTACGGGAGATTATTATACAGATAAGAGATGACTTTTCCTACAAGCAAGCGGTTATTGCTTAGTTTGTAGTAACTTCTAAATTGTACCGATTAATATTTCTATTCGTAAGGTCAAATCATTTATGCTGAACTCGGAGGTCCTTGAACTTGACACTAGTGAATTCAGAGGAGAAAACGCGCAAATTGAAGCCTATTGGGAAATCTTCTAAATTCCGGTCACATAGACGTTTCGAAAATCAGATGTTAAAAATGGATAAAAAAGCGAGAAAATCCGGGGTTGCTCTTTATATATCTCCAGACACGGATTCTGGTTGCGCCGCTAACCAAACTCACCTCTCTCTCTTTTTTGCTACAATTCAGCACTCCTAAAAACGTTGAAAAAAATTCAAAAAAGAGGAAAAGTATTTCTAATCGGACATTTGTGATGTGGGATCTTTTATCTGTGAGTTAGACACATACGTCTCAGACTTGTTGATACGGGGAAAGGGGGGGGGGAGTGGATGACGGTATGGGATGTACTATGCTCCAATAAATGTCTAAGAAAGCATCAAAATACAAAAGGGTTTGGATTTATAATTCCGTTAGCTCAAAAAATCAGTTTTAAGTAAAGCAATGAAATAAATATGTTATGGAGTTGCGTAATTATTATCTTCACTGTATATTTCAGGCATACGGCAGTATATTAACATGTGACATAATATTTCCTCAAATGGTCTTATCTTTCTTATAAAATAAACTAGCTGAATACCCGTGCTTCGCTGTGGAGTACATTTTTGGATAATTACAATGAAAATCGTAACGGATATTTTTATAACCAAAATAATTTAGAAGAAAATATTCAAATTAAATCTAATAGAACATACTAGAGAATATAGTACAGCTAATATAGTACAGTTTGAGGAACATTTCCCCCGCCAATAACCAAAATTTCCTCAACCATTTTTTAAAGGGGATCCGCACAAATTAGGTCCAGTGGTTTGGTCTGTGCGAGGTTTGTCAGTCAGTCACGGAACTGTTTTATATATAGGTTTAATTTAACATCCATAAAACATACTAATTTGAATTAAATTCTTAAAATTTCCATCTCATTTAGTCTAATGGTTAAATTTTATTTTTTACTGTATTTTGATATTTTTTGTCATTTTATTTCGTTGTTATGCACGTGACGCAAAATTAATTTAAAGTATAACAAAAAGAAAAGAAATTTCGTGATCAGCATTTAATAAATTAAATTCTAAAAATTAATCTTTAAAAATTCACCAAAAATCAGAAAACGGTGGTAAAGATTCGAAAAAGATTTCATTTTAAAGGAATTTTCATGATCTTACTCGTGATATAAATTTTATAACCCTCAGATTATTATTTTAAATGCAAACTTAAAAAAAAATTACAAAACAGCTTAAAAATTTAATTTTAAAAAATCGAAGAACTTTTCAAATATCTTTCTTAGTGCACCCCTACACTATAAGAAGAATCGCCATGCAAAATTTCAACCCTTTAGGTCCAGCGGTTTGGTCTGTGCGTTATCTGTCAGTCAGTCACGGAACTTAAAACAGTTCCGTGACTGACATATACAGCTTTATACATACTACTTTATATATACAGCTCATATTCAAAATATTAGAATAATTACATTTTTTTACAAATTGAAAATATCGTTTGGTAATTTAATGTCTTTTAATGCAAATATGCAAACGATATTTTTTATTAAGAACTTATTGTTGATTAAACTTATTTATTATCTTAAAATTAATATAATTTTTGAAAAGATTAATTGAAAAAAAATTATTTTGAAAAGTCAAAATATTAGAATATTTATTCAATTGGTTCAAAATATTAGAACATTTCATATTAATTCTCCTTTATTTATCACCAATTCATAACTGGTGGCATGATTGATTAAATTCAGACCATTTTATTTAAAATCAGTATTCTTTTTGCAGTTTGTTTGCTTTTTCGTCTTAAAATGGGTCGTGTGAGTGATATTCCTGAATCTATTAAGCTTCGTATGGTTGATTTGTATCGGCACGGTAAAAATCAGTGTAATATAGCGAATTATTTACATTGTTCTCAATTAAGCGTTAGTAAAATGCTAACACAATATTAAAAAAATTGAAAATTTCAAAATAATCGCCGAAATGGCGGCCGAAAACCAAAAACATCTGCTAGAGATGACAAGAAACTGAAGCGTATAGTTAAGAAAAACCGTTTTAAAAGTGTGCGATTCTGCACCGAAAATGGAAAGAAGAAGGAGTTGAAGTTTCTAAATCGACAACATTAAGAAGTCTCCATAAATTTAAGTTTGAATCTCGTGTACCGAAAACAAAACCTCTCATGACTGCCAAACAAAAGCGTATAAGATTGAATTGGTGTAAATCAAGACGTTTATGGAGCGAAGAAGATTGGAAAAAAATATTATTTAGTGATGAAAGTATGTTTTGTGTTTCATATGGTAATCAAGGTATTCGAGTTTGGAGAATGAAGCAAGAAGCATTGGATATAGAATGCCTTAAACGTTCGGTAAAATTTACTGCTAGTGTCATGGTTTGGGGTTGCATGAGCGCAGAAGGACCTGGAAAGTTATGCATCGTCTACGAAAAGTTTAGATATATCAAGAAATTTTGGAATATTACATGATTCCATCATCAGAAAATTTATTTGAAGATGATTTCATCTTTCAATAAGATTTAGCTTCACCGCATACCTCGGTGTCAACTAAGAATTGGTTCCGCCAACGTAAAATTAAGGTACTTCCTTGGCCACCAAACTGACCAGACATTAATCCCATCGAAAACTTATAGGGTATAATGAAGAAAAAACTCCAAGAAAATCCTCGTTCAAGTAAAACTGAGTTAGTGGCACGTATAAAGTCTATTTGGGCTAATATTGATAGAAATGTTTGTAAACACCTTGTATATAGTATGCAAGATCGATTGTACGCTGTTATTAAAGCTAAAGGGGGTGCTACAAAATATTAACTACCATTTACTTCATATTCATAAGGTAATGTCTTTGCGTAAAATAAAATATTCTAATATTTTGAACCAATCTAAATTTTACTCTAATATTTTGATGTGTTTCAGAAAGCTGTTGTATACCTAATTTATTGTATGTTATATTTTGTAAATGTTAAAATCTTATCTAAACATTCCAGATTTAATTTATAAGAAATGTAATTGCATTGACTTAGTATCAAAAATAAATAAATGGAAAATAATTTCTTTCTTATTACTTTTTCTCAATTATTCTAATATTTGAATCTGAGCTGTAGATAAACTGGAATATTAGGTTAAATAGGAGTTTCCTTTTTCTTTTTTCAATGCAACCGAGACATTTTTCAACCATTAGGTACCGTTCACTACAGTTCGAACTACAGTGCTACAAATCCACATGGAAATAAAAATTTGTTTTAAAATCTATTTTCATACATTGGGTTGTTTGAAGCAAGTCTTATGTTTCACAAAAAATCTTTTTGTATGTTTCGGGACCTTCTATAAACTCCAATAGCTTCCTTCTCTCGGGGGTTTCCTGTCTTTGTCACAAGAGTAGAAGCTTTCAATTCAGAAGGCAAAAAAATGCTGCAAGCAAACGTCGTATGAATGACATCGATAACATCCGATTTTAAAGTATTAGGTTACAATCCTATTTTCAGGTGGTTTGACTTTTATTTTATACTAAAAGATGGAATTTGGTGAACATGAATCTCCTAAAAAACGATGAGTAGCATTACATTTGATTCCTGAGAGTCATAAAGCTGGATCTACAAGGTGTAACCTATAAATAAGGTGACTAATCACAGAAATGCTACAGTATTATATACTTGCAAAAAATACCTTATTGTCTTTTGAAGTACTCCTTGCCGGATGTAATGCATTTCTGACAACGTTCGTATAAGTGTTAGAAACTTCTGGAATAACCCAGTGGCGTAGAGAGGGGGGGGAGGGAACGGGGTACCTAACAATTATATAAAAGATGGGTATGTGAAATATTGCAAGCTCTTATTTTAGTTATCTTTCAAAGATGTTTTTAGCAGAAAAATAATGTTCCGTTGTTAATCAAGGGCAAATGAAATTCAGGACACTGTCTGTGAATTCGTGAATTATTATAGGATTTTTACATAGGCGCTAATGATAACGTACAGGGGGAGAGGGAAATAAACATTGCTAATCTATTTCATGGATGCATATTTTCATCAATACATGCACAAAAACATACATTTGAAGCTGCAAAAGTGATGACGTCGAGATCAACAAGTGATAACGGCTAGAACAAGTGGTAATGTATTTTCTTCTTCTTTTTTTGAACTTTCAAATAGATTAATTACCTTTTTTCACATACACATGCACGATAATGACTATCTAATGCCTTCTTCTCTTCCACCTCCAGGTGCAGGTTCATTACACTCGAGTTTCCTTTTTGCAAGATATCGTCAGTACTCGATACTAACTTACATTCAACTTTTTACTGCAGCATTTCTGCATTCATTGAAATAGTCTACCGTTGTTTGACTCTGATGTGCCAAACGTGGCAAAATTTCAAGTTCACTTTCATACGTTTGAAATCCGGTTAGAATTCTCAGCAGAAATTTAAATATTCTCTCGGGTGCAGTACAAAGCCTCTAAACAGGTCTGAATTTGCCCTCAAGCCAGTCACAGTTTGCCCATCACTGTTTTAAAGTTAAAGGTGAAAGTAAAAGTGAAAGCCAATGTTGAAGCAATTAAAATTAATTATTTTTCTTTATGCAGAAATTGTTTTCCAATTTCTTAATAAACTGCTTTCGATTAATAAACCACTCACGCTTCTGCTTTTGGCTTTCCCAGTAAACTGGAATGCAGATCAGCTGGAGATGAAAGCTCTTAAATCTACTCTAATTTCAAAGAGTGATTAGAAGTTTCTCGTCAGCAGGTGTAGCCCTTTGTCAGGCAGGGAGTGCTAAATGCTACAGGTCAACCCTTGAGAAAGGGGCAGGGGAAGAATACGGGCTATCTATATATTTAAGTTGCTAAGCTGACTTTTTGGGCAGTCCGTGAGAGAAAACTACTGCATCAATTTACTTCATATTGGTCTTAAACGAAAGATTGTAATCTGTAGATTTGTCAAATTTGGTTTTTGTAACCGCAATCTATATATTTAAGTTGCTAAGCTGACTTTTTGGGCAGTCCGTGAGAGAAAACTACTGCATCAATTTACTTCATATTGGTCTTAAACGAAAGATTGTAATCTGTAGATTTGTCAAATTTGGTTTTTGTAACCGCAATTTCTATTAATAAGCGATAATTTTCAATTAAAAATTGATTTCTGCGCATGTTCAAAGGCATGTTTAAATCTGTCTTTAGAAACTCACTGCTTCTGCGCATGCTCAATGACATGTTTTAATGATAAACACGTTTTTGTTCCGAGGAGTCTCTCTCGATCTCTCTCTGTCATTCTTATTTTTATGATAATTATGTTTGTGAAATATAAGATTAAACCTCACGGAAATTGTTTCACGCTGTTTAATTAGCGATAATTTACAAATAAAAAAAATTGCTCTCTGCGCATGCTCAGTGACATTTTTAAATCTGGCTTTAGATACTCACTAAGCACGAGTCCGCTTAAAACACATTAATTTGTTTTTGCGCATTATTATGATTTTCAACATTTGGCAATGATGTGTTGAGTATAATTTGTGTATTAGTATACATTTATTTACTATCTATCCGTCATGTTTTGACGGGTATCACCTAGTAGGTATATTAAATTTGTTAACTATGTCTACTGCCCCGAAAGTAACTTCCATATATATATCTATATATATAAAAGAACTTGTCTGTTTGTTTGTCCGCTATAGAACCATAGACTGTTTCACCCACCGGGATCAAATTCGGCACAGTTAATGTTTTGGACCCGAGAAACTTAAATCAGGAAAAACGAAATTTGGGGCTCAATTAGTTTATTTAAAATTAATTTTTTAATGTTTTTTGTGCCCCTAAGCGCACCTCTTAAATGTGGATACAGTCCCTTCACCACAGCCAGTCTAATTCGATACGCGGGGAAAAGAGGTTTGTTCTGAGGGGGTGATCTGGGGTGGTTTGAGAGTTGGTTTGCGGGAGACGGGAGGGGGGGCGAAGTGTTTATTTGATTTTCCTTAGTGGAGTCGTGAAAGCCGCTGCTTTAGACAATTTTAGACAATGGTGTTCAAACTAATAGAACTTAATAAAATTTGGGAAAAAAAGGAAAAAAAAAAAAAGAAAAATTAAGTGTGCTCCATGGTCAGTTTTTGGAAGCCTTCTGTTGATCTAAATATATTAATTGTTTGAGGATCATAAAATGGAAAGAAGTTTAAGAGTTCTACAGGTTTTGCCCTTAGTTCGCGAAACAGAATTAACATAGATATGTATTTGAATTACTTATTCCGTGAAATCATATAAGATAAATCTTTTAAAGTTTTGGGGTTTTTTTAAGCAGTGGGAGGAAAAGCTCTTTAAACAGAGAAACATAACGACACACAACTTCCATACTGAACTATTAATCCATTTGTTATATTAAGGCATAAGAAAATTAATGAAATTATTTTAAAAGAATGATTGCCCGGGTAGATATATAGATATCAAATTTTTCATGCTTTCCATCAAAAAAAATACTGGGTATATCATTTCAGTAGAAACGCGCTAAGCGTATTCTGTCTGGCCATATGAACATGAAGAGCGGGGGGGGGGGTGCAGCCCAGTATTTTTTTGATGGAATGCATGAACAATTTTATATCTATATATCTACCCGGGCAACGCTGGGCAATAATGCTAGTCATTTATAAAACACTAGCGGCCCGTCCCGACTTTGTCCGGATTGAACAAAATATTGTACCAATAAATTTCCAGTTGATAGCCAATAAATTGCAAATCTTTTTTACCTTAAATATCCAATAAAAAGCGTAGTTCCAAATGTAGTTTTCTTCAATAAACCCTTTAACGTTGCCAGTTTCAAAAATCCTTTTTGTATTTATCAATACCTCCTCTACTTGAATCTTTCAAATATTACAACCTTTTCCTTACGGAGTGGGATAGCATATATCCGAAGCACATACTCTCGAAAAATACTGTGTGATGTCGGCAGAGATATAGTCTCGAATTCCACTTCGTTGTGACTTTCCTAACGGCTTTGGCCCCAAAGAACAATTGTGTGACATTCTGGGAACGGAGGGTGAATCTTGCAAAATAGGACTGAATAATAATCTTTTGTCGTTCTAGCTAGAGGTTATTTCTTTTCACGCTAGAGACATCAGAAGGGCGGTTCACCCGCGGTTCATCCATTTTCAGCCTTTTGAGAGATGAAAGAGGCACGGGGTGCCGATGAACTACTATTGAAATTCTTCTTCAATAGTAAGAAAGCAATTAACCACTCTTTCCCCTGACCCCCCCCCCACGCTGAATGTCCCACACGTTAAATGTGGATAGGAAGTAGATAACATTTTCCCGTCCTAAAGAGCGATTTTGAAAAACAGACCCCGTAAGCTAAAGGGTGTTGCTATGGTTACTTGATTGCGGTTGACAAAGGAAAAGTTGTAAGGTACATTGTAATGTACAAAAGTTGTACATTACCCTCCACATACAAAATCTGCTCTCTCTCTTTATATATTATTATAGAAGTATAGATACACATTGGTATCTCAAAATTAGAGTGAGAGATGAAATAAAAATACAAAAATAAAAAAAAAGGATTTTAAGTAAAGAATGTTTTTTTAATTATTTTAAGCACCTAAAATAATATTCAAATTAATATTACGTTACTTAATAATTGTGTGCACGGCCGCCATCTTGGATTTTTTTGCGCCAACTTGGCGATTTTACCGTGTTTTGAGGAGTTTAAAAATTCTCGCCAATGTGTTTTAAGCGGTGTTTTCAAAACGCTGGACTTTGAATTTTTTTAGCTTTTTTAATTAAAACCACTTTTTTAAATTATGAAACTTGGAAATTTTTTGAAAAAATCATTTAATCGTTGGACTGAGATTTTTTTTTGTCATTTTTAATTAAAAACTACCTTTTCAAATTATGATCCATATGAAAAATTTGGTCAAATGAATTTTACTTACAGATAAAATTTCAATGCCATGTATTCAGTTTGCCCTACCTCTTTGACTAATAGCAATGAATCACCAAAATATTATGCCAATATATTGTTAATTAGAAAAAAAATACAACATTTTCGTACCACCTAAATAACTTGCAATTTAAAAATTATCTAAAATTCAGCTTTGAAAAATGTAAAATAATTATGAACCCATAAATTTATGGTGAGTAATCAGATCCTCTTTTTTTTTTGTTTGTTTGGTTAGTGCATTGTGGTAATGAAATTTTACTTCAGATTTGACCTTAACCAAATATTTGGTGCATACAATAAAATCGGTACAAGGATTATTTGACCATTTATCCTGCTGTGTTGGAAATAAGAAAAAAAAAACCCCTTTTCCTAAACCAATAACTTAATCTTAACTAACTTCTTAACTTAGGTTCCTGGGGAGAGAGAAGTTGAACTTCAGTTATTTAAATTTATTTATAATCCACTACAACTTGGAATTATAAAATATTTTAAAATATATTGTATTTAAAATGTATACTGTATTTTACATTTTACGAAAAAATGATGGCAGATAATTTTTACTTCAAATAAATGAAATGGTGTATCATTATAGTATACTAATTGACAATCGATAAACAAAATTAAAAGCAACTTAAATTTAATAAGTTAACGAAAAACTGATAATGGATTCAAAAATTTTCAACAAAAAGACTCTTAGTTTAAAAAATAATTTACTCTTTTGAGTATGGTCAATTTGACTCAGATTTCCAGGTCAAGGCCGAGATCTGACCTAAAATTATTATACTGTAATTAAAAGATCACATAAGAAATAACTGTTTGATCTTAAAATTAGAGAATTTGACATTGGGTTATTTTTACCAGAACGCAATAATTATCGCCATGCGAAATGCGCCAAACTCTGGCGGAAAAATCCAAGATGGCGGCTGTGCACACAAATCTAGAGTACTCCCCCTAACTTTATTTCTACTGATCAGATATACATAATATATAGCCTATGTCCATCTGGAATAATGTACCTTTCAAACAGTGAAAGAATTTTTCAAATAGGTGCAGTGGTTCCGGAGATTACCCTCCACGTACAAAATCGCTCTCTCTTTATATTTAAGTATAGATTTAAGTTGTGTCTATCTTTTCTACAGTGTTTACATGCTGGGTTAAAGCGAACCTGGGTAATCAGTAATTAGTAATTGGTAATCAGTAATTGTTAATCGAACCCTGTTAATATTTTAATGTTAATGTAATTAAAACCTATAATCGGCATATTTCCATTTTAGGGTCGTTTCCACCTATCTGAGGGGTTTTTTGTACCATTTTTTTGTACCATAAGCATGCACAAAATAAATTTTAATCACAGTAAATAAATATCAACATACTCTAATTACATCCTAACTACGAACACATAAATCCTAAAATCTCAATAGAAATTTTATAGCAAACACATAGAAAAGAAAAAAATTATATACATGCATAAAACCGTAATGAAATTTCAAAATCGGAAACCCATTAACGTTATATATCAAAACACAATTATAATAGATTAAAACATGATTTTCTATCAAGAAAAAAATTCTCTCAACCATAACTATACTAATTGTATATCATCGCTCTTAAAAGCACGGCGACAAATAAAAATAAAAATAAAAGTTGTTAAGATACACAAAAATAAAATTATGGACTAAAGTCACACACATGTCAAATTGAAATAAAATTGCTAAAATGCTACTAATTTTGCCAATAAATTATCTAAAGAATCAAGCATTAGACTCTAAGAGTCAGGCATGTTTATATATATATAAAAGAAAAAAAAAATTGACATACATATATTCTACTGACAGAAATGTGCATATAATAATAAAATGTTTTTTTCCCGATATATATATATATATATATATATATATATATATATATATATATATATATATATATATAATATATAAATTTGAAAGAAATATTATAACCCATACATTTTATAATAATTAAATGAAGCCACAATAGATATTCACAATTTAAACACATTAAGAAAATAATTTAAATTCTTGTATTTGATCAAGAATTAAAACAATTAATGATAAAAAAAACTGTATCATCATAACATACAATATGTTAAAAAAAATCCTAATTTAAACTAATGAAAAGAAAAGGTAAATATTTACTGTGTCAATTTTCTTTTCTACAGATATTCTCTAAAAAAAAATTAATATCCTTATAGGATAACATTTTTTTTTTTTAAGATACCCAAATGATCACGGCAATCAAATGGAATGGTCACGGCAACCATCTGCTGGGTGGAAATATGCTGATTATAGGTTTTAATTATTTTAACATTAAAATATTAACAGGGTTCGATTAACAATTACTGATTAAAAATTACTGATTACCCAGGTTCGTTTTAACCCAGCATGTAAACACTGTAGAAAAGATAAACACAACTTAAATGTTTTATAAATGATGAGGACCAATATTTACAAATTAACAATAAAATATTTATTACACAAATAAACAGTTAAATTATACAGTATTAAAACTGATTTACTATTCTCATAGCCACATGCATAATTAATAATTAATAATCTGCTGAAATGATTAATATTCTTAAATATTAAGGTGGGTCCTCACCGAAATAAAATAGAAAGGTACGTATCATTTAAGGGATATTTAATTTAAATTTAATTAGAAAAAAATGTACTGCCAAACAACAGAAGTGCAAAGATTGACTTACCCCAAAATTGGCTTGCTAAGGGAATTGTTAAGGGAAAACTGACGACGTTCCATCTTTGTCGCAGGGCGGCTCGAAAGCCAAAACCCTAGAGCGGGGGCCTAAAGGCCACTCACTCTCCTAGGAACCCTTGCTGGCTTAAAGAGCCAGCACATATACACACACACACACACACACACACATATATATATATATATATATATATATATATATATATATATATATATATATATACACACACACAGTAACCACCGCTTATAGTGATCAGTGGTTATAAGAATCAACCGTTTATAAGAATCAATATCGCAAAAACAAATGTATTATTTCCATGTTAAAATTTTCGCTTTAAAGAATCAATCCACCGGTTTTAAGAATCAGCTTATACTCTTCGCTTTCCTTTCATTTTTCCAAAAAAGCCACTTAAACCCTCAAAAGGCACGAAGTTCTTTCTTTATGTTTTTTAAAGAAAGAGTGATAAGATGGGATGGAATACAGTCGTAAAATGCATTTCTTTCTTTGTTAGACATAATAGTTTCCCCTTAAACGCTTTAGCACATCACTGTCCTATTAGCTTGGCCCGGGGGCATCTTTACCCGTCCGAGTCCGATTTCACTTTTCTCCACTGTCAAACAAAGATAGGAACTCTTTTTTCCCACCTCCCACATCCTGGTTGCGGCTTCCTGGACCCTGAAACACATAAATCTTCGGTGAAGACCATGGCTTCCACTATGACTTAGGCAAACGTAACATTAGTAGATTCAGCACGTTATCAAACCGTGAAACGTAAGCTAGAAGGTGAATCTTCGTCTGAGACTATTGGTATTGACAGAGGTACAAACAGCCTCCTGAAAACTTCATTACGTCAAACTACCAAAACAAATTTTTCCTTGCTGCCTTCCTGTAGTTGAAATGTTAAAACTGTTAAGCAGGTATGTTGTAACAAATATTTTTTCTTCTCTTACTATAATTATGTGTATCTATTTATAAGTCTAGAAATTAAGTTGTATTTTTAAAATTATAAAAAATTATTTAATAAAAGAAAATTAACATAAATTAAAGAGTATTTTATGGTAAATGATCTAATATATGTATGTATGGGTGTGTGTGTCCAAAAACGTAAATTTCGGCTATAAGAATCAACCGCTTATAAGAATCAAAAACAGTAATAACAAACGTGATTCTTATAAGCGGAAATCACTGTATATATATATATATATATATATATATATATATATATATATATATATATATATGCGTGTGTGTGTGTGTGTGTATTTATAATTCTATTATTATATCGTTACGGGAGTGCAAGAACAAGGTAACTTATCAAAATATATAACAAAAAGAATTATTTTTGAGATATCTGGCTATTTATAGCTAGATTGCACAAGAATTCTGACACATATCTGACATAACTAAAAAAAAAAAACTCAAATTTAATAGCTCAATTGGATGAGGAATGCTCATCGAACCAGCGAGTAGCCAACCGGGACTTGTGAGAGTTACAGTTGTCTTGCTGGAAAACTCCATTACCGTGCGGATAACAGAACAGCATAAACGGATGGAGGTGATCACCCAGCAACTCTACGTACCGAATTGCATTGAGGGAGGTTGGTACACGCACCAAAGATCCCAAACTGTGCCACGAAAAAACACCCCAGACCATGATTGAGCCACCATGCCCTTGTACAGTTCCAGCCAGGCATGCAGGATCCATGGCTTCATGAGCCTGATGCCATATTCTCAGCCTCCCGTTGGCTTTAAGTAGTCGGAATCGAGACTCATCACTCCATGCTACTCGTCTCCAGTCCTCTACACTCCAGTCTCTGTGCTCTCTTGCGCACCAAGAAAAATTAGCGCACCAAGAAATAATTGCGGGATCGTAACGAAACTTGCAATGAAGGTACATGTCGGGGAGATATGCAAATGATTAGAAATGCAGCGTCATTGCGCATTACGTATAGCCGGCAGAGGGCGTTGAACATCGTACTCTGTGGAGTATAAAACAGGTAACCAAAGCTTGTTTGAGTGTGCTGAATCATTTACAAAGGAAGAGCTGAGATAGACATGCCATTACGCCGTGTTCGAAGACGATATAAGCAGTTGTCGCAGTTTGAGAGGGGGAGAATCGTCGGGATGATGGAAGCTGGGTGGTCAGCTAGGTGAGTAGCTCGTCAATTTGGCCGCTCTGATTGTGTTGTGAGGAGGTGTTGGGACCAGTGGACCCGAGAGATGTCATGTAAACGAAGACCAGGCTCAGGACGCCCTCGACAGACCAGTCGTCGAGAAGACCGCCACATCGTAAGAAATGTACGCGTACAGCCAACTGCTTCATCGGCCGCCATCCAGGCACAGGTAGCACCTTCACAAGAGGCCTCTGTGTCTTCTCGAACCATACGAAGGTGCCTGGCTGAAGGACAGTTGGTATCGCGGCGCCCATTACGTGTGCTGCCCTTGACGCCCACCCATCGCGCCTCCGTTTGGAGTTTTGCCGCGCACGAGGAAACTGGACTGCAGCGGAGTGGAACCAGGTCGTCTTTAGCGACGAATCCAGATTCAATCTCGGCAGTGATGACAATCGTGTTGGTGTGTGGAGAGCCCGTGGTGAACGCTTCAATCCTGCCTTGCTGTACAGCGACACATCGCTCCCACAGCTGGTGTGATGGTATGGGGTGCCATTGCCTACAATACACGGTCACCCCTAGTATTGTTCCGTGGCACCATGACAGCCCAGCGGTATGTTCATGAAATCCTGCAACCACATGTGTTGCCACTCATGCAACGGCTCCCAGGAGCCATTTTTCAACAAGACAATGCTCGGCCTCATACGGCAAGGGTGTTACAAGACTGTCTCCGCACTGTTACCACCCTTCCTTGGCCTGCCCGATCCCCAGATTTGTCTCCAATCGAGCATATCTGGGATCATTTGGGACGACGAGTTGGGCATCCCACGAGTTTGAACGAACTAGAGGCAAGGTTACAGCAAATATGGAACGAAATGTCTCAAGACATCATACAGAACTTGTATGACTCAATGCCCGATCGTATCGCATCGTGCATTCGAGCTAGAGGGGGTCCAAAGGAGTATTAACTCCTCCGTTCTTTTGCCTTTTTCTCTGAAATAAATTATCCCTTTTCTTTGATTTTCTTATCATTTACTTATATCAAAGTAGTCATTACGTATGTAAAATTTCGTTTCATTTTGACGACTCCTTCTTGGTGCGCTAATTTTTTTGTCCATGAGTGTATATCCAGATTTTTAAATTTTAATAAACAACTTCATATTTAAATACCACCTCAAATAAGAATAGTAAAGTAGAAGCATTTTTAAATAATTTTAACATTATACAGAAATACAATAGAAAAATAATAGTATTAAATTATAAATAACTGACATAGCAACAATTCCTAAAATAATTTTAAAATCCTATGGAAAATTTAAGCTAGTAAGATATTTGCATTTGTTTCTTGCTTGAAAGTAATTGATTATTTGGATCAAGCTTCGTAACGCGAAGCCTGCGTGCATACATTCATGCCGTTCTTTATTTAATTCCATTGATTTGAAAATTGTAGTAATCTATAAAATTAAATATTAATTAATACAAGTGTTAGCTTTTATTAAGACCGCACAAGAAGATCACGGAGGCCGCACGTTCCCCACCTCTGCCATAATCCCATAAGGTTTATATGTTCGGGTATTTGGAACATCTCGGTTTATCCTGGTTATTTTGTACATTTTATTTTTCATCCCTTCTCAACTCCCATGCCGATGGAGCTGAACTAGGATTTAAACGGCATCGGGATTGTCACCATTCATCTCAGCGACCCCGAAAACTGTAGATTTGACACTGCTCTTGGTCCTTTTGGATATTTTATTCCCCCTACTCATCCCCTCCAATGTCGATGGAGGCTGAACATGCACTTAAACGGCATCGGGAGTGTCACTATTCATCACAGCGGTCCCGAAAACTATGGATTTGACACTAATATCAGTCATTTTCGATTATTTTTACATGTCACCCCTTCCCCCACCCCTAGGGGTGCTAGGGGTGTCTTACCCCCCCCCCCCCCCCCCAGTGTTTCTTTTCAGATTGTAAATCATATGCGTACCAAGTTTGGTTGAAATTGCTCCAGGTGTTCCAGAATGATGTTGGAACATACATACCTACATACTTACATACAGTCGAACCCCGTTATAACGAACTTCAAGGGACCAAAGGTTTTGTTCGCTTTATCCGGTGGTTCACTATATCCGAGCTGTTAAGAAAAATGCTAGAGTCACCAAATGCTAGAGTTCACCAAATGTTCGAAAATTCGAATAATCCGGGTAATAAGCAAAACAAAATCCTTAACTAAGCAGACTTACCATTTATTACGATAAAAAACTATGTTTTGTAACAAAATTGCATAGTGTTATTTACAAGACATTAAAATATATAAAAATAACTTTTCGCATCATTTCTTAACAAAGAATTGGTAAGTCTAGTAAAGCTTTCTTACACTCAACAAAAAGCATTTTATTACCATAATTTATTGTACAATTTATGCAGGAACTATACATTGAATGAAACTAAAAAGCCAATATTTGGCGTACTCGTGGTTACGTTCTTGGTATCATAGTTAAAAATTATTATCTAATGTAAACATTAAATAAAAATAATATCTACAAATCTGATCCGGATTATTCGGAAATCCGGATCAACGAGAGCAGGATAAACGAGGTTTTACTGTACATCCTTTTATCTCTATATATAAAAGAGCTTGTCTGTTTGTTTGTCCGCTATAGAATCATAGACTGTTTCACCTACCGGGACCAAAGGAACCCGAGAAACTTAAATCAGGAAAAACGAAATTTGAGGCTCAATTAGCTTTTAAAAAATTAATTTTTTAATGTTTTTTGTGCCCGATAGAGGTGCGTCTACCCCCTGTGGATTCCCCTCAACCAGCTGCGTTAAGAGGGGTGGTTTGAGGATAAGAGGGGGGGGGGGGGGGGCAAATTCCAATGCGCGGGAGAAAGAGGGTTGGGCTCTGGCTCCCCAGATAAACACAACTTTCCTGGCTCTGCTATGTGTTGCAGTAATGGGAAAGTGCAATTGCCTACAATTCAAGAACCACCCGAGCCTTTGAGAACATTACTCACAGGTAATACATCTGATTCAAAACATTTCTTACAAAACATACAAGCTTAAGGAAAAAGGCTTCATGGGGAATCAAGCCTTACTTTGATTAAATAAAGGGGATAACGCATCTTGCACTTTACCTCTTGGGTGAAATGGAAAAAAGTGCGTTTTTAAGGGAAAAATAAATAATAACGGCAAATGTAAATTATAAAACTTATTTCTTATTAAATAGTGGATAAAAAAATCTAATTAAATCTAATTGAACAGTATCTAACAAATATAATTTAACAGTAAAGTTATTCAATCTAAACGTGCGAATCCCGCAACACGGTGTTATTAATTCTCAATAAAATCAGACGAAGGTCCGCAGGCTCAAAGTTTCTTTCTTTCTTATCGTTTGTATATCATTTCAGTAGAAACGCGCTAAGCGCATTCTGTCTGGCCAGATGAACATGAAGAGTGGGAGTGCAGACCAGTATTTTTTTGATGGAATGCATGAAATATCTTATATCTATATATCTACCCGGACAACGCCAGGCAATAATGCTAGTATATATATATATATATATATATATATATATATATATATATATAGACTAGCTGAAAACCCGTACTTCGCTAAGGAGTACATTCAGATTAAATAAAACGGTCAATATATGCAATTAATGCCAAAAATATGTATAAATATATCTATATTGCAAGGTCCGGTTCTGTCTGTCGGTCACACTCTCCGGGTGTACCGCCTCAATGTGTGCGTGTGTGCGGCCTATGAAACTTACAGCCATGAAATTTGGCACACGGGTAGTGCAGACTATGGGAAAGTGCACCTCGAAGCCCGAATTTTAAATTTTATTCTAGAAAATTTTGTATTTTATGTTTTGTGGGATATTTTATGTTTTTTTAACTTCAGATTACGATATCTCGGCAAAAAATGATTGTAGAATTTTGATCTTTTTACAGTCCAAGACTACAGACATATCTCCTTCAAACAAGACCTCATTTGTTTAAAAATAATTTAAAACAGACTAATATTTTCATCAAAATATTAAACCCACTTTTTCGAGAAATTTACGCTATTTTGAGGATCTACGGTCGATGCTCTTCGAGTTTCTATCTTACAAAGAAAATATTTACATCATCTGGAAGATGAAAGCTTTCTCATTCATATAAACCTCATTTGAAGTCTCTATCTTAAAATTTCGATTTTTAATTTAATTTTAAAGAACGATACTTAACAAATTTTCTATCGGTTCTTCAAACGCGAAGAACGGCAAATTCTCCCCTTGGGTTGTAAACAACGATTGAGTCATTCATTCACTTGATTCATTCACTTCATTCATTCAGTCAGTTACGGAACTGTTTTATATACTATATGGATTGCGCTATTTCCCTTCTATAGTAAATTGCAGACGAATGATTTCAGAGTTAAGTATTACACATACATTTTGATAATTTTTTACTGGACTGTTAATTTTTTAAAATTATGCAAAACATCACGAAAAAAGTTCAGATTTAAAAGTAACCAGTACAACCGTCACGTGATTTTAGAGGTCCGTCCCGGATTTGTTCGCGGAAATGAGGCACCACTTCTCAGGTCTCAAAAGCGGAGCTGCGTCGTTTATATATCTTGTTATACATGGTTTTGCTACCCTTATAAAAATAACTGAATACGAAGTGAGGCAAATTTGCGTCACTTCGGCAAATTTGCGTCGTTTGAATAGAATGCACATTTTTGTCTAACCGAGTTTCTATTCAGATTCTCAAGTTCATATTATTTACTCTTTTAAAAGTATACCTGAAATGCGCATTAACACATGAGTGAATATTAATACTTTTCGAATATTGTTGTTGTTGTTGTTTCTAATGCCCACTGGCTGGAATTTATTCCAGACCAATTCCCTATAGACTACAGGCTGAGGGGTGCGGCTCCGGGTAATGATGGAACCACAAGTGTTGGAGTCTGATTTAGCTAGGTGCCACCGCAATTTTGACCGAGCACCAGGGTTGCCAAATAAAAACACAGAAAATAAGGGGCAGGTTAAATAAAAGCACCGAAAATAAGGGATGGGTTTTGATAACTATACTACAGGGGAGTATGGAATTCCTCCCAGGGAAAGAGGATCTGGGGGTACTCCTCCGGAAATTTTTCAAATTTTAACCTTTCAAATAGCCATTTTCAATGTATTTTCTTTCAGTTTTGCAACTTACATAGAGTTTAGGTTACGTAAACAATAATGTAATTACATAGAAAATTTGAAATCAAATTAAAGTTGGTTTAGGCATAGAGTACAAAACTGATTTTTATTTTATTAGTTTACTACAGCTAAGTAAGTGCCCTTATGAAGTGTTAGGGACGTGTATGTAAAATTTGTAATTTTATTATTGTACAATGTACATAATATAATGTGCGCAGGAAATCTTTGGGACGACTTTTGAGTCATAAAAAAGTTTTCGAATGAGCATGTTCCCACAGTCCATTGAATTGTATGATATAATGTGCTTTATTGTGCGAAATAGTAGCTAACTCTACTAGAGCGATTTTGTCACTTTCAGGGGAAACTTAAGTGGTGAAAAACTTTGGCAGATTGCTTCTAGATGAAACAGTTATTTTGTTTTTCTTGTGCTCGGCACCCTGAGCATGTTGAGTTACGTCACTCCGACCTCCACGGGCAACCGAAAAATCCTTATTACAATAGCTACAGCGTGCCTTATTGGCGTTGTTGGGACTAGGCCTGAGCCAATCTTCGTCCTTCATCCATTCATCCCTAAAATCACATAACCTTTTTTTCGGCCCATCACTGTTGGATTTTGAACGTTTACCATTAACACTGTTCATATTCAGGTATTAGTTTTATAACAAACACTTAATTCAAACGCCACTATCTATCAACACGATCACACACTAATCTGCATTCGTATTTAGCACTAGACTGAGACTGTTGTTGTTGTGATGTTCGGATCCCGGTGCATACAGACAACCTTCTCTTCTCGGGCCTGTTTACATAGGAGTCCGGTAGCGGAAGCGTTAAAGTATTGAAATATATAACCAATGACAAACCTCCAAACGATTAGCAACGAAATTTTTAACGCCTATGATTGGTTTATTTCTGTCTCAGCCATCTTTCCTTTTACGCTTCCGGACCGGATGTGAACAGCCCTTGTAAGCGCCCAACTCGTATACAATAAATTTCTCATTTCGGCGAAAAACGGGACTTTTGCCGTCCCGTATCAAAGTTCCCCGGGACGCGGGACAAAATTTACAAATAAGGGACTGTCCCTTAAAATCCGGGACATTTGGCAACCCTACCGAGCACACCAAATAGTACCCTCTCCCCCCCTCTCTAACCTCATAGAGGGACTCTTCGGTCTACGGATTTAACGTGCCCATATCCGGCCTAGAAACAAAGGTATTTAATGGTGTTTGTCGGGATTCGATCCGAGCAGCCTCAGCACCATAAACCGATGTGCTACAGCTAGGCTACTTCAAGCCCCACTTTTCAAATATCATTTTGTAAATTGGAAAATGCACTTGTATAGTCCTACCACCGATTTAATATTTGGGCAAATCTCCGATTTTAGGCTGCAGTGGGTGATTCTGATTAAAAACAAAACAAAACAAAACAAAACAAAAGATGAAAAAGATGTAAATATCTAATTGAAATTTCTCGTAGCAAAATATACCCACCAAAGAGCAGACTCAGTCGTTCTTGAAAGTGTGCCAAATTTCTCTGTTGGTAATATATGTTTTCACCGCCAGATAGCGCTGTATGGGTCAATGCCCTGGGGGTGTCTGTCGCGGTTTGCTTCTTGTTGTTTTTTGGCTGAGCGTGATGCTCAGAAGAAATTTTACTCTTGAATCTTGAACCTAAAACACTGGCCCAACTTTGTTGGGAAATAAAATGTTGTTATTGTTACTAATTCGTTGTTTTTAGTTAACTTTAACTATCTATTTACATTTTTCGATCATTTCACCCAACGTGGGGCACGATCTTTGTATTAAAATTGTGCCAATTGAAACTGGATTATGGAAATTCAAACGTGGATCTCGAAGACGTCTGAACAAGGTAGGACATTATATTTTTAAATATGGATGAAGATACGAATATATCAAAACTAAAATCGAAAAGAAAAATAATAAGGACCGCTGTGTCCAAAATTTTAAATAAACTACAATCAGAAATCGAAAGTGAGGACTGTGATTGTGAAGTTTTAGAAGAAAATTTAAATTTGTTATCAACAAAATCAGAAAATTTAAAAGATTTAGATAAAGCAATAGAGTTGAATTTAAATGTTACTGAGAAGAAATTTGAAGAAGAACTAATTTATGTACAAGAGTACGAAGAAAATAAACGATCTGGTTATTTAGAGCAAAAAAGAAGCTCAATAATGAAAATAAAAGTAAAATCGTTGAGAACTCTCAGACCTCGGTTGCTACAACTTCCGGAAATACATTTAAACAAAGCATCCAACTTCCTAAATTAACTATAGGAAAATTCTTTGGGGATCCTAGCAACTGGTTAGATTTTTGGAACCAATATTTAATAACCATACATAATAATCATGACATAACTAAAATTGAAAAATTTAGTTATTTAAAAATGTATTTGGGAGGTCCGGCTTTGGTGGCTGTTTCTGGGTTCTCATTGTCAAATGAAAATTACGATTCTTCTATTGAATTGTTAAAAATGCGTTTTGGCAGAAATGACATTGTAATCAGTTCACATACTAAAGACTTATTATCGGTAGATCCTGTAAAAAATGTTCGTAATGTAAAAGCCCTCAGAACGTTTTATGATAATTGCGAAATTCAGATTAGGAGTCTACAGTATTTAAATGTGACGTCGGGCTCTTACGATAACTTGTTATGCCCAATAATACTGCAAAAATTACCACAGGAGTTAAGTTTAGAGTATAACAGAAAACGAAAGTCTAATTCAGATTTTGATATGTCAGAGTTAATAGATTTCGAACGAAACGAAGTTGAATGCAGAGAAGCGTCGTATTTATTTAGTAAAGACTGTAATACGAAAGATAATTCCGATTTCCATCAGAAAAACAAAACGGGATTCTTAGACAAAATAGTTATTTAAAGGGTAAAAATATCCCAACTGCGTCTGCCTTTACTACAGTAATTAAACCATACTGTTTTTTCTGTAAAGTAAATTCCCATAGTGTTGTAGATTGCGAGAAATCCGACGAGGATAAAAGAACACTTTTGAAAATTCAGGGTCGGTGTTATAAATGTTTTGGAAAAACACACGTGTCTCCAAATTGTAGAAGCAAAATTTCTCCCTGTCAAAATTGTAATAGTTCAAGTCATAACAAATTATTCTGTAGGAAAGTTAATCTTGATACACCAAAGGAGGATAAATAGTCTGTTATTGCATCTTTGTCTTTAAATTCCGAAAATACTTGTAAGGGGGTATATTTACAGACTTGTTCAGTTTTAGCAGCAAATGTTGACAATAACAAAAATAGAACCGTTAGGATTTTAATGGATGGAGGATCCCAGAAATCATTTATTAGAGCCGATCTAGCTAAACAATTAAATTTAAGGTGGTTGAGAAAAGAAAAACTGTATATTTATTCATTTGGGTTTAGTGAAGGTCGTGAACGGGATTTTGAAGTCGTTCAAATAAATCTCAAAAATGTTAAGTTCCCCCAAAAATCCATGATAATTGAAGCCCTTGTTACAGATACTATAACAGGAGTCTTTGTAAAAGTACCAACAAAAAAACATTCTTGAAATCTTAGAATCAAAATACTTGCAACTTGCCGATAGAGGAGAAGCGTCGGAGATAAGAATTCTGGTGGGGGCGAATTACTACTGGAATGTACTGGCTGGGGGAAAGGAGAAAATGGGCAATAATTTGTTCGCAACTGACACCTTGCTTGGGTGGACTATTCAGGGTGGAGGCTACGACAAGCTCTTGGAGAACGCTGCTGTCATGAATATCGGTGTTCAGCATTTTGCCGACACGTCGAAGAATGTTGAGATTAATGATATCGTAAAGCGGTTCTGGTCTCTGGACACACTGGGGTTGACAGAAAACAAACAGGAGGCTTCCGATGAATCGGTTGTTCAGCAATTTCAAAGTGAATTGCAGTTTGATAATAGGCGATATGTTTCTCGCTTGTTATGGACACAAAATCATGAAGCCTTAAGTAATAATTTTGAAAACGCGAAAAGTCGTTTAATGTCGCTAGGAAATAAATTAAGGAAAAAATTTTTGCTTCATAAACATTATAATGAAATAATACGCGATCAGTTAGAGAACCAAATTATTGAAGAATGTAGTTTTGAAAGTAGCAGTGACAAAGTTTATTACATGTCACATTCCCCAGTTGTAAGAAAAAATTCTACGACAACTAAAGTAAGAATAGTTTATGATGCCTCTTCAAAACAAAACAATGCCGCATCCCTTAATGATTGTTTAGTTCCTGGGCCGAATTTAAATCCTTCAGTGTTAGATATGATACTGCGTTTCAGACAATATAAATATGCCTTTTCCGCAGATATTGAGAAAGCATTCCATCAAATTGGAATAGCAGAAGTTGACAGAGATGCTTTGATATTTTTATATTTTGATAAGGATTTTAATTTGAAACCATATAGGATGACTAGAGTACCATTTGGCGTTTCATGTAGTCCCTTCATTCTGGCTAGTACTATTAAGGATCATATGTCTAAGATAGCCCCAGAGAAACCCGATGTTTATGAGTTGCTAAATACTTCGGTGTATGTACTTTCGGTGTATGTTCTTCGGGGTATGATCTTTTTTATGGGGGTGATACTCTTGAGCAAACCTTCAAGCTTAGTTCTGAAGCATGTAAAGTATTTAAGGATGCAGGGATAAATTTACGTAAATTTAGTTCTAATTCAGAGGCTTTAAGGAGTCAATGTATAAGTAATGGGATAATAAACGGAGAAGATTCAGAGAATTCATTAAAGGTGTTAGGGCTTAACTGGTGTTCTTGTAAAGACCAAATTTTCTTAAACTTTGAAGCTTTGTGTGAAACATTAAATAATTGTGAGAATATTACTAAAAGAAACATATTAAAAGTGACTGCTACAATCTTTGATTCTGTAGGTTTTATTTCGCCCTTTGTAATACGTGCAAAATTGTTAATTCAAAATCTTTGGCAATTAGGAATAGATTTTGATGATGAAGTTCCGAAAGAATGTAAGCAATTGTGGTCTGAGTGGTATCACGAAATAGAGAATTTGAAGAAACTGAAATTAACAAGTGAATATTTTCCTGGGAAACTCAGAAATTTCAATAATTTGGAACTACACATTTTTTGTGATGCATCAATAAAAGCGTATGGAGCAGTCGCATACTTTAGGTGTCCCAAAGATTTCACCACGTCATTTGTTACATCCAAAACTAGAGTTGCCCCGTCAAGTAAAGAGCTGACGTTGCCTAGATTGGAATTACTAGGCGCGTTAATTGCCTCCAGACTTGCAAAATAGTTGAAGGAATTGTTTAAGATTCCAGACGAAAGAACATTTATGTGGTCTGACAGTTCAATAGTTTTACATTGAATCAATGGGTGACCACATAGGTGGAAACAATTTGTAAGAAATCGGGTAACTGAAATACAGTCCCTAACAGATCCGGCTTGTTGGAAGCACTGTGATGGAATTTCAAATCCTGATGACATTCTTTCACGTGGTTGTTCCGCAGAATATTTGCTGTCGTCAAAGGTTTGGTGGTCAGGGCCACATTGGTTGAGTAAACCAGACTGTATGTGGCAAAGAAGTGTACGAAATATAACGCAGAATTCCGTATCCATGTTAGAGAGGAAAAAGGATGTAAAAGACATTACAATTTTGAAAGCTAGTGTCGACGATCACAAAACCCTTTTAGATCTTGAAAATTACAGAAAATTAAGTCGAGCTGTTAGAATTATCGCATGGGCAATGCGATTAATCATAATTGCAAGAAAACATTTACCGAAAAGAAATGGCACCTTGACAGCTGAAGAATATTCTCAGGGGAAATTCGATTAATTAGAGAAACGCAAGCCGAACATTTTGCAGAGGAAATTCATAATCTAAAATTGGGACAACCAGTTGCTAAAAAAATCTAACATTTTCGAGCTTAATCTCTTCTTAAATGAAGATAATGTCTTATTAGTGGGAGGCAGACTCCAAAAATCATCATTGAGCTTCTATGAAAAGCACCCGATAATCATGCCTCCTCAAAACAAATTAGCTGAACTTATTGTTCTTGATGCACATGAAAAGGTGTATCATTCCGGAGTATCAAGTACTCTCATTACATTAGAGAACGATACTGGATGATAAAAGGTAGACAGTATGGTAAAAAACATACTAAAAAATGTGTTATTTGCAGACGCATAAATGCTCGACCTGTAAATCAAGTTGTGGCTGCCACTATCTGCTGCAGAATCGAACAGTCACATCGTTTGATGTCGTTGGCTAGACTTTGCTGGCCCTCTTTATGTGAAAAAATGAGCATACCAAGTGCTACATTTTGTTGTGCACATGTGCAGTTACAAGAGCTGTGCACTTAGAACTACGAAATTTAACAACTAACTCATTTCTCTTAGCTTTTGCGCAGGTTCGTCCTCGAGAAGAGGAATGTGTTCAGTTGTGTATCAGACAACGCTCTTTACCTTCAAGGCTGCAGATGGCAGAACTTAAAAAGGTGTGGAAGGTAATAAGTCATCCACACGTTAAGACGTATTATGCTTCCTCGGGTATCCAATGGAGATATATTGCCGAGAAAGCGGCCTGGTGGGGCGGCTTCTATGAGCGACTAGTTCGTTCCGTGAAAGTGCCACTACGAAAAACCCTTGGACGAACATCCTTAGGTGTGGACGAACTTCACACTTTGCTAACTGAAATTGAAGCGGTGGTCAATAGAAGACCACTGACATATGTTCCTGATAATCTCAATGATCTACAACCACTTTCACCCGCTCATTTCCTAATAGGTAATAAAGAGTCCAATTTACCTCCAGTTAAATTTAATAACATTGTGGGTCTAAGCCGTAAAGAAACTTTGCTAAAAGCATATTTGTATCGCGAAAGACTGCTAAATCAGTTTTGGCGCAAGGAAGACTAAAGACTATTTATTGAACTTGAAATCTGCAAACTGTAATAAAAATCAGCAGTCTAAAGGTGATTTGAAAGAAAATGACATTGTGATCATTCATGATGAACATTTACTACGAAATATGTGGATATTAGGAAGGATTGTAAAAACCTTTCCGGGTAGAGATGGTCGTATTCGTAGTTGTGAAATTAAAACTGAAAGAGGAATAATTAAACGACCAGTTCAACTACTTGTAAATTTAGAGTGTTAAATGCAATCATTTTCCTACAACTGTATTTCAAATGTTTCATGTATATAAAATGTATATAATATTTATTGTATGTTTATTTGTAGCGAAATTTCAAGAATGATTCCATATGTAAACGTGTAGTTATGGGTAAAAATGTAGTATTTAGGTAAGTGTGTTTAAGGATCTCCAATGAAGTGAGAATAGTAAGTTCCTTACTGATTGTATATTGTTAATTCTTGTATAGTTTCGTGTTGCATTTATTATAGATTGTTAGTCTTTAGATATAATTAACTTATTAATTGTTAAAAAATACTTCATTCAAAATTGAATTTTAAACTTTGTATTTTTGAATTATATGGTAAACTTGATTTTCTGAATTTTATGTATTTTGAAATGTGATATTTTTGGAAACATGAACATTAATTGGAAAATTTGAATGTTTTGGTCTCAACTCAAATGTTGAGAAATTGTAATTGAAATGTGAACTCTTGAACCTAAAAATATTTGAAATGTTGTAATAAGTATTGTCCTGAACATTGCTGTTCAGGCCCGGCCCAGTTTGTTTGGGAATAATGTGTTTTTCACCGCCAGAGTAGCGCTGTACGGGCATGCCCTGGGGGTGTCTGTCGCGGTTTGCTTCTTGTATTTTTGGCGTGAGCGTGATGCTCAGAAGAATTTTACTCTTGAATTCTTGAATCCGAAAACCCTTGGGCCAACTTTGTTGGGAAATCAAAATGCTGTTATTGTTACAATTCGTGGGTTTTAGTGTAACTTTAACTATACTATTACTATTTATCATGCTTCTTATCATGGCATCTTCGTTTTGTGAGAAAACTATAGTTTCTAACATTTCTCTCTTTTCCCCAATTGTGAGTTTCCTAAAAAGAAATAAGTTCTTTTTTCCCCTCTAATTAATAGTAAAGACGGAATTTTTATCCTTGACGCCACCTCCATACTTCCTTATCTCTAATAACGCCATTTCAACGACAATAACGACAACAAGAACTACAACTGTAACAAGCAATTTTCATGTGTTTAGGAGTACTCTTTGTATCTAAGCTTCACACTTATTCCGGGATTTTTGGCGTGGCATCAACGACAAGTACACTATAGTCGACGAAATTCTACGTGTGAACATAACTGTCTTTCACTGGTGTCAGGATATTTTCTTGTCTGTTCTGCTAGTAGCAGAAAGAATGGAATCTTTCCCTATTTGGGGTTCAGAATTAATGTAGAAAAGATATTTAAAAAATTGGGAAAATGAGGTAAAAAAAATGTGTATCTAATCAAAATGTCTCGTAGCAAAATTTACCCACCAAAGAGCAGACTCAATCGTTCTTGAAAATGTGCCAAATTGCTCACCATTTTATAAAAAAACTATGGTTTCTAACATTTCTCCTCTTTTTCCCAATTTGGCGTTTCCTACAAAGAAATAAGTTCTTTTTTTCACCTATAATTAATTTTAAAGATGGAACTTTTTCTTTGACACTACTCTATACTTCTTTATCTCTAATAACGTCAATTTCAATGACAGTAGTCAGACAACACAGAAAACTACAACTGTACAAAATTATTTTTCTTGTGTTTAGGAGAGCTCTTTGTACAGGTAGCCCTCCTACAGCACGGCATCTTACAAAACGGTTTCGGGCTCTAACACGGTAGGATGAATTGCGGGAACCCTCATATAACACTGCAACCTGTAACACGGTTTTGCTCCATAACACGATTAAAAAAATTGGCGAAAACGAACCTTTTTACAGCACTGTGTACTTCTACAGCACTAGATAACATAATTTTTGTTTAAACACATTTAAAAACTAAATTACCTTAAAATAATGACAGGAAGGAAATAGAACTATAGTGCTTTACATGAAAATGTATAAACAATTATAATTTATTCATTTATCTGTACATATAAAACATTTCCGTAATTGACTGACTGACATACAACGCACAGACCAAACCGCTGGACCTAAAGGGCTGAAATTTTGCATGGCAATTCTTCTTATAGTGTAGGGGTGCACTAAGAAAGATTTTTGAAAAATTCTTCTTAGATTTTTAAAATTAAATTTTTAAGCTGTTTTAGTAACTTTTTTTAAGTTTTCATTTAAAATAATAATTTGAGGGTTATAAAATTTATATCATGAGAAAGATCATAAAAATTCCTATAAAATGAAATCTTCTTCGAATCTTTACCTCCATTTTCTGATTTTTGGTGAATTTTTAAAGATTAATTTTTAGAATTTAATTTATTAAATGCTGATCACGTGATTTCCTTTTCTGGTACTTTAAATTAATTTATAGTCACGTGCATGACAACGAAATAGACAAAAAAAAATTTTTTTTCTTCCTAATGCGGCAGACGATTGGACATTATCCAAAAAAATATTAAAATACAGTAAGGCTGGGAGCCCACTGGCGATTATTTCAAAGCAACTTTTTAATCACAAAAATGAAACACATTGATTCCTTCGGTAATGCGCCCACTGGCGATTTTTCAGTTGCGGCAACTAAAAAATTCCAGCATGTTCGATTCTTTGGGTGATGAAACGGTTGCCGGGGAAAAATAGACCACATTGGTTTAGATAGGACTGCGCCCACTGGTGATTATTTAGTTGCTTGCAATACATCTGATCATAGGCGTAGCGTGCTTCTAACTTTTTTTGGGGGCTACACGAATTGAATTCAGTTAGGGTCCTCTTCCGCGCATTGACTGCCAGACGGTCCTTAAAATATGAAATATGATATTTTTGAAATTGAATAACAATAGAATTGATGTTTGAGTAGTATTCAAAAGTTATACAATGAGAAAAATAAATATAATATAAATAAAGTGAGAAAAAAAATAGCATCGAATTTTTGTTATGGATCATATCATTGTTAAAAACTATGTTAAGGGGACAGTGGACTTTCAAAATTGTAAAATTTGTCCAAAAACTCGATTTTAAAAAAAATTTATTGAATTATGAAACTACGGACGAGTAGGAATGTGTTGCAAAAATAATTTTTAATTTCTGTGATTACTTTCCTAGTTATAGGCATTTGTATTTAATTTAGATATTATGTGGTTACTAATAGCAATAACTTTAAATGTGTTTTTCTCAAAATAAAAATTTTCATGTCATACGAATATTCAAACTGCTCCAGGCGCATTTCTATTTATCGTATTGCTTTGAAATTTAAGTTTTATATACTTAACTGTATATCAAATAAATCTTATTGAAAAAAATTATGCTTCGTAGGTCAGAATTTCAAAATTGTGTACTTGAAAAGATGATTTATGGGTATTTTCCGTAATAAAAAGGGTCTTTTCACTATTATTATTTTTTCTTTATATTTTTAATGAATGCTTAAAATAAGCAATAAGTTTCATTGTTAGTTTTATAAGGTATCCTGCAAATAAAAATGACCATATTATATGCAAAAGAAAAGTGCATGGAACATTTTTAATTAGGCCAATTTTTAATATAATTAATAATTCATAAATTATTAATATTTCATCTTTAAATTTTAACCACTTTTACATATCTATGATACAAATCACATATTCAAATTTCAAGCAAATCCATTCAAAACAAAAAAAGTTAGGTTTAAAGGTCCACTGTCCCCTTAAGGCTAAAGACATAATCGGAATCTTTAGTTTCATAGTTTGAAAAAGCGGAAAAAAAAACTTTCTTAAAAGTTTTATACAATTTTCCGATTTTAGCTGAACTTTTATTAACGTTTTAATTTATTTCAAGTTAAGTTGGGGGCACGTGCCCCCCTGACGCTACGCCTATGGATCTTATCGAGGCAAATCATCGAGGGCGTGTTTGGCTAGTCCGATTCACGAGGAGTTGGCAAAGTTGAAGATCACCAGTTTGCTTCAGTACTCGGTGTAAACATGTCGCTGGACACTGAACTATTTATAAGTGAAATTGAAAAACGGCCCGCTTTATACAACATAAAATCAAAAAAATATTCTGAGAAAAATTTAAAGAAGACTTTATGGGAGGAATTGAGTCAACAATTCATTGAAAATTGGGATAAGTTGGAGGAAAAACAAAAGAACTAAAAGAGTAAGTTGATAATTTTTTAATATTAACTCTTTTCATTTATCATATACTGCTTTTATATTAAATTTTGTCATACTGCCAAGGAACACTTAATGAGGAGAAATGAAATAATATGTAAAATAATCTCTTATCGCAAAACCTTGATTGTTGCTTCTTACTCCAACTGTAGAGATTCTTTCCAATGAACAGTCAAAGAGAGTGTCTTCAAAACGTATTCCATCATGTTTTCTAACAAAATTGTGTAGAATTCAGCATGCTTTAATAACAGATTCACTGAATTCAATACTGGTATAGAGAGGCCTGTGAAATATTCTCCATTTGTTTGCTAAAATTCCAAAATGTACATTCTACCAGTCTGCGGACTCTTGTTAATCTGTAATTAAAGATACGTTGTTTTACGGACAGATTTCTGCTGGGATATGGTCGTAATACAAACTGTGAAAGAGCAAATGCCTCATCCCCCACTAGAGTAAATGGCATTGTCGTCATTAGGGAGACAACTTTGTTCGGGAATTTTTAATTGGTTTCTTTCAAGCAACCTTGAAAATGCTGACTGTTTAAAAATATTAGAATCACTTGATGAACTGTATGCTCCAACTTCTACATAAATGAACTTGTAATCGCAATCCACTATTGCTAGAAGCACAGTCGAAAAAATTTTTTACAAAAAAAAAAAGTTTGTAATATGTATTTTATTTCAATAAACTTGCAAATTTTTAAGAAAATCTTTTTTCTTACCTTAAAGTCACAGCTAATCTTTCCTGCGGTAGTATAGCCAAACGTAATCTTGTATTTTGGTAAGAAATACTGGGCCCCACTAATAATAACAGGTTCTCGAAACTTTCAATGCTCATCCGAAAGTAGTTGAAAAATTTTGTTGGGTGTACTCTTAAATCTTCAAATAATTTATAAAATTGCCCATCAAATAAACTCCTACTTATTATTGGATGGACCCAAAATCTTCTGTGGCTTTGTTTACGTTTTCGCCGTAGAGCGAGGACACAAACACATGCAGTTTCCACGAAATCCATTTTCAAACTGAGTGCAAAGCAACTATTTAGTTGCCAGTGAACGCTTGTCGAAGGTATCCGGCAACTTTCAAGTGACTAAACTGTTTAGTTGCCCAAATTAAAAGTTGCCAGTGGGCGCCTGGCCTAAAAGATATGTTCCTCAAACTGTACTACATTAATTGTACAATATTCTTTAGCATATTCTATTAGATTTAATTTGAATATTTTCTTCTACATTATCTTGTCTGTAAAAATATCCCTTACGATATTTTTTATAAATACACTCATGGACAAAAAAATTAGCGCACCAAGAAATAATTGCGGGATCGTAACGAAACTTGCAATGAAGGTACATGTCGGGGAGATATGCAAATGATTAGAAATGCAGCGTCATTGCGCATTACGTATAGCCGGCAGAGGGCGTTGAACATCGTACTCTGTGGAGTATAAAACAGGTAACCAAAGCTTGTTTGAGTGTGCTGAATCATTTACAAAGGAAGAGCTGAGATAGACATGCCATTACGCCGTGTTCGAAGACAATATAAGCAGTTGTCGCAGTTTGAGAGGGGGAGAATCGTCGGGATGATGGAAGCTGGGTGGTCAGCTAGGCGAGTAGCTCGTCAATTAGGCCGCTCTAATTGTGTTGTGAGGAGGTGTTGGGACCAGTGGACCCGAGAGATGTCATGTACACGAGGATCAGGTTCAGGACGCCCTCGACAGACCAGTCGTCGAGAAGACCGCCACATCGTAAGAAATGCACGCGTACAGCCAACTGCTTCATCGGCCGCCATCCAGGCACAGGTACCAACTTCACTAGGGGCCTCTGTGTCTTCTCGAACCATACGAAGGCGCCTGGCTGAAGGACAGTTGGTATCGCGTCGCCCATAACGTGTGCTGCCCTTGACGCCCACCCATCGACGCCTCCGTTTGGAGTTTTGCCGCACACGAGGAAACTGGACTGCAGCGTAATGGAACCAGGTCGTCTTTAGCGACGAATACAGATTCAATCTCGGCAGTGATGACAATCGTGTTCGTGTGTGGAGAGCCCGTGGTGAACGCTTCAATCCTGCTTTTGCTCTACAGCGACACATCGCTCCCACAGCTGGTGTGATGGTAGGGGGTGCCATTGCCTACAATACACGGTCACCCCTAGTATTGTTCCGTGGCACCATGACAGCCCAGCGGTATGTTCATGAAATCCAGCAACCACATGTGTTGCCACTCATGCAACGGCTCCCAGGAGCCATTTTTCAACAAGACAATGCTCGGCCTCATACGGCAAGGGTGTCACAAGACTGTCTCCGCACTGTTACTACCCTTCCTTGACCTGCCCGATCCCCAGGTTTGTCTCCAATCGAGCATATCTGGGATCATTTGGAACGACAAGTTGGGCATCCCACGAGTTTGAACGAACTAGAGGCAAGGTTACAGCAAATATGGAACGAAATGTCTCAAGACTTCATACAGAACTTGTATGACTCAATGCCCGATCGTATCGCATCGTGCATTCGAGCTAGAGGGGGTCCAACGGAATATTAACTCCTCCGTTCTTTTGCCTTTTTCTCTGAAATAAATTATCCTTTTTCTTTGATTTTCTTATCATTTACTTATATCAAAGTAGTCATTACGTATGTAAAATTTCGTTTCATTTTGACGACTCCTTCTTGGTGCGCTAATTTTTTTGCCCATGAGTGTATATATTTTTTTGTTTTTTTACATCAATTGCATACATTGATCGTTGTATTTATTATATATATATATATATTTATTTTTTTGGCATTAATTGCATACATTGACCATTGTATTTAATATGAATGTACTCCGCAGCGAAGTGCGGGTTTTCAGCTAGTAACTCTATAAAATTACAAGAAGACCTAAGCTTAGCTGAAAATCTTGAATCATTTTTCTTGAATGCCGACCCTTCCACTGAAAGAAGCCGAACATTCAAAAGGGAGCTGCAAAATTGTCTATCTCCATACCGTGAAATATACAATGACCTTGTAAGAACCAGGAAACAAACCAAAATTACAGATTTTTTGAAGAGGATAGAAGGTGCAAAAAATCTAAATGAAGAAAAACGTTCTGAAAGTGAAGGTGATATCGTTCAACCAAAAAAAAAAAACGTTCTCGTTTGATTGTACTGAGTAGTGATGAGGAAGAAATTTATTAAATTAAGGTCGCATTAAATAAAAATAATATGTTTTTGTTTCTTTTCGTTTTGTGTTATACACTCATTTATATTTTTAATAAAAATTAAGTTGCTTATATGGAGTTTGAAAAAAAGTTTGTTTTTAATAAGTTTTCGGAACGTAACCCCCCTTTTTTGTACTGGTTCTGGGTCTCGTATAACATGGTTTCACACAACACGGCATTTTCTAGGAACATATCTACCTTGTTATAGGAGGGTTATGTACCTGTATTTAAGCTTCACACTCATTCAGGTGTTCAGCGTGGCATTAGCGACAAATACACTATAGTCGACGAAATTCTACATGCGAACATAACTGTCTTTCACTGCTGTCAGGATTTTTTCTTGTCTGTTCTGCTAGTAACGGAAAAAATTAAATCCATTTCCGTATTTGTGGTTAAGAATTAATATAGAAAATATATTTCAAAAATTGGAGCAAGGTAAAGATTAACTTTTTTGGAAAGTCTGTGAGATTAATCAGGTAAGTGAGGTATAATAATCAACAAGTGGGTCAAAAAGTAAAAGGTTTGCTTCAGTTGCTGGGCTAATCAGTCATATTAAGTAAAAATAAAAATGAATAAAGTATGTAACAGAGAGACTAATTCAATTATTAGGGCAATCTCAAATTTTTAATTTTGCTGTCCAAATAGGGAGGGCCGGGGGATGACCGAATGGCTAGTGCGCTGGCATTTGTTCCAATTCCTGTTGGTTCGAGTCCCACTGTTGTCACGGATGTTTGTAGCTGTTCGGAATCATTTTTAAACTGTAGACCCCGGTCAAATTAGCCCTAGTGTAGCAAAAACTGACCGCAACTCTCTCAACCAACCAAACACGGAGTCTAAGGTTTTCCCTAACCTAACCTTTCATTAAGCCTGGAAATGCATTTTCTATGGAATGATGATTATTTTGAAATACCTAATATTTATTTTTCTTTCAAACATTTACCAAATATTTATCGAGATAAATATTTTTCGCTCCAAACAACACATATGAGATAATACGAGAACTTATTCACTAGGTACTATCAGAAAGGGTCAGAAAAAGGATTTATCCAACAAATTTTTTAAACAGAGATAAAACAATCTCGATTTAAAAGAATCACGGGAGTGCAGCTGAAAAAACACTGTTACGTAACAGATTATTTTTCTTTTCCCGATATGTGTGACAGAAATCCTGTATTGCGTTTGGTGGCGGAATCAGAACTGATAAAATTTACGGCACGTTTTTGAAGATTGTCCATCTTTATATTTGAAAAGCCTTCTCTCAAAGTGCCGAAACGTAATTGAGAGTTTTACTTTTTATCATCGAAAACAGAACTGTTGCATGCACAAGCTAACACACTGTTTCTCATTCATTCTGTTTTTTAAGCTGAGAGATATAACAAAAGTGAAATTTGGAAAAATAGCAGAAATCTGAGAACAATATTCATTATTAACTACAATTTCATTATGAGAAATTTGTATCAATAAAAAAAAACCTAACCTATCCAATAAAAAAAAACAAATCTGCAAAATTAACGTGCTGAAATAAACAACAGACTCTCTATGGGAAATAGACGCTATTATGGCCTCAATAATCAGTTTAAATCTCGAATCATTTGCCTTAACACAAAAATAAAACCCTATTACGACCATAGGCGTGCTTCTAACTTTTTTTTTTTTTTTGGGGGGGGGGGGGGGCCCGATGTAAATTCAGTTAGGGCCTTCCTCAGTGCCAGGGCTCGATTTAGAAAATTCTTGACTATAGGCACAACTCGGGAAGGGGGCCCATTAACACTGTGGGGGTAAAATTTCCGAAATTGACGCACACACACACACAAAATAATCATGAATCATTGTGAAAGTATCGTTTTACCAAGAATTGGCTATTTGAAGCGTAGAATCCTAGAACATTATCAAACAACAAAAAGCAATACATCATATTAACTTCATCATTAAAACACCAATACAATGCAACCCAAAAAACTTATTAATCTATACTTATATATAAAGAGAGAGCGATTTTGTACGTGGAGGGTACTCTTCAGAACCCCTGTACCTATTTGAAAAATTCTTTCACTGTTTGAAAGGTACATTATTCCAGATGGACATAGGCTATATATTATGTATATCTAATGAGTAGAAATAAAGTTAGGGGCTTAATCCTAACAATCTCCATTGTTTCCGCTACTGTCTTCTACCGCTTTTTGTTCCGAAGATTTCAACGATCCTTATCGTGGTGCTATCGCGGTGGGCTTCTGTTCTGACGCTAGCTGTTCGAACCTAGCCGTTCTCCGGCACGCCTTTTTCTTTTAAAAAGTTTATTTTAATTATTAACTACCATAAAATTAATTTAAGGTATTATTTAGGTTATTATTAAGGTAAAAAAAGATTTACAATTTATTGGCTATCAACTGGAAATTTATTGGTATAATATTTTGTTCAACCCGGACAAAGTCGGGACGGGCCGCTAGTCTATATATATAAAACAGTTCCGTAACTGACTCACTGACTGACATACAACGCACAAACCAAACCGCTGGACCTAAAGGGCTGAAATTTTGCATGGAGATTCTTCTTATGGTGTAGGGGTGCACTAAGAAAGATTTTTGAAAAATTCTTCTTAGATTTTTTAAAAATTAAATTTTTAAGCTGTTTTAGTGACTTTTTTTAAGTTTGCATTTAAAATAATAATTTGAGGGTTATAAAATTTATATCACGAGAAATATCATAAAAATTCCTTAAAAATGAAATTCTTTTCGAATCTTTACCTCCATTTTCTGATTTTTGGTGAATTTTTAAAGATTAATTTTTAGAATTTAATTTATTAAATGCTGATCACGTGATTTCTTTTTCTGGTACTTTAAATAAATTTATCGTCACGTGCATAACAACTAAATAAACAAAAAATATTTTTTTTCCTTGCTAATGCGGCAGACGATTGGACATTATCCAAAAAAATATTAAAATACAGTAAAAGAAATGTTCTACAAACTATACTATATTAACTGTACTATATTCTTTAGTATTCTCTATATTAGATTTAATTTGAATATTTTCTTCTACATTATTTTGTCTATAAAATTATCCTTTACGATTTTCTTATATATATATATATATATATATATTACATCAATTGTATACATTGATCGTCGTATTTATCATATAATATATATATATATATATATATATATATATATATATATATATATATATATATATATATATTTGGCATGAATTGCATACATTGACCGTTGTATTTAATTTGAATGTACTCCGTAGCGAAGTACGGGTTTTCAGCTAGTCCCTTATATACACTATAACAGACACATGATGAACTATACATATAACTATACGTATGATGAACCTATCAATCAAATTTGAAAGGATATATAAAAAAAATTGCTATTAAAAAAGGTAAAATAAAAAAAAATTGAATTGGGAATTTTTCTTTTAAAATAAAAATTTTGGGGCCCCCCCCCAACATTTGAGGGCTCCTAGGCCCGTGCCTACTGGGCCTAATTGAAAATCAGGGCCTGTTCAGCGCATTGACTGCAGGACGGTCCTTAAAATATGAAATATTATGATTTTTTTATAACTAAATAACAATAGAATTGATGTTTGAGTAGTATTCAAAAGTTGTACAATGAGAAAAATAAATATTATATAAATAAAATGAGAAAAATATATAGCATCGAATTTTTGTTATAGATCATATCATTGTTAAAAACTATGTTAAGGCTAAAAACATAATCGGAATCTTCAGTTCCACAGTTTAAAAAAGCGGGAAAAACTAACTTTCTCAAAAGTTTTTTACAATTTTCTGATTTTAACTGAACTTCTATTAACGTTTTAATTCATTTTAAATTAACCCCCGACGCTACGCATATGATTACGACCTATCATACTATATGGCTGTGAATACTGGGTAATGACTAAATCTATTGAAAATAAACTATTGGTATTCGAGCGCAAAATACTGAGAAAAATGTTTGGCGCAGTTTATAAAAATGGTGTATGGAGATCAATGTTTAATTATGAAATCTACCGAAAATGCAGACAACCTGATATCGTCAGGGTCATAAAAAGCCACAGGATTCGATAGCTAGGTCATTTATTTAGAACTGAGAACACAAATCCAATAGAAAAGGCTCATATTTACTAAACCGATGGGAGCTAGAAAGCTAGGAAGACCACCAATTAGGTGGCTCGATTCAGTTGATAGTGACATAATAATTACAAGATAAAAAGAACTTTTTATATACCGCGTTTTTAAATTTTCTGTTGAATCATATAAACTAATTGCACAAACCTTCACTTCATTATTCTTTTTCACTTTCTTTTATTTAATTTTAATCACTTTTTAGTCGTTTCCACTATCTATAGACTTTATAAACTGCTAACTTTTATAATTTTTTAAAATTTTTTGCACAATATTTTTGTAAACAAACTAAATTCACGTGTATTCTGTTTTCAAAATCGTCAAACGCCGTTACGCAAAAGTGCAAGCATTGAATTCGATTGAAGCGCCCCCTTGCGGATTTTTTCCGAACTAACTTCCCATACAAAACAAAATTAACTGAAAATGAATTCAATACTGCTTAAAGATGGCTAAAAGTATTAAAAGACTGCATCATCATCGTGTTCTGAGCTATTCTAAAAGTTTCAAATGTCTAGCTAGTCGGGAAGTTAGTTAAAAATCGATTGCAAGATTTGTACTGGACAAACACACAAACAAGAAAGCGAGTTAATAAAAACGTGGTAAAAATCGTATATAAGGGAGACTGGAGGAGTATTGCTTCAGATAGGACCAGATGGCGGAAACTGATTGGGACGACCTTGACCTGCAACAGGCTGTAGTGCCTCAAAGGAAGAAGAAAATTAACGTAAATACTTGCAATCCGTGTGCTAATACTTTACACAACATAAATTTTACCGTACAGTCGTGTAATGCAGTGATTCTCAAACTTTTTCGACTACGACTCACTTCCTTTAAACAAAAAACCACTTGAACCCCAATGAAAATTTTTTGGGTAGAAATACAATTAAAAAAATTATGACAATGTTAACAAAGAAAAAATAGAAACTGTACATTTTGGGTACACATTTCTTTTACATAATGGTAATTAAAAAATGTCTCGCTAACCATTTATCTGCACTTGTTTTATTATCTGAACGTTTTATTATCTGTTACCATTTATCTGCACGTTGGTGACAGAGGAAGAAAAAGTTATGAATTTTGTCCCCACCTTGGTGCGTACTTAATCGTTTTTGTATAGTTTGTATTTTTAATAGCTTTCTTCGTTTAAGCATTTATGATGAGAAAGAATTACCTGAATTAATCTTGTAGAACAGTTATGCACTTAATCGGCTGATACACATAGTCAGTATAAAAATTTCTTTGGAAGCAAAGTTAATATTCAATCATTTAAATAAAACTAGACTTTTACTAACTAGCCTCCTCAGAAACGAGACAAAAATAAAAGCTAGATATTTTGTAAAACGTACTTAAATAGTTGTTTAGGTCATTATGAAGTAGAAATGGGGCATTTAAATTTTTTCTTTAAAAATATAGGGGCTAGGGGGCATGTATCACATTTCATACATCAGGGCCGAGGCACTACAATCAGAATTTTTTAAATATTAGGTAAGACTGTTTCAATTAATTAATTCTGAGTTTGTATCACACAATATATAAAATACATGAATGGTGCATGAAAAATAAGCATAATCAGTACGTTGTGTGAACTGTATATTATTTTTTATTTGTCATGAAATGATTTAAAACAATTTCTTGATGCTGTGAAACACAAAAACACCTTGCATTCTGTACACTGAATAGTGGTTAAGGTCGAGCACTTATCATTTCTGCACCTGCTTCGATGGGCCCTATCACCAATAATTTCTGGCATATGTCTAGCCTCTGTGATACGTGCTGCTTCATGCGGAATGTGTAAAAAATGTGTAAAAATGTAAAGCAGACACTTCAACTGAAGATTTTAAATCAAGAAATAATGCTTTTATCAACTATCAAAACCTACGTAAATACAACTAAAACAACAGATTTAAAAAACACTGACAAAAAACACAAAACACAGTCACAAAAAAAAACCCAACTGATTTGACGTCATAGGGACCCATTGCATCAAATGTGATACAAAAAAGTTTAACAAGTTAATATGCATTAATATTTTTGTGAAAATTTCTTTTGTTGATATAAATAAGTAACTGTTATATATACAAAGAAAATGTATATTTAAAAACTAGTTTAACCCTTTAGCTGGCGCGCCAATTTTTGGAACACCAGCAGACACGCGTGGCACAAAGTGTAACGCCTCTTTAAACCTTGATTATTCATTTTGTAATAAACTTTTATTTTTGAAATTGAAAATAATAATTCTGCGTTTTATGACAAGATATAAAATGTTGCTAATACTAAGATATATTTATAATTAAAGGCCAAAGAATGCAGATACAATCGCCTTATTTCAAAACTGTCCGGTTTATTGATTCTAAGGAAAACTTGCAAATGGATTCTTATTATGTCCAAAAACCTAAAAAAATAATGAGATTGTCCATCTTCGTGATATGCGGAATACCGTGTAATAGCTTCACATTTGATTTACTACATGAACTCATAATTTTGTCGTATTGCAATCCAGTATAATCGTTGGTTTACCACGGTTAAATCAGGACTAACAATGAATGGACAGGAATACAAGGGTCAAAAAATCAGTCCTGCATTAGAAAGGGTGTAGCTATAAATTGAAATTGCTTAGAACATTCAAAATCTTACTTGTAAAAACAAACCATTCAAAATTATGAAAATGGTGCACTTTGTACATGGGCGCACCCGCTGAAGGGTTAATATTTGTATAATTAAGTTATAAAAAAATTTGTTTCGACGGCGTGCAGACATCTTGCTTTGATTCAAAGACACTACTACAAACACAATCGTGGACAAGTACTGCCATCAGTTGACGAGAAGAGAAAATTAAGGGAGATATTTCACTTTATATCACATATGATACAACCGGTTTCAGAATCATTGCTGCCATCCAGCCTTGTTGAAAAAATAATTAAACTTTTGTATCACATGTGATACAAAAGTACCGAGTAGGAAAGGAATGAGTTATTCAACTATCACTCAATTATTTTAAGAGCAGTCTCATCAAAACATTATAATTAAGTACTGGAAGTAAGGCTTCGTGTTAAGGCACTCTAAGAAATCATCCTTACGTGAAGCAGCGGAACTCACGGTATGCATTACTTAAATACAGTTAACCCTCCTATAACAGGGTAGATAGGTTCCTAGAAAATGCCTTGTTGTGTGAAACCGTGTTATATGAGACCCAGAGACAGTTAAAAAAAAGAGTGGTTACGTTCCGAAAACTTATTAAAAACAAACATTTTTTCTTTTTAATTCCATACAAGCAACTTAATTTTTATTAAAATTATAAATGTATGTTTAACACAAAATTAAAAGAAACCAAAAAAGTATTACGTATTTTCATTTAATGCGACCTAATTTAATAAATTTCTTCCTCATCACTGCACAGTACAGTCAAACGTGAACGTTTTTTCGATTGAACGATATCACCTTCGCTTTCAGAACCTTTTTGATTCAAATAGATTTTTTGCACTTTCAATCCTCTTTATAAATTCTTTAATTTTGGTTTATTTGCTAGTTCTTACAACGTCTTTGTAGATTCACGGTATGGAGATGGACAATTTTGCAGCTTCCTTTTGAATTTTCGGCTTCTTTCAGCGGAAGGGTCTGCATTCAGGAAAAATGATTCAAGATTTCCGGCTAAGCTTAGGCCTTTTTGTAATTTTATAGAGTTATAAATGAATAAATTATAATTTGTTTATACATTTTCATGTAAAGCCACTCTAGTTCATTACTTCTTCCTGTCATTATTTTAAGGTAATTTAGTTTTTAAATATGTTAAACAAAAATCCCGTTACCTAGTGCTAGAGAAGTACAGTATTGTACAAAGGTTTTTGCAATTTTTTTTTTATCGTGTTAGAGCGAAACCGTGTTGTAAGATGCCGTGCTGTAAGAGGGCTACCTGTAGTCCATATTATTTAGCAAGAGAAAGTAACAAATTTCCATATTTTATTATAATCTGCATTGTGCAGATTCTGAATTTTGTTTGGTTGAAATTGAGAAATCGCTATCATTGACAGAGAATACTGAATTTATCTATATAAACATCTAAGCCCGATCGTTACATCCCCAAAAGAAAAGTCAGATTTCCAGAGAAATGCAGAGATAATCTTCCAATAAAATAATGCCTACTACGTCAGCGATGAAAAATACTACGTTAATCAGAGTACAAAGGGTATAAAAAAATATAACAGCTAATCTGAGTACAAAGGGTGAAAAAATGCAGAGTCCAACGAAGGTTTTCATTTTCAGCGTTGAGATACTACTTCTTTTGACATCTTAGCCTTTTCATGAAATGGACAAGATACGGACGATCATAATTTCTTTTAACTTGTTTGAAGGATAATAATTACATGTATTTGTATTTTTGCTAAAGCAGGGAAATTACTCTCAGTAAAAGAGAAATAAAAATACTTTTATAAGCATCTAATCCCAACAATTACGCTCTACAAAGAAAAGAATTTCATATTGTTTGTAATGCAAATGGAAAGTTAAAAGTCTCATTAAGAAACTGCCATCAGAATAGTGATAAAAATTTTATTCAACCACTTATCAAGAGATACAGTAAGTGGAAGAGCGCAAAATTTATTTTAAATATTATTTTTTGATTTGCGATAGACTAACTGATATTTCCTTCTTGCTTTTGCTTTTATGTGATATGACGAGATTTTTTCTTGGATTTTGAGAGCGATACCTTTCTTTAATGAAGAAACATTAAAGAGAAGGCTTGACCTATTTGAATATCTGAGGAAAAATTAAATGCGTAAAGAATGAAATTTGATATAGTGTAGAGCAGGGGTGTCAAACTCGCGATTCGTCGCGGGTTCGTTGCGGGCCGCATGCGGCCCGCGACAAACATTTTTGCGCCCCGGCCAATATATTGGCACACAATAATATATAATAAAATAACCGACGCAGAATTATAATAAGATAGGAAGAATTCGATAAATGTTTTTTTTAATGATACTCTATTTTTTGCTATTATTAAACAAAATGCATATATTTATGTTGAATATACTGTAATTCGGTAAATAAACCTACGTTCCTATTAATATTGATTTTTTTTGCGGTCCACCTATAGTTAAACCTTGTTTGTTTGGCCCAAGGTACCCTTTGAGTTTGACACCCCTAGTGTAGAGTAATCTATATTAATAAAGCAAGGTCCGGGTCTGAATGTCGGTCACACTCTCCGGGTGTACCGCTCCAATGTGTGCGTGTGTGCGGCCTATGAAACTTACAGCCATGAAATTTGGCACACGGGTAGTGCAGATTATGGGAAAGTGCACCTCGAAGCCCGAATTTTAAATTTTATTCTAGAAATTTTTTTATTTTATGTTTTGTGGGATATTTTATGTTTTGTTAACTTCAGATTAAGACATCTCGGCAAAAAATGATCGTAGAATTTTGATCTTTTTACAATCTAAGACTACAGACATTTCTCATTCAAACAAGACCTCATTTGATTAAAAATAATTTAAAACAGACTAATATTTACATCAAAATATTAAACCCACTTTTTCGAGAAATTTACGCTATTTTGAGGATCTACGGTCGATGCTCTTCGAGTTTTTATCTTACAAAGAAAATATTTACATCATCTGGAAGATGAAAGCTTTCTCATTCATATTAACCTCATTTCAAGTCTCTATCTTAAAATTTCGATTTTTAATTTAATTTTAAAGAACGATACTTAACACAAATTTTCTATCGGTTCTTCAAACGCGAAGTACGGCAAATTCTCCCCTTGGGTTGTAAACAACGATTGAGTCATTCATTCACTTGATTTATTCATCGTCTTCCTTTGATGGCTTGAGAGTAGCTGGGCGAAGCCCGGCTAGTTCTAAATAAGTCAAAAGACAAATGTCAAGTTCAGTGGTAGGTTGGAATAAATTATCACTGTGCTCAGCGCACTACGCTACAGAGCTAATCTATTGACATTAGCTTTAGCTAGCTTCTTAGCCAATGGTGCAACTAGAATTCCTTTCTAAGGGAAAAGGTCTTGCTTTTTAGGAGGGGTGGGTTACAAAACAGATGATTCCCCCCCAAAAAAGTAGTGATATAACATTTGAATTACTTTTTTAACCGATTTGCGTTGGGTTTTGAGCCCCTAATCTCCACCACGCTGCACATCCACGCTGCACATCCAGCTCCACCCCCCAGGGGTAGTTGCACCACTTTTTGGGGAGATGGAGTTAGTTCTCTCTATGCAACAGGCCAGGCCCTGATTTTCCATTAGGCCCAGTAGGCCCGGGCCTAGGAGCCCCCGAATGTTAGGGGTCCCCAAAATTTTTAGTTTAAAAGAAAAAAATTCCCTATTCGATTTTTTAAAAATTTTGCCTTTTTTACTAGCAATTTTTTTATATACAGAGGCTGTTCGCACATTTTTTAGACGATTTTGGTAAGCGGTAATAAAAAATCGTTTCCTGCAAAAGAAATAATTGCAATTGTACTACGTTTTAAAAAGTCAAAATTATCATCTGCGGGTCGAAAGTTTTGTTTTTATTTAAAATGGTGTTTTTAACAAAGCAGTGGTTCGAAGGCTACATTTATGCTCTTTCCGAAGAGAAATATGCATACTCCGTTATCCAAAAACGATGTGAGAGTCATGGTTATGTGATATCTAAAGCGTCGATAGGTAATATCGTCAACAAGAAAGGAAAAAAACGTCAAATTGGAGCCTCAAGTGGGACAAAAATTCCAAACAAGTATCCAAGGAAAAAAACGGACATCTTCGACTATTGCAAAGGTACGTTGTTTTATGTTAAAAGAAAATCCCCCTAGTCAAAGGACAGTTGCAAAATCATTAAAATGCTCGGTGTCCACTGTAAACAAAATGATAAACGTTGATTTAAATCTTAAGAAAGCGAAAAAACGCAATGTGCATCGTCTTCTTCCAAATCATATCGCTGAACGCAGGACACGCTGCAGAATTCTATATGAGAAACACTTATCCAAAGAAAAATGGAAAACAATTGTCACAATAGATGAATCATGGGTGTATTTAAATGATTGCAACAAAAAAAGAGCCATTTATTATCATAAAAGGGGAGAAAAAAATTTAAGTACATGGGTTCAAAGAATCGAAAGAAAGTTTTTCTAAGGGATTCATGATTGTTGCTGGTTTTTCTTATAATGGCAAGTTAAAAATAAAGAGAGTGGAAAAAAATGTCAAGATTAACTCCAAATACTATCAGGAACATATTTTATCGCCCATTTTTCTGAATGATATACCATCGCTTTACCCACAAAGCCATCAATCTGTGAGATTCCAGCAGTACAAAGCTAGCAGTCACACATCAAAATCCACTGTAAATTTCCTAAAAGAAATGGAACAAAAAACCGGTATCAAGGCCACACCCTTCACTGATATCCCTACTAAATCTCCCGATGTATCACCTATGGATTTTTGTGCTTTCGGACTTTTAAAATCTGCATTATCCAAACGTCGTACCAAAACCCTTACAGGACTCTGGAAAGCTGTTCAGGAGGAATGGGATAGAATACCTCTTCTGACACTTCAAAAGGCATTATTATCCTAGAAATTGCGGTGTCGAAAGATAGTTCAGAATAAGGGATGTCAAATAGAACATTTAAAACACAAGAATTTTATGTAATTTAGTTTTGTGAATACAATATACATCGTCTAAAAAATGTGTGAACAGCCTCTGTATCCTTTCAAATTTGATTGATTGGTTCATCATATGTATAGTTATATGTGTAGTTCATCATATGTCTGTTATAGTGTATATAAGGCATTAATAAGTTTTTCTGGTTGCATTGTATTGGTGTTTTAATGATAAAGTTAACATGTTGTATTGCTTTTTGTTATTTGATAATGTTCTAGGCTTCTACTCTTCAAATAGCCAATTCTTGGTAAAATAGTACTTTCACAATGATTCATGATTACTTTTTTTTGTGCATCAATTTTGGAAATTTTATGCCCACATCAGTGTTAGGAGGCCCCCATCCCGAGTTGTGCCTAGAAATAGTCAAGAATTTTCTAAATCGGGCCCTGTAACACGCCCCTCAAGGCACCACCTCTTGAGCTCTTGAGATATCTTTAAGACCTGTAATTCCATACGCATAATGATTTTTCAGAGTCTCACACAAAAATTGTATTAAAAAAGAAAGAATCAAAAGCAGTAATAATAGTATGTGAAGTCAACATATTGTGTTGTAAATCCCAAAAGAGAGGTATACGATATGAGGAATGGAACTGAGAAACAAACAGTTCGTCACATCGTCTGGAGAGTTCATTAAGAGATAACAGGTCTTTAGAAGCCCGAGTTTACTTCCTAGTTCTCACAGATGCTCGTGACAACCTTTATATTACAAACACTCAAAACATTTTTGTTATACCCATTCATCATAACTATAATTTCAGTGTGTTTCATACACTGTAAAAATGAAATGCTGTTTTAGTCATATTACAAAAATGGAAGTATAACTAGAAAGGAACGCAAGCCTGTTAAAGATACAAAAGTGGGATACTCAAAACAGATCATTTCGCTACCCAGAAACATTACACACTGAAACAGGTAGCTTTTTTGATCTGAAGCAGCATTTCATTTTTACAATGTACTTCTCCATTAACTGCAGAACAATTCTGAGATTACTCCATTACTAAAAATAGTTTTGTTTTATATTTCAAAGGACTGATATTTTAGGTCATTGTGTGTACCATAATAGACAAGTCTATTGAGAGGAGACATTTGGGAACCGAAATTGCAAAGGTGAGAACAGTATAATTCGTTAAGGGTCAAAGACGAGAAAGCGTCCCTATAGAAAATTAGATAAATTCAGTGGAATCATTTTCGTCTCCTACACTATAAAAATAAAATTCTGTTTTAGGTATATTTCAAAAATGGAAGTATAACTAGAATGGTGATAGAGCATGTTTAAGTTACAAAAGTGGGATACCCCAAACAGATCATTTCGCTACCCAGAAACATAACACCCTGAAACAGGCAACTTTTTGACCTGAAGCAGCATTTCATTTTTACAGTGTATATGAGCCACGTAAAACTAAGTAGGGTCTACAATGACTAAGCAATCTCTTGCTGCGCAAAGCAGTCAGGTGATATAGACATAATAATTAATAATAATAATTAATTAATTAATTATAAATAATAGTAATGAGGATAATATTTACAATTATTATCATTATCAATTATTAGTACTACTAGTACTACTTTCAATAATAAAAGTACTTTATCTGCCATGCTCGTATCTCAATCTCGACTGAACAGCAGTAGTAATGATTAATAATAATAAAAAACAAGCAATAATTAATAAAATAATAAAATAATTTTTTTATTATTTATATTCATTTTTTTATTATTTATTATTTATATTGTTGATAATTATATTCAAATATAATAATCAACAAATAATAATAGTCAAAAATAATTGATGACAATAATAATACAAATAGTGGTTCACACTATTAGTAGTCAAAATTCCTTGGCTACCGTGTTTTGTATCTCAATATTGCATGAACCAGCTATCGAGGTGAGATGAAGTATTCGAAATATACAAACAGCAGCAAAAGTATTGCATGGATTGTGTTTTGGCGAGACTTGGAAAAAATGCACGGCCATGAGTGAAACTGGACATTTAAAATATTATGGTACTTTAATACTGCTACCCAAAGCTCCTAGATATCCAAGTTGACGTATTAGATATTTCTTGCCCGTTGCCCTTAAATTAAGTCGCCATTTTGATCCTGTAGACGAGTTCTTTTCTCTTTTAAAATTTTATTAAACGACCAAATTTGGAGAAAATAATACATTTCATTGAAATTTTAAAGCTTATTGCAGAGGGAAATTTAAAATTATCTACCTGTCTACATTAGACAATTTCGAATAATTCCTTCAGTAAAGTTTCGCTTAAATAGTCCCTTTGAAAAACCTTTGAATTTTACTCTGGCAGGAATGTATGCACCGTATTAGCTCATAAAGGTAACTAATCTAATTTGTAGTGTATCCTAATACGGAAATTATCAGTATACGGTACGTCAAACAGCGGTATATGTTGACCGATATCTCCTTAAGTGTGCTTGACTGAGTGAAGAGCAAATACAACAATTTTGGAGCTGTTTGCGGCTTTTTGATCTGTTTCTATTGAAGCGAGAAATCTAGTGAAGAACTGTTAATGTCTAGTCTTTCTGTAAGAACCTGTGTGTAAAAATCATATCAACCAAAATTTCAACTCGTGGGACGTAGCAATACTCTCAAACGTGTTAAAATCTTTCAGTACATATTTTTTTTATCTCCCTGGGTGACAGAAACAGGCTGATTTATCCCTATTTATGACGAGGCAGAAAGTAAACAATGAAACCCGATAAAAGCTGACTGATATAAGAACGGAAAACAATGCGCAGTATACATATAAATAATAGTGTGCCTTTCATTTTTCAATAACGTTCTAAACTCTGACATTATTCGTACTTCTGAAGGTCGCTAGATTGAAAAATTTTTTCAAATTAATGTTGAACAGATAGGTTTATGATGTCGTATGAAAATATTGTGGAATAACGGATTATTTTGAACGACACCTTTGAATTGTAATCGTCCTTCTGTTACTCGATTTGATGGTCATGGCCTATATTAGGAAGCCTGGCGTTGTTTCGAAGATATCAGAGAGCAATACTTCCCTTATCGCAACGATACAGAACTAATTCTGACTTTCCATTCGGAAAACTTTTGCATGATGACCTTCGATTGGCTAATCAGCTCGTTTTCAGGACCATAATCCGCGGGTTCGAGTTTCTCGGTATTAATCATGTTTGTTCGTAGTCGTTCGGTATCGGCTTTAAACTTTAGGTTTTTTATTAAATGGAGTATTGTCCATTCCTGCTATTCTATAGATCTACACCAGGGGTTTCCAACTTACAAGTGTCCAAGGGCCGCAATCGAAAACACCTGTCTAGTGGCGGGCCGCAATTTAATCAGGACCATACCCAGGACTTGTTTTCTTGAGGAAGGGGAATTTGGAGGATTTGTGTATAGTATGTACTATGAATTTTTTAAAAATTCCAGGATGAACCTCCAACAACGACCTTGATTATAACTGGCGAACTTTCGTTAAATTACACAGACACACACAAAACAGTCAAATAAGAAGTGGGTCAAATAAGAAGGGGGGGGGGGCATGAAATGGAACATGAGTGGACACCCTACTTTTCATGGAATTCGAGGAAAATCAATCTTTTTTGTAAATGACCAGCATTTGAAAACAATATAGATTTTTACAAAAACATTTTTCGTTAACTAAGAATATCTAAATTGATGCTGCAAATTATTTTCCTAGAAGTCTTCGCGGGCCGCAAAAATAGGCACCGCGGGCCGCATGCAGCCCGCGGGCCGCCAGTTGGAAACCCCTGATCTACACTTTATTTATTCCTATGGTATTTATCACGATTTGCCAAATTCTTTCTTTAAAAGTGTGTATCTACAATACCTTGCAACCTATTGCGGTGAAATACAGCAATCTTTTGTTCAATTTTTCTTAAACAGCCAGAGAGATTTTTAATTTGAAGTAAAAGTTCTCAAAACATTTTATCGGTCAAAAATAACTTAATTTTTTCAACCCTGGACGTGGTTAATAATATAATAAATAAATTTTTTATAAATCCTAAAAAAATTATTTTGAAACCCTTTCCAGATGTATTGGTTCAGTGGAATTATCTAGCTATAAACTCACTTTAAATTTTGAATTTTAAGTTTTTCAAAAACAAAATTCTAAAGTTGAAAATTTTTTTATATGTACACTGATTTTTATGTAAAAATATTTAATGAAAAATATCATTACAAAATGTGAGTAAATAAATAAAAAAAAAAACTGTTCGCTGTTCCAGTATATATCGACTAGCCACTCGCGTTGTTTAGCTCTCCCCACATGGACCTTAGTTCGAAAACCGGCCTAGGCAGGGATGTTTCTGATCTGCCTTCCCGTAAGAATCAACTTTGCTACACCAACTGAGAATTCCTATAATAAAGTAACCAAATATCTCGTAGTGTATATGGATATCCCCCCCCCTCTCTCTCATATATATATATATATATATATATATATATATATATACAGGGTGTCCATAATTAAAGTCCCACTTTCAAAAGGCTGCAAAATAAGAACCACTGGTCAGAATGACTTCAAATTTGAACTGAATATACTGGAAGAAGGTGGAAACGATTTGACATAATAAAAAAAGTTCCAAAATGTATCAATAGATGGCGCTGTAACATTTTGGAAACTTTTTTTATTATGCCAAATCGTTTCCCCCTTCTTCCAGTATATTCAGTTCAAATTTGAAGTCATTCTGACCAGTGATTCTTTTTTTGCAGCCTTTTGAAAGTGGGACTTTAATTATGGGCACCCTGTATATATATGATATGCAAACCAAAGATTCAATTTTGTCTCAATTCCCGCCGTACAGTTTATGAATATCTGATACAACAGAAGGCTTTATTAAAGTGACAATTTAAATGTCAATGATAATACCATAGACAAATAAAGTTAGAGAATTTCACAGCATTTTAATTAATTCCGAGTCAATATTTTAAAGAAAATCATGACGGAAGAGCACAACATTTCGCAACACTTATCATAATTTGCAGGACAAGTAGTTTATGCTAGCAAAGCTAGTAGTTTCAATTGTTACTGTATCACTGATGTTATTTGAGACTCTATCAAACTATATGGCTATCCACAGAATGAGAAAAAAGCACTTTCAAAATCCTCTATAATTATCAGTTTTGTTGTTATTTGTAGTGATTTTTTAAAACTTTTTCTATTTCTTGTTCCGCTAGTTTTTGGTGCAGTTTGTCTTATAATATATTTATGCGTTAGGTAGATTAAATGAAATTTTTACACGGCGATAGTCAACAGACATTTTATAGAAATAGAAATGAATGTAGCAGCATCTTTAAGTTTAGAGGATGTAGCATAAATTATCATCGAAGTAACCAGGCGTGTTGGGGATGGAGTTGCCCCCCCCCCATTGAGTTGAAAACATTAAAAAACAATGTTATTAAATTTTTTTTAAACCTACACATCCTACCCATAATTAATAACTTGTCAAATTATTCTTATTAAAAGTTAGCATTTTGAATTGTCTAGTATTTTAATAGGGTTATAACATTAAGTAGAGTAGTCCAAAAATTTTGCTTATAAATCAAAGAGCGGGATTAAAATTTGCGAGTTGTAAAATGCTTCATAATTTTATCGACTTGGAAAAAGATAGTTCCTGTATTACGTGTTTTTAATGCAAAATTTCAAGAATGTCCTAGGAGAAGGGTCTTTATTCCCCCTCCCACCCTTTTATTGGTGCATAACCTCCCGGGGTTGACCCCCTACTCCATTCATAAATCCTAGTCACACTTATTTATACTACTAAAGACAATAAAAACAAGTGATGTATAATTTCAAATCTATCAAACAGCTCGTATTCTATTACCAAAAAATATGGACCCATCTTACATTTAGAAAATTGTTCATGTACATTTTTATTAGCAGTTAAGTTCACTAAAATATTTATCTGTAACTGTAATGTTGGTTTTAATACATAGTTCAGAGGGGAAATAGAGGACTCTTTCTCGAAATAAACTGGAATTGTTGTCTTGCTGTCCCATAAATTGTCCTGATTTTGACCCGATTCGAAAGCAGACTATCTGTCAACCCAACTAACATGGAGGTCATAAATCATTTCTGATCGATGTGAATAGCAATAATCTAATTTAAGACCTTGCTGTGAAACTTTTTCTTTTCAGAGGCCATTAAGTTATGGCAGTTGTTCATTTAGGAACAGCAAAGATAAAATAAAGCCATAAAACTCCTCATCGATAATTTACTTTTACATGTTCTCTAGTAGATGCACTTTATCTGATGGAAATACCCGAAACAAAGAAAACGTTTGTCTGTCAAAGGAAAAAAACTCCAATTTTTCATCCCAAGAGGATAAACTTATAAATTTTATTGGTTTAGTTCGGAAAATTCTTGCGGAACTTTGAATGATCTTTGCGTAGAGCTGAGCCTCTTAAAGTGGTGGGCTGTGAACAAACGGGACATTGAACAAAATTGCTATGGGTGTAATGTGATAATATTATATGCTGAGAAATTGGTTGGTATATAACCAATTCGCCGACATCTAAATCAAAGTCTTAAAAATAAGTGCAATAACAGACTTCAGCAGTTGTCGATGAACTGTCTTCGGTAAAAAAGAAACTTTTTCCAAGTCTAACATTTTAAAACTAAAATTTATTGTATAATCATAAACATACGTAAAAGAAACATACACTGCAACAGTCGGCAGTAAAAGCAAGAACGTTTTCAATACACCAGATCGATCATCATCGATCCTGAAAGGGATTGACCCGATACAAAAATAAGCACGAACTTAAATACTCGTTTCTGATAAATTTACATATACCTCTCGGTTACAAGTCATACCACCAACTGTTACGGTTCCAATATATTGGCGGTGGTATGAATTTACAAATCGGATGAATTGAATTACGTACTTACACGTCATCGGCTTGCAATGACGTCGTTGCTAAAAGAAGATGATTTAAAAAGATGTTGTACGGAAAAAAATAAGGTTGTTTAAGAAATTAAAAGAATAGTTTCCCAACAATCTGGTATAGAAAAAAAAATGAAAGTGCAAATTGATTACGAGGGGGAAATTGAAAATACTATGTAGAGGAAAATTACCTGAAAATTATCACACACAAAATATTTAATCTAAAAATTTCGGGATGTCTTCACTATGAATGTTGTCTACACGGGAACCATGGCTCGGAAAAGTTCAAGAATCACCGGCGTAGAGCACTAAACTTTTAATTATTTCTATTCTGACTTTTTACTTAGTATTCAAAAACCACAAATTCCCTCAATGAGACCATGAAATAAATTTTGTCAAAATTCCTTTCGTGCGTACGTACACAAACTTCCGTGAGATTTGATCATTAAATGTCCCTGAAAGGTAGGATTCAGAATTAGGAAAACCTTAAACAGTGCAAATAATTCAAAGCAGATTTTGATTTTTGAATGCTTATTTCTGACCATGAAGGACACTGCATCATTATTTTTAATGTCCAATAGTTTTACTGACGTTCACTTCTCCATCGTAATCATTCCAAACCATTTTATTCAGTGCTTCACGAAGTTTGAATTGGATACTTAAGAGAAAACTTAATTAATTTGACAACTATAATATGTAAGCAGAAAGTAGAGGCAGGTTTGCCCAGCCGAAGTAGCTATGGCGTTCTTTATTATAGATCGTCATTTTGATGCCTGGGTTCTGAGACACGGGATCGTTCCGTTATCTACAAGTGGGATTAAAAATTTGAAAATTAGGTCTAGGTTCAATGCGGTGAAATCTTTCTAGGTAACATATACAGCTATGAATTAATTATAGCTATACATGTTACCTACAACGAATTTTAAGTTACTAGTTATGAACATCTTGAGCTATAAACAATTTATAAGATGTTACGTGACAAAAGCAAAAGGTTTTCTAATTCAGGTTTATGCTTTAATTTTCCTTGGATCACAACAAAGCTTCTATCACTTTATAACCTCCAGTTAACCTCAAGTTACAAACTGCTTGTTATGGTATTATGATCACTGTGCCAAACTTTCTCATATTTATCAATGTTTCTCGTCAACTTGTGCTGGACGATGGCCGAATGGCTAGGGCGCTAGTATTCGGTACCAGAGTCTGTGGGTTCGAATCCCACTCTTGGCCTGGGCGTTTGTAGCCTTCGGAATCGGCTTTAAGCAGTAGGTCCCGGTTTAATTAGCACTCGTGTAGCAAAAGTTGACCATAGCGCTCCAAACCAAACCTCATCAACTTGCAATATTACTGATCAGTCCGGAAAACAAACTATAAACCTTTTCCCTATTCCACTTTTCTATCTCATCCATTTACAGACGTACGGCTATTTCAACACTAAGCCATGCCATCATCTTTCATAATGAACCTCAAAATGTGAGAAGAATTCATTATTAAAACTATGTATTTTGTTCAGACATTAACGAGAGAATATGTGCTAGCAAATGAAATATAAGCATCATACTGGACAACAGAGTTTATGATGGACTTAGTAAAGAATATTTTTCATGGAAAGCTTTTCAGGGGGGGAGGGGACAAATATCATATTTATATACCGTGCTGGAACACTTGTGAATACCAAGGAAATTTATCAACCCAGCCTGTTACTGTTTTGAGATTCTGATTTATAAATCGGAATGTTGCCCTCTTATACCGGGATACGTATATCAGTCATATAGTGGTTATTATACAATATACCGACCATATATGCATCAAAAGAATTATTATTATTCATGAAATTTACATAAAATGTTTGCCGAACGAAAAAATGAGTTTGCTTTTATTTTGTAAGGAATTGTAATAGGTTGTTAGAATTTAAACCTCATACTTGATATTTTCCAAACCTATATTTTCTCGAGCTCATACTCTAAAACTATTAAGAATGACATAGTAAATTTAATCGTACTCGTAATCGTACTGTTGATGCTAGATGTATGCCTAGGTTTTAAGTTACCGTCGATTCTTGAAATATAAAGAAAAGCAGCTGAAGTGAAGTAGTCAGTCTTTCGGATGCAGAAATTTCATTAAACCTAGCTAAATACAGACTGTTTAGTTTAGTTCATTGCTTTCAACGGAATTGAACTGATTGCTGGTTCAAGTTTATTACTTTAGACCAGTGATTCCCAACCTTTTTACACTTGAGTACCACCTGAGAACTTTGTAAGGTCGTGGCGTACCACTGGTTATGTTATAACTTTTTGAGGAGGGTGGGTGAAATAAATTCTATACACATATGAATAACTTTACAAAATGTATTTAAGTATAAATAACACAAAATACAGAAAATAAATCCATAAAACTAGAAAAAGCAGTTTATACGTAATTGTTATTAACAAACGGCAAATACAGTTTTCCAACACTAAAGTGTCTTTATCAGGAGCTTTAACGAGAAACTTGCCGTTGCTTATACTTATTTCTTATTAGAGCTTCTATGTCAGCTTCAATAGTGCTTATCTTTAATTTTAAGCCGTTTTCCCCGCTCAGTCTATTCCTGTACTTGTTTTTCACATGCACTAGCTCTGAAAACCCACGTTAAAATAAATACAGGCAAGAGAGAGTACAGGCAAGAGAACCAGCTCATTGTTATTATTATTATTGAACAATTCTGCGTACCAACTCAAATGCTCTCGCGTACCACCAGTTGGGAACCGCTGCTTTAGACTACAGAGTAGTTTATCAAACTTAATCGGAACTCATCTAAAACAAGCTAATTACTTATTTTGAAGCAATGAACTAGATTACCAGAAGACTGAAAACAAACCAAGTAACAAATGCGAGCAAACAAATTAACACACGATGAAATAAAAGTAAATTACCAATTCGTTTCCCGTCATCTCAGAATCCCAATCACCAAAATGACTCACGAAACATATACACTGAAAATCCGTAGCCTGACGATCTCTAAACCCTAATACTTAGGGCACAATTATGTATACATTCCAGCAATACAAGAGCAACATAACAAAGTAATTAACCAGCTAGTCTCAATTTACTCGTAGTTTGGTTTTGGAAAATGTCTGCGTATGGGAGACTTATAAATATAGAACCTGTGGCAATGAACTTAAACTAACTATATGTTCAATTTCTGGAAGATAAGCAAATAAACACTTGATACTAAATAAAAGTACGAATCAAAAATATTCTAGAGTAAAGAGTAACTTGTGAATATTTTTTTTAATACAAAACTGCAAGTAACTAAAACTAATCATATCTAATAAATGCAATCATGAGTTAAAAAGGATCAATCAAATATCTTACAATTATCTTTTTCATTTTTGAAGTTTCAAAACAGTCAGGGGCTGAAGCGGGCTTCCTCTCCAGGTATATGAAAGTATAGCTTTGGTCGAAATGTAAGAATTCAAGGATATTGCGATTACCAAAGCCTTGAATTTTCCCCAAAATATCTTGATATTATCTGGGAACACTAAGTGCTCTCCCGTAGCTCTTTGCTTTTAATGACTACAATGGCACTTAACACAGTTGGTGGTTAAAAGCAAATTAAAATGTTTCGGACGTGAGAAAATTAAAGTGTGAGTGCAAGCATACTTGCATATACAAGCAGTTTGGGCTGCAGTATAATTCTTTCGCAGTCTAGACAGCTTCACGTAGTAGTAGATGTTTTTTTTTATATAATAAGTTTTGCTCTCAGCAGGAATAAATAAAGGAAATTAGAATTCGAGTGAATTTCCTGGGATTGATAAGGAAACTGTGTAAGGGAGTTTAATTTATGCGTGCGCAAGTTGTTAAAAAAATTATAATTTTGCGGTTATAGCCCAGAAAAGTAATTTTATACTTGTGCAGATTTTGCAGTTTCTCCCGATGTAGTGTTTTAATGAAACTCGAAATTGAGAAATTTTATAAATTAAAATATTTTGCTAGTGTTACTGCAGTATTCATTATTTCAGTGACAATAATTGTAGCCAAAGTTAATTAAAATACTACTTTTCTAATTCTGTTTTTATTAGAAGTATTTTTTTAAAGTTCTAAAAGTACAATGATACTAAAAATGCTGGAAAATTGTCCGTTATGAAGCAAGATATAAAATGTGGTTAATATTGGACCAACATGTGTTTTCTTTCGCAAGAACTCCCTCAGACAGGTACCGACTTTCAACGCAGGATGTGAATAAATTACTTCGATCAGTTTACATAATATGCTGCCAAACATATTCGGATACTCAGTTTGAAAGGGACATTTACTGTATGAAACTATTCATTATTAAATCATCCTTAGATGATCTAATAATGGATAGCTATTAGCCGCATTGATTTCCACGAGCTTCCGGTATGAATAGACTAGAACGTGTCACCATTCCTCTCTTACAGCCGTTGCTACAAGTCTTAGATGAGGTGTTTTCTAATCAGAGGCGGATTCGAACCTGTTACTAATCCCTAGGTAAGGTCTTCGGATCGTATCAGATCCGAAATATGAGCCAGCAAATCTAAGTTTTATGCTTTTTGATCATCTAACCAGACCTGTTCGGACATCGAACTGAGAAATATGGAGACACATCCCGCGGAAACAGAAAGGGGCATGTTTCAAAGTACTGTCACGTCGTATTAAGCTGTGTACACTGTATAGACTGTTTAAATTGTTTTCGTATTTCCAAGAGCCCTTACCGAATTTCATGACTATTGCTTTACAGTCACTATATAACCGTTCTATGGGCAAACTTCATACCCAAGAGTTTGAAATGTGATTCTTCAATTCCACATGATCTTCTTCCGGTCATCTGTTGTCACGAGCTACGAGTTTGGCACAACAGCAATCGCGCTGTAGCATTCAATTGACAGATGAAAGGACAATGAATCATCGGTTTACAATCATATAGCTTCTAGCTCCCGATGTAATAGATTCTGAAGTAGCTCCTGCAGTTCAGATACAACGGAAACAAAGTCAACAGTAGAATAGCTTTTCTTCCGATTCCTCGGAAAGCATCTCTTACTACGATCATTAGATCTTGCTTTAGGCTTTTTTTCTGTTGTGAACCTCAGTTTTACATCTTTTAATGACATCAGTTGATTTTAAGTTCCCCGATGGAGAAGTAATCCCGTTGAAAGATCGGTTACTCAAGTGGTTTCCGACCGTTATTTCCCTATGGGAAGCATACTTGCATGACCAAGTTAACATAAGAAGTCTGCATTAAGTTTTATATATAAAAAGGATTATCTGCCAGACAGCTAGACTGCACTAGAAGCTTCCATGATACGCAAAGCTGAAATTGCGGATTTCCAGAGGAGATGGTTGAATGATTCCCTTTGAGTAACCAGGATATCCCCACTGATGCCACTTTTCTTGGGCTAATAATTAACTGTAGATGATGTCATTAAAAGATAGAAGGTTAATGATTGATCCAGTGGAGAACCACCTTGGAGACCACTCAAATTTAATGATTGATGCGAGAAATGCTTAGAGATAGCTCCAGAGAAATCCCATCAAATCTGATACAGACTAGGCTTCCTGGGTATCCCGAGTTATAGGAACTATAATTAGTTCTCAAATAATTCGTATTGAACTACATGCCATAACTTAATAAATAACTTATTAAAGTGTTTTAATAAAGGAATGGCAGCATTTTTCAGTAAAAACATTCTAGAAATGGGCAACTATGGTTAGAAATTAATAATGCCTAATGACGTGAAACTGTTTCATTCGAAAACAAACATGTAAATCTGGGCCAGAATTAGTCCACGTACCTTGATTGGATTGTTGGATCCTCAATATATGGATTGGTTTGTTGGACTACCGGGTTCACAAAATGGCTAGAATTGTACACAAAATGGCTAGAATTGTACTCCAGGATGTGAATGAGGAACTTGAATCAATTAATTAAACCCAAAGAACACAGATGACTCGGAAACATCAAAGTTATGCCTTTTGGTCAACATGTGGTCTTTCGCTGGCCCCTTTGCCGTAAATAGAACTTAATCTGCCCAAATATGTCTCAAGAAACTAGAGTTCCATCAAAAGATGAAAGCGCGATCTTTCGCAAACATCAAAATACTCTCACAACTCGCGTAAATAAATCAAACTTAAGCCCTCATTCTTTCAAAACTTCAATTAACAGTCACATCTTGCTGATTCCACGTTTTGGGAACGCGGCGTAAAAGCGAAAACTGACGTACCAACGTCTTAAAATAACTTTTTGCCTCCGTTTTTTTTTTCTTTTCTCACCAGGAAGGAGCTGGCAATACCTGTTCACTTTCGATTTTCTGTTTCTAGGTCACTGTCTGGCCGAGGGACGTATATCGCCGCTCAACAGGGCATCGGTTATCTGGGACATTCAAAAGAGGCTGTGATCCCTGACGGATTCAACTTTCTCTCTCTGTCAGGAAACGGTGTATTTTTTGTTTCTTTCTTCCATTGGACGCCGTTTTTTTCGGAGCCAGGAAGTTTTTGTTTCTTCTCACAAGGTTAATATCGACGGGACTTATTTTTTTTTTCCATGTCGGCACAGAGAATGATTTGCATGTTTTGGGTCTTGCAGCGTTCCGGTAGATTGAAGGTGGTCGCGAAATGAGTTGACGGACAAGTGGATTTAAATGGGATTAGAAATTACATTTTTGAGATTTTTCTTTATTGAAAACACTGCTGTTAGGTTCAAGTGTGAAATTCATTCCTTTAAAACTTTATACATACTTGTATATTTAAAGATATATATATATTTCAATAGGGTATTTTTTTTGTGTGTATAATATATATATATATATATATATATATATACAGTGGCTTCCAAAAGTGTTCGTACACTTACGATTTTCAATGAAATAGGGGTCTATCCATTAATTAAAATGAATATTTCAGAATGAGTATTTAATAATAAGATCTATAATCTATTCTTAATAAAACTACATGAAATATTTTGAAAAAATAGTAAAACTTCATTTTTAAGAAACCAGTAATCAAAAAGTAACAAAAACTTTATCTCACAAAAGTCATCGTACACTGAAATATTTTCGGATAAATTCATAATTAAAATTACCGTCTGGCGCTTTATTTTTATTTTTGAATTGTTGTGGCATTTAAAATATCGTTCGGCTTTAATTTTTGCTTGCCTACTCCGTAATATTCTATTTATTATTTAAAAATGGCTTTTAGTCGTAAAGAAACAACAAACAGCATTCGAAAATTGATTATTTTTCATCATACTAGTGGTAAATCAGTTCGGAATATTGCTAAATTTCTTAATTTATCCCATTTTATTGTGTAGTATGTGATAAAAAGCTTTAAAGAAGAAAATCGGATCGAGAACAAGGTAAGAAAAGGTCGTCCGGCAAAGTTAACAAATCGTGATCAGAGATTTATAATTAGAAAATTTGTGAAAAATCCCCGTTTGAGTGCTGTTAAAGTTTCTGCAGAATTTAATGAAACATTTTCTACTTCAGTTTCTTCTGAAACTCTTCGATGCGTTCTCAGAGCAGCTGGATTACATGGGCGTTGCCGGTAGAAAATTTCTTGTGAGTGAGAAAAACAGAAAGCTTAGGCATTCCTTCGCACTATCAATAATAAATAAGTCACAAACGTATTGGAATAATGTCCTATTTGCCGATGAAAGCAAGTTTAACATTTTTGGTTCCGATGGGCGTATAATTGTATGGAAAAGAAAAAATGAGGAACTTAATCTCAAGAACTTAGTAGGAACAGTTAAGCATGGCGGTGGGGGTGCATGTCAGCGTCAAGACTAGGTAATTTGGTATTTATTGATGGCATGATTAATCTTGCTGTTTTTATAAATATTTTAAGAGACAATTTAAAACTATCAGCCCAATATTTGGGTATTGGAAACAACTTTGTTTTTTTATCAAGATAACGATCCTAAGCACACAGCTCTCAACGTTCGCCTCTGGTGTCTCTATAATTGTCCACAATTTTTGAAAACATCACCTCAATCGACAGATTTAAACCCAATAATGCATATTTGGAGAGAACTCGTGGTTCGTGTACGAAAACACGACATTCACGCGAAAAGCGAACTAAAAACAATTATGATGAAAGAATGGATGAACATTGATGCAGAAATTACAAAAGAACTAGTGCAATCTATTTTCAGACGTTTAAAAGCTGCTGTGGATGCTAAAGGATATCCTACTAAATGTTAATTTAACGAAAAATTAGATTATTTACTAATTTGCAGAGATTTTTTACAAGTGTACGATGACTTTTGTGAGATAAAGCTTTCGTTACTTTTTGGTTATTGGTTTCATAAAAATAAAGTTTTACTATGTTTTCAAAATATTTCATGTAGTTTTGTTAAGAATAGATTATAGATCTTATTATTAAATACCCATTCTGAAATATTCATTTTAATTAATGGGTAGACCCCTATTTCATTGAAAATCGTAAGTGTACGAACACTTTTCGGAGCCACAGTATATATATATATATATATATACTGAAGTGCCACTGAATTAGGGATACCTACCTAGTAACGAGTTGGGCCTCCTCTGGCCTTGATAACGGCTGCCACACGACGAGGCATACATTCAACAAAGTTTCTGGAAACGTTCCACGGGAATGGCTTGCCAAATATTGGCTAAAGCTGTCCACAATTCAGTAAGGTTCTTTGGTGCTGTGTGATGGCCTTTCACGCCTTGTTCCAAAACATCCCAAAGATGCTCAATAGGATTTAAGTCTGGGCTTCTAGGTGGTCAATTCATGACAGAGAAGTCAGAGGAATGCTCATCCAACCAGCCAGTAGCCAACCGGGACTTGTGAGAGGTACAGTTGTCTTGCTGGAAAACTCCATTACCGTGCGGATAACAGAACAGCATAAACGGATGGAGGTGATCACCCAGCAACTCTACGTACCGAATTGCATTGAGGGAGGTTGGTACACGCACCAAAGATCCCAAACTGTGCCACAAAAAAGCACCCCAGACCATGATTGAGCCACCATGCCCTTGTACAGTTCCAGCCAGGCGTGCAGGATCCATGGCTTCATGAGCCTGACGCCATATTCTCAGCCTCCCGTCGGCGTTAAGTAGTCGGAATCGAGACTCATCACTGCATGCTACTCGTTTCCAGTCCTCTACATTCCAGTCTCTGTGCTCTCTTGCCCAGGCAAGACGTGCAGCCCGATGGCGAGTATAGAGCAATGGTACTCTCGTAGGTCGACGGCTCCCGATACCCATACGGTGAAGCGAGCGTTGCACAGTCCGTTTACTGACTGTACGACTGGCACCGTCATTAAACTGGGTGGTAATTTTAGCTCATGTTTGGCTTCGCTGGCTACGTACAATACGCCTGAGCCGTCTCTCACCACGCACTGTCAAGGCTAATTGTCCTTTGCATTTTGCCCGATCGTTAGTTTTTTTCCCACCATCCATGTATTCTTGGTATACTCTTGAAACTGTCGACCTTGAAAATCCTAGCTGTCTGACGATTTCAGAAATTGAATGGCCCATGCGTCTCGCACCTACGATTTGTCCGCGATCGAAGGCGACTAAATCAGGCAGTTTACCCATACTGGCAATTCCAACAACTAATTCAGAACAACCACAGTACGCGCTATATATGTAGTTACAACAGCGTCCTCACTTGCGCATACATGATGCGCAGCGCTACACAAATTGCATAGGCTTTGCTATCCCTAATTCAGTGGCACTTCAGTGTATATATATATATATATATATATATATATATATAAGTATGTATATATACACTGCTGGCCACCCAAATTGCAACACCAAGAAAGACAAGAGATATCACAACAAAATTTATTTTGAAGATAACATGTTGACCAAGTATCAAATGATTAAATTTATAGACTTCTGTGAAGTGTGGTTCCTGCCAAAATCAGTAGCCACAGTAGCCGCCATTGTTGGAGATCACCGCTGCCACACGCCTCGGCATTGATTCAAAGAGACTTTGGATGAGTTCTTGGGGTACAGCAGACCAAGCAGCTTCCACACGTTGCCAAAGTTGATCTGCTGTGGCAGATAGGGATGGAATCTGGGTCAATCGTAGAACAACCATGGACCACATGTTTTCTATCGGCGAAAGATCCGGAGAGCGAGGCGGCCAGGGAAGCAATTCAATCTGGCGATTGACGAAGAACCGTTGGACAATGCATGCCACGTGTGGTCGCGCATTATCCTGTTGAAATATGGCTGTGGGCAAGCCCTGAAGGTAAGGAAGGACAACTGGCTCCAACACCTCGGACATGTAGCGCTGGCTGTTTAAAGTACCGGCAATGCGTACTAGAGGTGTGCGAGAGAGATATCCAATACCGCCCCATACCATAATACCCGGTGCAGGACCAGTGTGGCGGTGCATAACGCAGCTGTTCAGCATCCTCTCTTCACGGTGTCTCCAGAGTCGAATGCGACCATCGTGGTGTTGCAGACAGAAGCGTGACTCGTCAGTAAAGACAATTTCATTCCATTCTGCCGTCCACATCCTTCTGTCATCGCACCATTGGCGGCGGAGACGTCTGTGGTTCTGCGTCAAGGGTAGACAAAGCAATGGACGTCTTGCGGACAGACCACTCTGCTGTAAACGGCGTCGAATGGTACGCGCAGACACTGGATGATGCGTTACAGACTGCATGTGCTGTGCTATGGTTCGTGATGTGACTGAGCGATCCGTCACTGCCATGCGCACAATTTGCCTGTCATCACGTGAAGTGGTGCGCTGAGGTGGATGCGATCGAACACGCCGGTCCGTCGTACCCTCCTGCATCCAACGATCACATATCCGCATTACAGTTGTTTGGTTTCGTCAAGCACGACTACCGATTTCCCTGAAAGATAATCCACAATCTCGGTAGGCCACTATCCTTCCTCTGTCGAACTCGGATACTTGATCAAAAGATGATCGCTGTTTTCGACAAGGCATAGTTGATCGTTTTTTTTTTTTTAAACCACAAGAAAAACACAATTGCCGAACTTGAAATCGTGGAAATCTCCAAGCCTTAAATAGCGCTTTGAAGTGGCGCCACAGGCGCGCGTGATGTGCGTCTACGCTGAAATTCTAATCATTTGCATATCTCATCTCCGCTAATGCATGTTGTAAATTTCATGTTATTTGCATGTTTCCTTCAGGGTGTTGCATTTACAGTGGCCAGCAGTGTATATATATATACTATATACTATATATATATATATATATATATATATATATATATATATATATATATATATATATACATATATATATACATATATATATATATATACATATATATATATATAAACACTCAAGAGCCAAAATATTATGACCACCTGTCAATAACGAGTTGGCCCACCTTTGGCGCGCAACACAGCTTGAAGCCGCCTTGGCATGGATGCCACAAGTCCTTGGTAGATGGCCGGAGACAGATTGTACCAGATGTTTAAGCAACGGTCACGCAAATCCGAGATATTGCGAATTGGTGGTCTTTGAACTCTGAGCTGTAGTCCCATGACATCCCAAATGTGTTCTATCGGATTGAGATCCGGTGAGTTAGGCGGCCAGCACATTAACTGGAATTCAGC